>VWZP01001133.1:646044-942016 GCA_013396995.1 Dicaeum eximium
GCTGAACCCTAACCCTAGGTAGAGCCAGACATCTGTGTGGGGCTTAGATTGGATCCAAGGAAAAAGTTGTCCAGGTAACCGTATTGTGGTAGTTTTCTCTCCTTCTTGGCAAGAGGTTTTTAGGTGAAGGGTGTTTGGAACTCTGGGCTTTGTGGTTTTCTAAACCCTAACCCTACTTCTAGGGAGAACAGCAAATCTGCATAAGGGTGAGACTGGATCTAGAGAAAAAGGTGTGCAGGGAAGCATCTNNNTATTTAAGTTGTTTCAGCTTGGGAAGCCTAAAACAAGACAACATTTTAGCTTTCAAGACTGACACAGGAATATTTTGTTGCACTTCTGCCACAGACAGGTCACTAAGAAGTAGATGTAATTTCTGACATAGAAGATATTTAAGTTGGCCCTTACAGAGCAAAAGCAGTATATAAAATAAAAAGAAAGCTACTAAACAGTTGTCTAGACAGCAAATTTATTGACACATGAAAATCTGTCACTGGAGGTTTGTAAATAAAAGATTGGGCATACATTCATTGGGAACTATTTAGAAAGGGTGTCATCTGTAGACAGGTTAATGGTCTAGACTATCTTCAGCTCTATTCTACCCCTGTTTTTTATTATGTACTTTGCACTTTCTTTTCCCAGATTCTTAGAGAAGACATTGCAGAAAAGATACTTTTAATGTCACTTCAATTTAGGAAAAAAAAATCTACCAATACATTTTTTCTTTATTTAATTTGAATTTAGAACACCAAAGAACTCCATATTAAGAAACATGGAAAACAAAAGTGTACCATTTTTCTTTGTTGAATAAAACAATAACTTTTATATTCTCTCTCTCTCTCTCTCATTCTCTCTCTCTTAAGGTTTTTTAATTCTCCTTCATAGTTTTGGGACACATCTCCCAGGAGACAGACTGTCTGTCCTGCACTGGAAGCAGCTATCACTCTTACAGTATGGTCTCATTTCAACAAAATTGAATAAATAGAATGAGTTATTGCAGGTTTTTTTCCCAAGTCCTAAGGGGATCAAGTGTATGTTGAAACAAGAATTAAACTAACAAAAAAATACCATGAGTGAATTTTCCCAAGCACTTTGGGAGTTTTTCCTGTGTGTACACTAGGGGAAAATGACAAAAGATTCATCTGTCTGTTTCTAGCCCTGTCCTCTCCCCATTCCCTACGCATAGTATATACCTTTGCTGAGTGTCACCAGGACATTTCCCAGCTAAGCTTGTTTGGCCTTTTCATTCTGCAGATTTGTTTCTGTTATTTTTGTCCAGAATGTGTCTGCAAAGCATTTCTTAAGATCTGCATCTCCACTGCTGTGTTAAGGTGTCTTTGGGTTAGTTGGTAAAAACTGAAGAATTCCATGTTTGCATAGAGGTTTAATTGATTTTCTTTGTCTCACCCTTTTCTGTGCTTCGAAGTCAGATGGTTCCCTAGGTGAAACACACGTTCCCAGCACTTCATTGTCATGCTGATGCAAAGGACAGGAGATCAATGAAATGCACCTGGTTGAAGGTGAATGGATCTCAGCCCCTGCTGTCCAGCAGCTTCATAACTTGTGTGCTGAGGTAAGGATATTGAGCCCAAGCACACCAAGGGGTTCTAGGGAAGCTGAGGACAGCTGAACAGAACCAGTGAACTATGTGCTTGGAAAACTGAGGGACTAGGTTGTGTGACCAGGCTCTGGATACCCTTCGTGCAACCATTTTACTTTGGCCAGTAGCCTGACTGCTCCCAGGAGAGTAGAATCTTTATAAACCAACTTCTAAAGGCTGTAAGACCTTTGAGTATAGCCAAATAAAATCTCATTCAAAGACAAACATCAGCAAGCTTAAAAACAAATGCATATAAAGCATTGATTTTGGAAACATTTTGGATCCCTTGGGCACAGCCTTGAAAATTCTCAGTAATTATGCCACAACCCAAATATAAAATACAAATTATATGATCCACAGTTCTCATCATGTTGAAGAGTCAAAATAAATCAGGTGTAAGGCATCCACAATATTTTCTGTATATCCTTCAGATATAAAAATTTATTTTAAAACATTTCCTCTTTGTCATTTTCCTTTTCTTAAATGAGCATACTGACATTGATAGAATTAGAAATAACGTCAATTAAATGTCTGACCTTGAAAATGTCACAGAAGTAACACTGTGACTGTATTAAGCATTTTTACTCATCTCAGCAGGCGCCGCAGTATGAATTATGTAAAAATGAGCATCAATTTTTCAAAGCAATAGATGTGACACCACTATATGGTGAAAACAAAGTACTTACATTAAATGAGACATGCAGTTGGTCCAAACTAATATGATCTAAACAGTCTTCACTTAAAATATTTATTAGATAGAAAAGATTCCATAGCTGCACTTTGCAGTACACATTTTGTAAGCAATCTTTTCCCATGGCATTTAATGTAGTTATTCTGATGCTGATGTTTTAGCATCTTGACAGGCAGGACATATCTCACCATTACTGGAGTCAGGCCACTAATTCATCTCTGTTTGTGTGGACTGTGTCTAGTTCACAATTTTATTCAATTTGCAGGACATTAGAATAACAAAATAATTAAAAATAATGTCACAGAACCTAACTTTTAACCTCCTTATTACAGATAAAGCAATGATAAGCAATAATTTTAAAGGGGTTTTTTGGTCACTAAAAGTTTACTAGAACACTGAAAATATTACCTAATGGACAGCAGGTTTTTTGTATGCATTTTAAGAAATAAAGCTTACTTTAACCACTATGTTTTTTGCTTTCTTTCTCAGGAATGCTACTGCACATCATAGTGAGGGCAGTCATACTCAGCCAGAAAAGAAAACAAAGCAAAAAATAAGACTCTCAGAAAATTTATTTTTTCTTCACAGATTAGTTCTTGGCCAGAGAAAAGCAAGAGTATGGTAAAATTTTGGTATCATACTCCAAATGTTCCTCCTTTAAAATATCTGTTTTCTTGGGTGTTAGGAAGTTTCTTCACCAAAAATGTAGTCAAGCAACTGAAAGGGTTGTCAAGCATTGGAACGGGCTGCCCAGGGAAGTGCTGGAGTCACCATCCCTGGGGGTATTTAGAAGGTGTGTAGATGTGTCACTTGGGGACATGGTTTAGTGGAGGACTTGGCAGTGCTGGGTCACAGTCAAACTCAGTGGTCTAAAGGTCTTTTCCAAACTAAATAATTCTGATGACTGTTAACCAATTTTGGTTTAAGAGTTTTCTATATTTTTGGAGTATGTTCCCCAGCACATATGAGAACAAATAATTTTCTGCAGTAATTTAGGGAAACAGTTCCACTTTTAAAACTACCTTGGAAATTTAAAAGCATATCTCCATAAGTTAGATATAGACTACTCCATGACTACAGTGACCATGGACGTTTTAGCCAAAAATAATTCACCATTTTTTTTAAATTTATGGTTGTGCTTAGGAGTCAACAGTAACTACAATTACAACTACAGTTGAACATAAGCAAATGACACCTCACTCTGCATTTGGAGTATAAAATAATGCAATTTTTTACTAGTAATAATGTATTGACTGATGACAGATTCTCAGGAGTTCCATGCTAAACATACAAGTATAAAAAGTAATTATGCCGTTCCATTAGGATCAACTTGAAAAAATATCAGATCACAGCCCCAAGACTGAGTAACACCAAAGCTGTAAAACTGTAAAGAAATACAAAGTCAGAATCATTGTCTCTGAATCACATATTGGTTTATCAAGAATTCTGGAAAATGGGTGATTTCTAAGCTCAACTCTAGCCATACTTACAGTTTCACATAAAAGAGCAAATGCATGTCTGAGTAGCTTTATATGGGTTTTATGTACAGATATGTTAAAAAATGTATTTGTATACATATATATGAAATTATACATATGTACATACATGCATAAAAAACAAACACATACAATATGCAATTGCACATAGTGTCCGTGCTGTCTCAGACAGACATTTCAATTACTTTTAAGCAGTGGTGCTTCACTGGGGCTGTTTAATCCAGAAAAGAGGAAGGTCAGGGGAGCACCTCATCAATGTGTATAAGCACTTGCAGATATTTAGGGGCAAAGAAGACAGAGCCAGGCTCTTTTCAGTGGTGCCCAGTGACAAGACAAGAGGCAACAGGCACAAACTGAAACACAGGGAGTTCTTTCCGAGCGTCAGGAAACCCTTGTTGAGCATGAGGGTCACCAAGCATGGACACAGGCTGCCCAGAGAAGGTTTGGAGTCTCCATCCCCAAAGATATTCAAAAGCCATCTCGACATAGGCTCAGGCAGTCTGTTCTGGGTGGCCCTGCCTCAACTGTTGGACCAGATGTCCTGAAGAGGTCCATTCCATCCCCAGCCACTCTGTGATTCGGTGGCATTTTGGTAGTTTCAAGGACAAGAGTTGTCTGCAGTACAATTCCTATCAGAAAAAAGAATAGATCCATCGGAAACATATTTACGGAGTATATAATTCAATATGGAGATTTATAGTTAAAAAATAGATGTAGATGTCAAATTTTTAGAAGCTTCATAACTCTGTAGCACTAATTACCATTTTTGTGGAATTATACAATACACAATATGTTTTCAGTTCAAAGAAGAGATCATGTTTAGCATTGTTAGAACACTGAGGCTACACACCTAACTAAGGATGCGATTCACAGGGTGGCAAGGTATTAAACAATTTTAATGGCACATATATATTTAACTAATGATAGCATTGATTTTTCAGTAGTTTAGCTTTTGAACATAGGGCAGCTGGCTTGCTGTTATATATAGTTTTAGCATAGTGCTAGAAGTATTCATCATGAGCAACAAGCAAAATAATTACTTTTGAGACAGGGGAACTGAGGCTGTAAATATTGAAGTAGCAACACAAGGCTTTAACAAAAAGCCTGAGGGATATATAACACAAATAAACCTCTGTAAATTCTCGTTGTAAAAGGTGTTCTACTTCTTGCAGTGTACCAAGTGCTATCACAGAGACACAAGGTAGGAAAAAAATTCCAGTACCTATCTGGACAGGAATCCCTCAGTTGTTAAAGGACAGACATACACTACTACCCATGTAAAGCTGTCTTTTGTCACTTAGTCTTGCAGTCACTGGGCTGAGGTTACATGATCACTGCCACGTTATTGAGCACTACCTCACCATCCAGCAATACTACTCTGGAGTGGCAAGGCACATAAGGATGCCACAAAGTGATTTCTGATATGGATGACAGACCAAGGGGGTCTCGATGCCCTGAAGGAACATGCCTGCAAGAATGATCAGCTCCCAGCTGACCCTGAAATTTTATGGAATCTGTTGCTCCAGATGGATCCCTACAAATGTATGGAGCCTGATGGAGTCCATCCAGGGATCCTGAAAGAACTGGGTGATGTCATTGCAAAACCTCTCTTGATTTTTTGGGCAGTCCTGGGAATCTGGAAAGGTCCCAGCTGACTGGAAGCTGGTGAATGTCCCAGTTTTCAAAAGGGCAAGAAGTAGGACTCCAGAAACTACAGCCCTTTTAGTCTCACTTTAGTGCCTGGCAAAGTTATGGACAAGATTATTCTGGGAGGTGTTGAAAAACACCTGAAAGACAACACAATCATTGGTCACAGCCAGCACAGCTTCATGAGGGAAAATTCTGCTAACCAAAGCTGATTTCCTTTTATGGCAAGGCATAACCCACCTGGCTGATCAAGGGAAGCCAGCTGATGTAATCTTCTTGCGTTTCAGTAAAACTTTCCATACTGTCTCTCACAATATCCTTCTGGATAAAATGTCCAGCACAGAGATGGATGGGTGATTAACTCGCTTGCAGACCAGATGCAACCCCCTGGGAACCCTCTGGGATAATCCTCATTGTGGTAGGTCCTAATATTGCCCTTTTCCTGTTATACAACTTGTTCCATACACCCACTGAAGGTATGCTCTTCTCCACATGGCCAAAGTGTGAGTCTCATACCTAACCACAGGTGACAAGTGCCATTATGAGCGTCCCAGGCATTCCCAGAGGAATAACAGATCAGACCAAAGACTTCCCGTGCCTTTCTCATGCAGGGTCAGGTGGTCAGATGAGGCTGAAAAGTCAGATGACTTCTCCAGTTTCTCAGTAATATCTCTGCTTGCACCACATGAAATCTTGACATTTGTAATGGCTACAAAACTGCTGCACACTGTACCAGGTCTTAGGCAATGAACTGTAAAGGGCAGTTTTCAGCTGCTCTACCAGAGCATTGCAAGTAAAGCAATGCAAGGCTCCACATGTAGAAATAATTAATGAAGACAATTATAATAAATTTGAACTTTTTTCTTTTTCAATTTACAAGGGTTGAGTCCAATTACTACGTTGTAACAGAGAGTTAAACCAGTTTTGTTCTCTAGCCAGAAATCAGAATGGCAGCCCTTTTTCTAAAAAACAGCTCTTCTATAAATAAATAAATAGAAATTAAATATTAATTGGCCACTTGGCAGTAGAACTCATTTCTACTAAATACTAGTCAATAACCTTCTTAGGACTATAAAAACAGACTTGTATCTCTAGTGAGTAACAAATTTGTTTAAATTTGTTTTGCTATTCTGGATGCAATTCTGAAGGTGTCAAAAATATCCATCAGGTTTCTAAGTTTATCTGTATTCCTCAGCCCACCATCCTTACCTTTTTCTTTATTTTCCCCAAATTTTTGTTGTCCTTCTTCTGTTTTTTTCCAAAAGTATTGTCTTAAAACCTCAAACTCCATTTTCATTCTAAGCAAGACACTGTGGCATACAAGAAAACTATGTGTCAAAGCTAGGAGATTACACTGAATTATATAATGTCAAAGTTACTTTAACCAAGGATAACCAGCTTCAACTGGATCTCAAATTCAAAAGGCACTGCTTATCTGAAGACCTGTCTGGCTTTTGTTACTTGTAGGAAATATCTGTGCCATTTTAATATTACTTCAGAAAAGATTAAGTAAGAAATCTAGGTGATAGAAAAGAAACCAAACCAGCTAGCAATAAAACAAATATAAATGTTTGGTCTAATTTTTGCTTTATAGAGAACATTTTTTTTTTTTTTAATCTAAGGTGACTATTAGTTGCATCCCACATTCTGTATATTGAATATAAATGTTTTTTTTAAAACCATACAAAGCTTTTGAGTAGAAGATTAATTAAAACTTTTCAGAAAATATTTCAAGCATGTAAGAAGAGGATTTTTGTATATGTCTCATTAGAAACTGATGCATCTCTATTAGTTCACTACAACAGGAATTAATTATTCTGAGTTTATGGCAGTCAAGTATTCAGCATACACGGACTTGTTTTGCTGGATCACACTCCCACTCAAATTCATGGAATCATAGAAAGTGTTGGCTTGGAAGGGACCTCAAAGATCATCTTGTTCTGACTCCCCTGCCAGGGGCTAGGACATCTTTCACTCAGCCAGGTTGTGCAGAGCCCTCATCCAACCTGTCCTTGAACACTTCCAGGGATGGGGCATCCACAGCTCCTCTGGGTGAATCCACCCCAGCCTGAAGAAAAGAGCCTGACAAAAGACTTGCCTGACAGACTGAGAGCAAGGGCTGGGCTTCCAGGAAACAATGAAGTCTCTTCCTTACACAGCCCCAGTAACATCTTTGCAGCCAGGCAGTTCCTCTCTTAGGAAATACTTAGGAAACTAGTAGAGTTTTTTGGCTGGAAATGAATAATTTTGGAAATAACTACAAATTTAGACATTACTTAAATACTTTGCAAACAAAGTAAAAACAGGAAACAGAAAGGAATTAAATTCAAGATGGGGTTAACAAGTCCTTGTATATTAAAGCAAGACTGAGGTAAAATGTAATAGAGAATACCATGCAGTATTATGACAAGTTATTCATAGCCAATCTGTTAAGAATTTTTATATGTTTTATAACCATTTTATTTACACCATCTTCATTCTCATCCTCAGAGATGATTTCCTCCTGAAACATCTGAATAAGCAATAAACACATGATAAATGAAAGTTACTGCAGCTGAAGCTGTAGAAAAGTTGGTGCTTTAAAAAGCTGCCAGTCATGGTGAATCAGTTTAGACAACTTGCAGTGATTAATGTTTCTGTCAGAAGAGACTTTTCCAAGGTTTACTTTGTCATCCAGCAGAGATCAGAAGTCTTTTAAAATACAGTAGGATAAGTTGAAGTATGTCTAATGTTATAACAAAAAGAGCCACTAGAGATTAAACCAAATAATCTGAATGCTGTACTGTCCTTGGCATCATCAGGAATTATGTATATGGAACTGGCAGAATAATTTAAATTATTTGCATTGTTTTCAAACTGAATGCAACAAAGTATAAAATTATTAACATAAAATCATTAAAGGGGACAAAGTAAAGTTGTGGTACCACTAAAAAAGGTAACTTTTAGCTCAATTAACTTCATCAGAACATGATGTTTTCTGAAATACTGTAGTCACCATGATTCAAAAGCTACAAATTAAGCAACAGATGTACTAAACTAGAATGTAATGTATTTGCAACTTACATACATGGCATACAAGAAAACTATATATCATATCTTTGTTAACAGACATTTTCAGAAATATTAATATAGAAATTCAAGCAATGTGTTCAGAAATATTTCAATCAGTGCAATAAAACAGTATTTTATAGAAATCTATTTTATTGATACATTTTAAATGGTATTTTAATGCTGTATAACATACCTTTTTGAGAGATAAATCTGTATCATAGAGCTTTTCTTGTCAGTAGATAATTACTCAGATGGCTTTCAGCAACAGTATCTCTATCACAATCAAATTATAATATTCCTATTCATACCAGTTACCTAGTCTGGCTGCAAATCTTACTAGAGTCAAACATAGTTCACAACTGATGAAAGAAGAGGAATGAAAAGGCAAAAACCCAAACAATAAAATATAAAACTAGTCCTGTCCTCTTGATTTTGCCCCATTAAACCTTTTAGACTGGCAAGAAAATTCTCTTTTTCCACTCTGATGCCATTGCAGTAACATACAATAAAGTAAACACACCACAACTTAAATTCACCTTAGAGTGCATTCTTTGCACTTATTTGTATTTGCAAGCACCAGGGGATTTTATTGCCAACAAGAGAAAATTTTACATTTCATGACACTCAAACAAGTCTGCTAAAGCTTGAAAGGAATATTACTTGATGAATCTGCCAATTTCATAGTTCAGTTATTTGTCCTTTTTCCATTGCAGTAGATGTAATTTGTGTCCATGAAGTTCCGTGCAATTCTTTTTCACTCTCCTTCCAATCTCCTTATTCCTCTAAGTCTCAAAGTACATTTTTGCATATTCCCAATGGAACATGAAAAGTTACAAATTCCTTTGGAAGTTCAATGTCATCAAACTAAACTTGATTATCTCAATTTTTTCACTGATATTTCAAAGACAGGTATTCTCCTAACACACAAATAAATAAAAATTACAAAATTAATTTAGGGTTTTTTTTTTTTTCCAAAAAAAAAAAGAAGAGTCTTACAGAGTTTCAGAAGTCACTGAAGAAGAAGAACACTTATAAAAATATAATCTTTTCTGAATGAGAATATTGGTTCTGTGGTAGTCTGTTATACAGAGATCTAACAGGATTCATTATCCCCAGGTCCAGTCTAACTAATATTTTTATGCATTAATGTATAACTTCAGAGCCATGGTAAAACCATGCTTATGAAACTTCTACAGAAAAAGTACGATTTATCACACAGATTTATTTCCACCTTGAAATTGTGTTGTCACGGAGGAAAAAAGTTCCCTTCTTCAACAACCAGATAGTGAACTACAGGACAGATGAGTTCAGTTCAGAAACAACCATTGCAGCTCACTTTTATTAGCTGTACTAAAGACTTCTAACATTGAAAATGATGCTGTCAGCTAAGGAGGTTAATTGCACTGATAACAACTGTCTTCTGAGGCTTCCTAACATAGATATATTTTCAAGTGCTCCTTGAAGTCTTACAAGGAGATGGTGAGATTGCTAAAACTTGGCAACCAATACATGACCTCTTTTACTGGATAATTTGATCCCTATCTTGCTTAGTTTCTGCTTTATTCAGCCCACTAAACTATTTCACTTCAACATTAGACATATTTATGTATCACAAGCTCTTTAAATCCCACTGAATAACTAAAGGAGGACTTTTTTCAAAGCCTCACAGATGGCCCAAAAGGTGAAAGCTTGTAAATAACAGCCCTTCTAAGAGCTGATGCAGTAGCTGGGTAGTTTCACCCTCTCTGAAGCTAGTAGGCATGTCCTTTGTGAATTGCTGTTCATTTCTAACACAGGGCTGATATGTATAAGTGTGGAAAAACTTCTGAAATGGTACAAAGCTCGATAAGGCAAGCATGAAACTAAGTGCCATCAGTGTGAATTTGATGTGAAAACAGAAGAAATTCCAATTTTAGTGAAATGGCTGTGTAGGGAGATGTATCACATGACTTAATAACTTTGCCAAGAAGTTGCACAAATTTTGGACCTGCAACTGGAGTGTAGAGTACTACATGTTTTTAGGAATAATCAAGTTTAAGTTGAAAATAAACCCCAAACATCTCATGCTTTTATCACAAAGCCAGAGAGTTATAACAGGTGACAAACTCGAGGGAAAGGGTGCCATTCAGAGGGGCCTTGGCAGAACTCATGAAGTTCAACAAAGCAAAGGGCGAGCTCCTACACCTGGGCTGTGGCCATCCCAGACACACCTACAGGTTGGGCAGAGAAATGATTGAGAGCAGCCCTGAAAAGAAGGATTTTGGGCATAGTGGTTGGTGGAAAACTTGACATGAGCCACCAGTATAAGCCCACAGCCTAGAAAGCCAAGGGAATCCTGGGCTACATCCAAAGGAGAGTGGCCAAGAAGATTGAAGGAGGTGATTCTTCCCTCCTACTCTGTCTTGTGAGACCCTGTGGAGTGGAGTGTTGCATTCTGTTCTGGTGTCCCCAGAAGAAGAAGGACATGGAACTGTTGAAAACAGTGATTAGAGGACCAGAGCACCTCTCTTACAAAGGTTAAGAAAATTGGGGCTGTTAAACCTGGAGAAGAAGAAGTTGTGTGGAGACCTCACAGAAACTTTCCAGTGTCTGAAAAGGACCTACAGAGAAGCCAGAGAGGGATTCTCCTTCAGGAGCTATAGCAATAGGACATGGAGTAATGGGTATAAACTGAAAAAAGGCAGGTTTAGGGTAGATATTAGGAAAAAATTCTTGACTGTAAAGGTGATGAGAAACTGGGACCAGTTGCCTAGGGAGGTTGTGGATGCCACAACCCTGGCAATGTTCAAAACCAGGTTGGATAAGGCCTTAAGCAATCTGGTCTAGGGGAATGTGTCCCTGCTCCCGTCAGGTGAGGTTGGGACTAAATTATCTTTAAGATCCCTTCCAACCCTTAACATTCTGTAGTCTAGACTAAATAAAGTGTAAAAACACTTTAGGATACAAACTTTAGGATATAAAACACCAAAGGATATGGAAACACAGAGAGTAGGTGAAAATTTCTTCTGATGGGATTTATGCTTGAGAGATAATGAGAGATTTAAGCTTGAAATATGTTCTGATTTGATTTTCTTTTGTATTGATTATATTTTTAAAAGGCAGATAAGCCCATGCTTTCTTCCTTTCAAGTGTTACCTCAGTTGGAGTGATCTCTTTAGCACACCTGACTTTTCACTGTGCTCATTTTACACTTATTCTTAGCTTTGCAGGTCTGTAATTAAGACAAGGCAAAAAGCCAGTAAATTATATTGGATTCTTTTCATAAACTATGGATTTTTCTCCAGTGCTGCATATTTATCTAGCTCCTACTCACTCATTTGCTGTAGGTGTTTTTTCCTATGCTCTGTGTATGGGAAGGAAATCATCTGTATTAGTCAAAATCTGTCTAAATCATATCTTCAGACACTACTTACAGTTTCATAAAGAGGTTCACTACAGTGACAACCTTTACTCTTCTTTATGCAGCGAGTGTACACAGACAAATCATTTTCATCATAAGATGAGCCTAACACCTTCAAGAGCATTCATATGACTGATGAGAAGAATTCATATTTGTCTGTAAGTAGATACAAATCATTGTTCTTGTCATGAAATATCCATACATCTACAGTAAACTAATTTTTATGGAGGAACGCCTCTGCTTCCCTGCCTTTTTAACCAAAAAGTTGTTTACTATTCCATTAACTGCAGGTCCAAGAACATTATTCAGCCATTAAAAATCTACACCTCAGACATGTTTCTAATGGGCCTGTATTTATAGACAATAAGTAGGGCCAGTGTTTTGTCACAGTAAATTATACATGAAACAGTCTAGCCATGGGAGAAAAAAAAAAAAAAAAAGGCAAGTGTCACAAATTGCTAGTAAAACTGCCAGAGCTCACAGCCTGCATTTTAATCAAGGCATATTTTATTTCATTATAAAAATCAAGTAAAAATGTTTAACTAAATGTTTAAAAAAATTTAAACTGCTGCTATAAATGACTTTTGGCATGCAGGTAGGAAAAAAGAACAGCTTTTTATTTCACCTTTGCCAGAGAAGACCATGTTTTAAGCTAACAGTACTCAGCAACCTGCAATCCAACTTGAGTACAACAGTCCCTGAGAGCTAGCAAATTAGTATTGTGTTTCAGATAAGGTTTGTCAACAAAAATAAATTAACTGTAGAAATATTGATGTTCCACTTTAATGCAAGTATGCACAAGATATCTCTTCTACTCAAGATGGTCCATTTTCAAATGTGCACAAAACCACATATTTTTAAAATTATTTCTGAATAATATCTGAATATGAGAGCACATCTACTCAAAAAAAATCCTCCTGCCATTACAGGCATGAAGTATTTTAGAATAGATGCTAATATGCACTGTGGATTCAGCAGAATCCACTGAAATTCACAGCCTTTCCCTGACCTGTAGAAACATTGAATTTAGCTCTTATATTTGACCTTGGCCTTGCAGTCAGGTCCAGCAAGCTCCCTTCCTTCAGTATAAGGAACAATAAAGTAAACTGGTGCAGAAGAAACAAAAATGACAGATGTTACCAATACACAACTATAGTCTTCTTGCCTGGAATAACTCATCCTGTTTTTTGATGCTTGTGGAAGTCAGTTTATGGCTTGTACTGCCATCCTTAAAATGGCATAGCTATAAAGTGTTACAGTTTGTGATGAAATTAAGTCCTTCTGTCCTCCTGAGGCAGTATGAGTAATCTGTAGAACTTCAATTTACTACAGCTCACCATTAAGGCAGAAGAGTTGTCACTCCACCACTTTGGAAATATTACAAGGCTGTAACCTGCCAAGAATAAACCACTAAGGAATTGAGAGTAACACACAAAGACTGAAAGATGCATTTCTTGCACTTTGCTAACACAGTGCATAAAGAGTCATCATTTAGTCCACATGCCAATTGTAAGGGGCAATTACATACAGCTCTTGCTCCTGGTTCCTCTAGGAGTTGTCAAACACGAGTCTCCTCTCCACTGCAAGGTAAGGCAAGCCTTGCCATCTGTCAGCCTGCACTATCTTCTTTCCATTCCACTTCAGTGTGTTTTTTCTGTGCTGCTGATTTACACAGATTTTTTTTTTTTTTCTGCTGGTACTGTTTCTTACCTCATTTGCAAAAGAGGTAAATCAGTCTCAGTCAAGGTATGTCAGTGATCCTTGTGGGTCACTTCCAATTTAGCAGATTCTGTGGTTCTGTGGTTCTGTGATATGACAAACATTCCTTTTTACTTTTACTTTATATACTAAGAACTTCAGGAAATGTATGGGAAATTCGGGCCAACTTAAAACCTAAACTGAAGAAGAATTTCCGTCATGTTTCAGAGAAATGTTCAGGATCAAGTTATTTAGACTTTGCTCTAATACTACTTTTGAGGTTCCTGTATGTTTGAACTAATATACTAGCTGACCATACAGAAATACCTTGTCTGTAAGAGTGAAATTTTGCTGGAAAAATGTGTTCCCTCGACAGTTCCTGGATTATTTAAATTGAAAACCTTGATTGACCTCAGAGTTCCTTAAGGAAAATAACATTTATTAATATTACCAAGATTTGTAATGAAGAATTTAATTCCAGAACCTTTAATAGAGATTTTGTTTTTTTCCCCTCCAACCACAAAATCTGTTTGCTCTTCAATAGCAGAGGCATAAGGGTTGGTTAGGTAAGCATATAAGAGGGAGAAAAAAGAAATGGAAAAAAAAATTTTCTACTTAACATGTGCTCAGAGTAGAACTGCAAAGCAAGATCTTTGTTGTAGGTTCTCCAAGCTTCTTGGAAAATAAGGGAGAAAGTTGACAGCTTAGTTTTCCATATATTGGTCTCAATTCTTATAATACTGTAAGAGAAGGGAAACCTTACCCCGCTTCTCCCCATGCAGTCAATTAAAATGGTCCCAAAAAGGGGCATAAATGAGCGTGCAAATCCCTTTGCTACTGAAAGAAACCACTGGCCAGTCATGCCAGGAAGGGATAAGAAAGCTTTTGGCACAGCCTCCTCCTCCAGTTTCTTCACTGTGGGCAAGTAAGGACCTTAAAAATTTGTGTCCTGCTGCAGCTAATTAAGTACACCAGAACATTTTCCAGAATGGTGTTTACAATGGTGTTATGCCTACATTTTCAGTGAAAACCTTGCTTGCCTCTTGCTGTCCATGGTACTTGAGGGTTATCTTCTAAAGTCTGCTTAGAGGCGTTTTCCTGTTGAAGTCAAAGAAAATACAGTTCACTGAGAATTCAGCAGAGTGAGACAACATCTGGTCTTGAAATATGAGTAATTTTGATACCAGAGGAAGTTATTTTAACTTGGCTTGATTTTGTTTTTTCAAATGTATTTCCACTGTGAAATTTTTGTGCGTGTGTACACATATAGGTATGTGTATGTTCGTACATGCATAGACACTTGTTTTTCCCTGTGAGGTTTGATTTAATTGTAAGATGTGGTTAAATAAAGATGACTTAAATTATCATTGTATTTTCCCATGTGGTTTGATTTTTTTGATAATTGTAAGATGTGGGAAAATTCAAAGTCTTTAATAACTTTTAAATTCTGTTACTGCATAAAGTCATCCATATAAAACCTCACTGGTAAGTTATTCACATGATGCATGCAACAATGTTTTGGTTTATTCTATTTATAACAACAGTTGTGAAGAACAGAAAATACAAAAGAAATGTCACAATAGAGACTGGAAATTTTTTTCAAGGGGATTGCCATATATTTGTACCCATGAACTATAAACAGAAATTAGAATGAATTATGTTTATAGCTGCCTTTGCAGGCCACAATGCAAATATTTAAGTGAGTTATTATTGTCACTCTCCTGATTTAAACTGACAATTAGTTTCCTAACAAACCATTAAACATTTATCAACCAACAGAAATACAACAGTTATTATGCACAGCAGTTCATCTTCTACCAGATGGGTTGGAACAACATTTTTGAACTTATAATTATTATTTTTCTGTACTTGAAGAGTAAAATAAGTAAAATCATGTAGCAAATTCTTACAAGGGATTATTACAATGGATTCTGTTGCAAGGATATTAATGACAGAATTATTATAGAAAAGTTTTGGTCTCATTCATGTACCCATTCAGTCAAACTGACCCTCTGTATTTCAACTTTTTTATGGTCAGATGCTAAATTACGCCCTGTACTGACACTCAGTTGAAATAAACAGCCTAGAAGTCCCACTTGTACAGGTAGATAATTGTTCATCAGTGTCATGAACAAACTACTTCATACAGGGTGACTGACTTCAAAATACTGAATCCCCATCTGGTGACACCTAATGAGCAATGGAAAGGTTTGAAAGTAATGAAACAAGTCCCTTTTTGGCAGATGTTATTTGACAGCTTCATCTTAAGATCCTAGCAGCACTCCAGCTGGCTCATATTAATATATTCTTGAAGATATCCTGATGAAACCTGTGGAAAAGAGATCCTTTTCTCTTCAATGGGCTGCATTTTATGTTGCTCCTCTTATATCTAATCCATTTAGTAAATTTTGATTTCAAGAGGCTGTTCAAAGTTCATTGAACTGTGTTTTTTCAAATGCTTTAGCTCACACTTTAGCTCACATGCTGCAGGCTGAATCCCTGCAGAAGATAAAATTGACCTAACAGGCATGTCAAGGTGTTTGTTTTTATTTTTTCCCCAAAGGCAAGAGGGAAGAAACAGGGTTCTGGGTCACTGCTCTTCACATGCATCTTGTGGCATACACACGCCACTCAGGGTCCCCAGTGAGCTCCACAAAGCTCTATCCTCTCTACATCCTGTTCAGCAGATCTTCACCCTTCCAGGGGGAAAAAATCCTGACACTGCTACTTGAATTGCACACATAGAACCAGCACATACAGAAAAAAGGCAACATTAATAGTTTTGCTTGTTATACAATGGCTATCGGATGAATACTAAGTTCCTAGCTTGATCTAAACTCTTAGAGGAGCTAAAGCACAATCTAAGGCAGAGGCAGTGTAAGCTGTAAGACTTCTAGAAGAGTTATCCTTGGTGGTAATGACAAAAGCAATAGGAAGGAAACACTGCTGGAGGCCAGAGACATTTAGAAGATGTATAATTTCCTGTTTTAAAAAGCAGAACTTTATATTTACTTAGAGTAACTGTGGTGTTAACTCATTCTACACCTGTTGCAAAGCTTTTTGGTGTAATACCCAATGCGAATTTAAGAACTCTTGATGAGAGGAACCACTCAAATGTTTCCAGGTCCCTCATTCCTAAATACCTTTTCCTTACAATGGAATTTTCCAGCTATCTTTATATATTATAGCTAAAGGATTTTTTTTCTAGAAGAGACATTATTTTTACTTTAGGAACC
Source organism: Dicaeum eximium (assembly GCA_013396995.1). Lineage (NCBI taxonomy): Eukaryota > Metazoa > Chordata > Aves > Passeriformes > Dicaeidae > Dicaeum > Dicaeum eximium. The sequence goes on from VWZP01001133.1 coordinate 662,861, forward strand.
TTACATAATTCCTCCTCCTACTGATCATTGAGCAGTTCTGTTCTAGTCTTTTTGCCTACTAGCTGGTCTTCAAGGGCCTGCTTTTTTTCTATCCATTTCCACAACATCCTATGAAATTGCAGTTATCTGCTTCTCTAAGAAATTTGAAAATTGTTTTACACATATTCTAAAGGAGATTATTCATTATTTTTACTTTTTTTAAAGAGCAGTTTTGTGTTTCACTGTAATGCAAGACACATAGAATTAGCAAAATAAATATTAGCAAAATAAATATTAGCTTTGTAAGCTTTAAAAGTGGTGACACACCTGGATGTCAATGTGGCACTTGGGGATATGCTTTAGTGGTGCTTTGTTCATGGTTGGACTCAATAATCCTAAAGGTCTTTTTCAACCTGAATGAATCCATGATTCTGTGAGATACCAGGAAAGTGAATTGCTAAACCAAAGTCTCTCAACAAGCTCATCTGCATAAATACATCATTTACATGCTATTATATTAGTTAAAACAGAGGCATGAAACTGTGTCAGAGGAGGTTCAGGTTAGATATTAGAAAGAGGTTCTTCACCCAGATGGTGGTTGGGCACTGGAACAGGTTTCCCTGGGAAGTGGTCACATATTAATATCATCTGGTTCATTGTCAAGGATTGTAAGATAAGTTTGTATTCTATTTGCCATCTGTTAGAGGTGGGGCAGTTATCTTCTGTCAATTGGGCAGTTTTCTCATCTCTTCCACGACCAATCCTCCNGAATTATGACTCCATCAGTGGGGTGGGGTTTTTTTTGTTTTGTTTTCTTTTGTTTGTTTGTTTTTTTTTTTCTTCTTTTGTATGTGCTATTGCATTTGTATTACATTTTCCATTTCAAGGGAGGCTTCTGCCTTCCTTAACAGACACCTGTCTTTTCAAACCAAGACATTCATGGAAGTTCTCTTGAACAGTTTAGTATATTTTCATCTTTATAAAAATAAAAAAAAATCAAAAAATACCCCTGGAGTGTTCAGGTAGAATGATTATGCTAAGGCTAAGTTATGCTAAGTTATCATCCTCTCCATGGGCAGTTTCCCTCTTTTTTTTTTTAGATGCATAGTCATCTAGACGTACCAGAATGTTTTTGGTGATTCCTCGACTAATGGCCAGCAGGGAACAGAAAGAGGGAGAGTGTATGCTTGCACTTTCCCAACCTAGAACATGGCCAGGAACATCAACTTCAGACAGGCAGAGAAAAAGCAAGTAAAGTTCACTTACTGCTTACTGGTGTGCAGGTGGCCAAAGACATCTCACACTGCACCATTTAGCAGCTTTAATTCCACATCCTTCCTTAGCTTCTCTGAGCACAGCTATCAGCAGTTGCTGCCTTTGTTCAGACATGAGAAGAAATTGCTAATTAGTCTTACAACGCTTTCCATGAAAATCTGCAAATGGTGCCAAAAGTCCCAAGCCAGGCAGTATCATATAACAAAGAAAAATCTTTCATGAAAAGAAATGCTTTCTCATAGCGACCTAGAAGAAACAAAAAGAATTGAGAACTATTCTGGATTTTAGACCTGCTGATATCTCCTTTAGAACAAAGGGAGAATAAAAAAGTGCATTTCTAATGTATGACTTCACTTTTTCTGTCCCTAACTATCTGCAAGATGAAACGATGGCTCAGTTGAAAAGATCTGATGCTTTATTGCATCTCTTTTCTGATACCATCCTTTACTCAGACAACTGTTTGCGTCTTAATCTATCAAGGGAATTCCAATGAGAACATTCAGTTCCTTTATTTAATTCCAGCACCTTCATAACAATACATATGAATCATAGTGCACATTACATTGCAGCCCTGCAACTCTGAGTCCATTTTTTTCACTTTATTTTCATCGTGAGTCTACAAGGAAGTATTCTCTAAGTGCTGTCTCACAAATTCATAGCTACCAGAGACCTGCTTTGTTTCTATGGCTTTTTCTCTTCAGATTTCAGCTTTCTGCATTTGAAGTGTTTTATGAGAAGCATCGTTTAACATTAAAATTCAACATATCCAAGTTAATTCTGGTTCAGGGTCTATTAAATTCAGTGCACATTTCTACCAATGTGAATGTGTTTTAGGCCCACTCACTACTCTTTGAGGCACTTATGAGTTTTACAAGACAGTATAATCACGAATTCAAAAAACTTTACAGGTTTTGTAGTCCATTAAAACTTTCCTGCTGATCTCCATCTGTTCTAAATATAATGAATACACGTTTCTTTCAAGCACTCTGCTTTATCAGCATAAAATCTTTTTGCCTAAGCAGATTTTATCTTGGCTTTCTGGAGAGGCATGGTTTGGTTGGGAGTCTTTTGGTTAAGGAAAAGGGAGAACAATGGCTCCTGCCCCAAAGCTTATCTGTTGGTTGCTTTATTTTTCTCATCCCAAGCATCTACTCAATTAAAAAAAAATCAAAAAACCCAAACTTAGGTTTGGGGTCAGAGCCAGTGTCAGAGCTATTGTGATGACAGTTTAAGTGACCTGTGGATGAGAGTCTCTTATAAATCAACTTCATTGCCTGCAGCTCTCACTGCAAATGAAAGCAGGCTCAGTTGCCCCAGTCCTGCTGGATTCACCAGATCAGGTGGGGCACTGTGCCAGTGCAGTTCTTGCCATCCCCAAACTGCTGCAATCATCAAGCCCTGCTGGACTGGCTCCCTGCAGGTCCCTTCAAGTCTCACTGAATTTCTCTTCATGGGACTGCTGGGCCAGGCAGTACCAGAGCACCAGTGGCTCTGCACAATCCAGCTCAGGCCAGGCACAACGGATGTTGCACTAGACCAGGCTGGATAAGCCCATGCAGACCCCACTGCCTTCATGTAGGGTCGCCTGGATGTGGCTCCATCACTGAAATAGAGTATTGCCTAAAGCTGGTGAGAAGCCTACATCAGGACAGGCATCAGTCCTGCACCACTGTTCTGTTTAGTAATGCTGTCCTGTAGAGAACATCTGTCCCTTGGGATTGCTCTTCTGACAGCAGGAAACAGGGCATGAATAACACAACACTGCTGCAGCAGATGCAAGGTTCTGCACTCTCCATGACCCCCATCCTCACTTATCATGTAATTTAACATGTTCTTTGGGAGATGATCTGAAGAAGATGACACACTTGAACTATTACAGATCAAAGACAAGAATAAATTCCATAGGGAAATGGTTCCAGAAAAATAGACTGCTTTGTTAGCTGTTCTTTCCACTTCATGTCAGCCACGCATAAACAGACCCACTAAGTTCTCTTCCCACAAGTAAAAGGGACATCTATACCAAAAAGTATGTTACAAACCTGAATTTCAAAGTCCTCAAAAGAAGGCACACAGTCTGTCTCGCTGCTGCCTAAATTAAGATGAAATATTTTGTTCAGCACTGAAAAAAAAAACCCAAAAAAAACCATGAGTGTCAGAGAGAGAACTTTTTTCAGATGCAGAATAAAGTGCTCCATCCACTGAACCATGCCACATGCATCAGCTTGTTTTATTTCTGATACACTTAACCACTCAACTGTTTCTGGTTTGTCATTTCCTTAGGAGACAAACAGAAATGAAGGGAAGAAAACAGCTGAGGAATAAAGCAGGCAGTAGCAGTATAAAACTCAGGGTGAGCTGTGCTCTGAGAAGAAAGGTTAAGTAAGGGAAGAAAACAAACACTGGATGGATGTAAAGGTAACATTTGCTCTAACAGCTCTGGCTATACACAGAATACATTAACCTGGCCAAAGCTCAGGGCTTATGCCATTATCTTGCTTTCAGGACCTGAAATAACAATGTACTTTTGAGACATTAAGGAAAAACACTTCGCCCAACATCCCACTGTTAATTGTTAACAAAGGCCATCCACCTGTGCTGTCCTGATAAAAAGCACTGCCATTTCCTACCGTCTCAACACTTGTGTGTCAATGCAGAAAGCTGACAAGCAAGAGTTTCTGGGCTCCTGGAAGCATTCATTTGTGCATACATAAGTGTATCTTTAGAGAAGAGGCTCCTACTTGCTCTGCTTAAACAGAGGAATATGGGAATTATCCGTGAAGATAACAGGAATACAGGATCAGCTCTAAATTTGCCAAGTATTCTCACCATAGTGACTGCATAAATTTATTACAAGTTTCAGTAGTATCTTAATCCTTCAAGTAGTACTTAATTTAATATCCTGATTCATTACCTGAAACAAGCAGGAGAAGGCAGTTTCCAAAGAAATACAACTCACAGATGGTAGTGAAAAATGACAGTCTCAGTAGATCTTTCATGTCCAGGCCTCATAATTTGATTTTTTAAAAATACTAAGGAGACTTGAAATCCAAATAAATCAAGAGGTATACTGCAGAGACCATGAACATTTTGGTGGTCACTGAACAATCCAAACAATTCAACCAACCAACCAAAGAAAAATAACCATAAGAACAAAGAAAATAAAATTCTATACCCCATAACTTTACACCAGCTTTTCATTCATATTAAAAAATATTGACCAGGTTAAATTGAAAAACACTGTTCTATTAATCTAACAAATCTGCTACTTTGGGTTATCTTCAGAGGTTTTCTTTCCACAAAAACAAACAAACAAACAAACAAACAAAAAAACCCCCAACCCCAAACCTTGATATCTAGTTTTGATCCAGTAAAGAACACATATGCAAGCTTCATTTTCTATTAAGAATTCTTTTTCTAGATCAACAGATCCTAAAGTAAAAAACCAAAAATGAAAAATTATAATTAGAAGTTGAAGGATATATCAGCAAAGAAGAAGAGTAAAAAAAATTCCATTAGTAGAATTAACATTATTTTTTAATGGGGTTTGTATACTTTATTGTAGGCTCATTTCCAAACTACTTTGCATTGTGAATACTTTCAAGAAAAGATAAAAAGAAGCTTGACCAGGGTTTTAGCAAAGTATGATTATAACCTTTGACTTAATAGGAAGTATTTTTGCAGCTGTCATACCTGCTATGGACCAGACAGGCAGCAGATACAGTTGCACTGACCATTTAAATAAGCAAAATATAAATTAGAAATCTTACCTTGGAGTTTTCTTGCTGGAAGGCTTGTAGTACCTACAATATCATTTATTTGTCCCAGAAATATCAAGGTGCCCGTGATGATGATGATGATGATGATTGTCTTATATTCCCTATTATGTGACCACTTTCATGCACAAACAAATTATTGTTTATTTAGTGATACCATTTTCTTGATTATAAATTAAAAACTGAGAACATAATTCAGAGGCATCATTACACAGATATATTGTAATCTCAAAAATTGGAAAACCAGTAAAGTAATCCAAAATATGTTCATCAACAGTCAGATAATTTAAATCTAATTTAAATAATACAATTTAATCTAATTATTTGATGCCTAAAGTTAGCAAATCCACTAGTAAGGTAGAGTTGGGAATCAGAACTGATTCAGGTACAGTAATTTTTAAATGGGTCACAAGAAATCATTAACTACTTTTACCTTTTTGCAGCAGATAAACCATGAGGCTTACACACATGGATCACAGAAAAAAAAATCATCTTCTGAAGTGGAAATAGATTATCTCAACTGACTCTTCCAGGCATACTTCCTGCATTTGGAGCAATATTTTGTTATCTCTTTAATTCTTAAGGAAAGTGTTTATTCTCTAAACTGGCATATACGGCACTATAAAACACAATTGCCTTAGCTCATGAAAATATGTGTCATTGGAGATGCTCTGCCAAAAGGTACAAAACCTGGACTCCAGAGCAATTAGACACATCACAGGTGACAAACTTGGCTCTGAGAAGGGGAAAATGACATTTGTTCAACACATAAGCACTTCAGGCCAACTGGTTCATTCACATGCATTTCCTGCCAAAAAGCCTGAAAGGCATTGTTTGTACCACTTTGCAAAAGTTTGGATTGCAGCATAGGAAGACAAAACAGAAATAAATATTATACTCTAAACTGAGAATCTTGGCTAAACCCACATGGCCACTGATAAACTCTGGTGGTTTAGGAATGGTGCTCCCCANTAAAAAACCAAACAGTAATAGCAGCAATATTAATTTAAAAAGCGTACAAGAGAGAGAGGCAAGCAATTCACATGCAAATGGTCATGGTGGAGCCTGAGCCCAGTGTCACCACAGTCCCCCCAGCCTGGGAAAGACCCCTTCCTCCTGCCCCCATAAAGTGAAAGGATGTGGTATAAAATACGGTTTCAGCCACTTCCCCTCCAGGCTCCTGCAAAAATGAACCTTGTCCTGGCCAGAACACAGGGTGCAGGGTACACCTGAAAGACAGAAAATGACATAAAATGAGTTTTTGTCACCTTGACAACTTCTTGTTTATTTCTGACAGTCCCACTTGAAAGAGAGCAGTCACAGAAACATTATTGCTTAAAAATTTCACACAGGTTTGAAGTCTTGAGCTCAAAACCACCCCACACAGGAACACACATACTTCAACAGCAATCTAGAGAGAAAAACAAAAAAATCCTCTGGCTTTCTGAACATTTTTGACCCTGTCAAACAAGTTTTTAGTCCTTTGACTTAGGAAAGCAACATTATTGTCATCAGGGAAAGAAACTTCTTCTCTGCTAACAGAAAAGCAGAACAGAAATCTTGCTCTGCAGGGAGCAGCAGGATGGTAGCCAAAAGATTCCTGGGAAGGAACTGATCATTCTTGCCCTCTGAAGCAACAGGGATCAGAGAACACCCCTTAGACATATTTTCTCATCAACAGAACTCAAACTGCAAACAGCAATTGTTTTCTAAGCTCTATTTTATCCTCAAATAACTCCACTAGTCTATGTACTGTTGTCTCAAATGTACATCCTACAGGTGTTTTGTGGTCAGTACACACAGGAGCAAGAAAAACAGAAAAACTTGTCTAGGAGTGACTCCATTGCCTCCCCACACACCACCCCATGAAAAGCAGAGGAAACCAAACTTCTCAGTTTAGTTAAACTAAACTGCTCAGTTTATTTCCAGTTATTTCCCCAGCTACATTTGCTGTTGTTCAAACCACACAACTCTGGCCTGGCTGAAGGGATCCCTGGCAGTCATTGTTCACCTTGCCTAGGACAATTCCTGAACTGCCTGGTAAGGGGAGTTGGCAATGTAGATCTCAGATTGAACAAGATCACTTTACAGAGCCCCCAGCTTCCTGAGGTCTGGCATTAGGATCTGAAATGCCACCATTGCCTGCCATGGGTAGAGACTGCTATGTTTACATAATATACTGGGAAGAGTGGTAGCTTAGATAAGAAAAGCCTCGTGAAGATGCTTGTGTGAATCTAAAATGTGCAGTAAAGACAACAGTATATAAAATTTAAAACTTGGATTGCCACCGTACACATTAGCAGAAGCTGACATTACCACATACTTGAAAAGAAAGATCTGGAGCAAAGCTCAGGCCTCTGAATAAGCACCTTTAAATAATTAAATAGGCAGTCTGGGTTTTGAGGGTTTGAATTTTTTGTTTTGGACCTTCTGTTTTTTGTTTGGCGGGGTGGAAGTTGGGGGAATAATATTAGGGAATCAGACTCACCACTTTATTTGCTGCTGCAATGAAGAAATCTGTTGGTTAGCAACAGAAGCTTAGAACCCTAAATTTTATGTTTCTTTCATATAGCTAATGATTATTCAGTGGAAACAGATCTGGAAACCTCTTGGGTTTATAGTGTGCTGCAAAAAAAGCAACAAAACTCAAACCCGAAAGGGTATTAAAGTGCCTGCAACATAAACCCTGATTACACTTACTTAACCTCAAAAGTGGCCACTACTCTCCTTATGCAAATGGAAAGGAGCACAAACTACAGAGGGAAAATTCATTAAGCAGGGCACTGGGCTGACCTTGACAGAGGCAGGTGGCAGACAGCCCTCTGATCCACAGCTCATCAGGATCCATCTTTGAATTTAAGGACTCACACAACTCCAAAATGGCATGTACAAGATTAGGGGGCTTCAGATCCATCCTTGGCCATTTACATTTCCAACAAAGAGACATGATACATTCACATATATGTATAAATGTCCTTATTGTGCAAGATCCCTCCCCAACAACATACAGCTTTAAATCACTGCAAACAAGAGACATCTCAGGAAAATGTTTTAAGATAATTGATTTCTCGTTTTTGTTTGCGCGAGTCTTTTTTGCCAAGCTCGTTAGCAAGGTACTCTGTGAATGATGAATATAAAGGGAAACTGCATGGGAGTCATGACTGTTTATGGGAAGGTTAATAATGGAACTGATCATGTCATCACTGACATTTTCCTGTCTTTATTCATTTAACATATGGGAAGAAAGTCAAGGACAGAAAATGAAACAGAAAAGGAATAGCTGAGCTCCTTCCTTCATTGTACTTAGATGAGCTGAATAATATAGAGTCATTCACTGTGAAACAGGGCCAAAAGTCAACAAATGTTAATGAGTCTCCATAGGTTTTATACATTCAATTCTCTATAGCCTTTTTAGGTGTTTCTTCTGAAGCCTTGTGCTAGCAGTAAAGAGAGAAAACAGCAGTTTGAAGCAGTACTAGAGGTTGGAGCCTGCTGTGTTGAACTTCTCAAATTGCTGGGAATGAGAGAGCTTTAGTAGTTCCTGTACAAAATTTAAATCTATATTTCAAGTGGCATTTCAATTGCCACTGAGCTGCTGCACGGTCTGAGTGGACAGAACAAGAATGCTTCATCTCCTTGATTATTTCCTCAATGGTCTTTGGAGCCTTTCCTCAATTCTGTGGAGTATAGCTGAACATTTTCAACCTGTGGGCAAAACTGAGTACATAAATAAGAGTATAACAGTGAACAAACATTGCCAGCAGACCGTGTTTATGAACATGCTCAGTCACAAGGACAGAATGCTTCTTAGAGGAGAAATAAGTTACACTAAAATGGAAAGGGAACCTTAGAAAATGTTCCCTGGTGCGTGTGGAGTCCAGCTTCTTTAGAAATCCTAATCATGTACCCGATGAGCTCAGGGAGGGATGTAACCCTAATGCCCAAAGCCTGCAGTGAGCAGCTGGGCCTGACAGTGTGCATCTGCCTGCACAACGCAGCTGCAGGAGTGCTTTTAGGATGGAATCCTTCACCTCTGCCAAGACAGTCTGGTGTCTCCTAAAATTGTCCCCCACCAGTCCTGCACCTGAGCAAAACAATGCTGAAAATCAGCTGCTTAGAAAATAGGTTCTTAAGACACACACAGTAGCCTAAATTTCACAAGATGAAACCAGCCATTTAAATCTTGAGCTCTAAACCCATGTTTTAACTCTTCTGCAAGAACCCCATTTTCTGAAGAATCCCCATAGTCCTTGGTCCTTACACTGGGGACAAACTACTATCCTGTGCTCACCAGGTTCTCCTTACCACTTGCTAGTCAAAATTCCTATTCAAATTTCCTTTGGGAATCTGGGATTGGTAGCCAAGATTAGAGACTTATTTCACAACTGGAACAATTTAATTTTTTAAAAAGTGACACTAGTGGTCAGCCTACATGCACCAGTTTTTCATCTTCCCTGTATGCTTTGCCATGAGACAAAAGAAATATCTCTCCTCTGAGGATAAGGGAGCAAAATAACATTTATCTTCCTAATGCCTACTCTAAGCTACTTGCACATACACAACTGTCCTCATGCCAAATTTTTTGTTTCAAATTCTTTTGGTGACTCAGCTGGACAGTGGGACAGGATAAATGAAGATATCTCATTTCTCTAGGGATTTTATTCCACATAAAGAGACAAAGTTCAAAAATCCCTGAGCGTATGCTGGATGATAATACATGCAGACCATGCAATTCAGCCTCATGGAGGTAGCCAGTCACACATTCCAAAAACTATAAGGCTGTGTTTTAAAGGTGATGTGCATAAGCTAATAAGCTCAGCTGTTCCCTTGCCTATTAGAAGTTAATTCAAGGATCTATGCTGTGCTCCTGCTGAGCTGCAACATTTGCCTGATTAATGTTTTTTCACTATGACCTAGTAAGGAGTGATTACTCTCCTCTGTTTCTTTAGGCAGCAAGTCTACCTCTGCTACCAAGACATCTGTAAGTGTTTAAGGAACATTTCATCTCAGGGAAAGGATCCAGGCACTCTGTTCATCAAAGAGTGCTGTTAGATCATGGCCTCAAGGTCCCACTTACCAGTTCAGGTTAAAATTCAAGCTGTCCCAATGTTACTTAGATCCAGACTTTTTTTCATGTTACCTTGAGAAGAAAAAAGGAAAAAAAGGAAAAACAAGTTGTAATTTATGTTACATAACCACTCCTCAGCTCCATTTCTCAAACACCAGAAAAGAATACTGATCACAATTTCCTAGCAGCTGCTCCTGCTGTGAGCAGAGGAAAAGCAATCCTTCTAGTGGCAGCTACCTGAGCACTCTGCAGAGATCCAGGGCTTCAGGGCTCCACTTTCAGTCTAGCAGATTATGGTCCCCGGCTACAAAACTTCAAGCAGCTGTTGGTGAGACACTGTCCTGCAGGATCTGAGTCATCCAACACACAAAGCTAGGATTTCCATAGTTTCCCACTGCTTTTCAGCTTTCCTCCTCAACTTTAATTTCATTGGCTATTTACACAAGCTTTCCAACTCCTCAGTCTCATTTCAGTACAAGGATTCAACCATAATTCAAACACAGTGTGTTTTACCTCAGAACACTGACTCCTGTGTGATTATCTACTCTCTTGAAAGGAAACCCAGTAATGTTGAGACTCAACAACCTTTTGTGGAAAAAAAAATCTAAGATAAGAGGAAAAAATGTGATATTATCCATAAAGCCCAGAGGGGAAAAATAGAATATATACAAATATAATGAAAAAAAAAATGAAAAAATATGTCCCAAAACATACTGCAGTACATTCTGTTCTTCATATAGTAGCACCAGAAAGTTAAAAGCATAACACTAAAATTGCATAAACTCCTGGTTTATAGAATTTATTCTGCATTAATTTTGGCAATAAATTCTAGTACTAACAAATATTATGAAAAAAGGAAAAAAAAATCAAAAGGCAAAAAAGAAAAAAAGAAGATAACTGTAGACTGTAAGTATTTCAAAATTAAAGAGAAACCCAGTCTTGATTTGTTAGAGGGTGTTAGGAAGAGAATATAATATTAAAGAACAAAACTGCTTTGCATTAGACAGCACATTTTTGCTACAAACACAAATTAAACCATTTGTTTCTAGTGTTGAAATCTACCCTATCAATTTTTCCTCAGGCTCTGTTTTCTCACTCCTCAGGGTGTCCGGCTGTTGGGAAAGAAACAGCATTGATTTAAGACTCAGTTCTGCAACACTGTTAATTGTGTGAGTGGATCTTACCCACAAGTCATCCCTATGAAGCAAATGGAAATGCTTGTATGCATAAGAATTAGAGCTGGTTGGGAATCTTTTCTCTTTTCTTTTCTGGAAACAATTTTCTTCATAGATACTGCAACTTTTGACAAAATATATGAGCTTGGCTTGTATCTGCTTCTTTCACAGACTTGGAAAGGGATTTTCCATGCAGATTTGCACACAGAAGTTTGGGGTCAGAAGATGCTTTTGCATTGCACTCACACAGTGCACACAGTCCAGCAAAGGTCTCCTCCTGGGGCTGACATTGCTGCCCTAGGAAAACCAGTTATATGCCATTTCAGTAGGATCAAGAATAGGAAATTTGCTATGACAAGAAGCTCTGCTTGCTTCAGAAAAAGAAAAATTAAGTTATGATGAAGAGTAAAATACTTCAATTCCTGCTCTGGTCATTCTGTTGAATCAGCACTTGGCATATGCTTTTCCAGGCCTGTGTGGCAGGCACAAAATGCCAGACCACCACTCTTCAGCAGCAGGTTCTTCAGTGGCTGAGACACCTTTCCAGTGACAAACCCAACTCTGTAAATTCCTTCTCCTTGCTTGGAAGGATCATGACATTTGGTACGTGACTCTAATAATATAAAAAGACATTTGGCTGTCTGTTTGCCACTAAACTGCTTGGTTTAACCTCCCTTTTACCTGCTAAAACAGCTTCATGCATAACCAACACAGAGAGATTCTATAAAACTGTAACTGTGAGTCAGAGGAAAATTCAACTCATTGTGTATTACCATGGGCTGTCAGACAACTTTATTGTTGCCCTTACTTATTATATACTGGTCCAAAGCATGCTCAGTTTGAGATGTAGCAAAGCATTGACGAACCAGCTGTAACCTAATTTATTCAAACATGTTTGCAGGTTTAGCCACAGAACTAAGAGCACACCAGAAGTCCAAAATCTTTCTCTGCTGCTCCAGCAAGTCTTGTAGACTGAGCTGATCCAGGTCTTGCAGCTGTGCCCAAGCCAGTGCCCAAGCCAGCTAGACTAAAAATAGGAAAGATCTAGTATTGTGCTAAGTCCTGCATGTGTATATATACACATGTATGTACACATACAGACCAGTAACATGGCTTTGGGGTTTTTTCCTTGAATCACCAACCCATGCAGGAAGCTAAATTTTAGTACAATTGGATTTTTTCTGTAGATATGCTCACGTTTTAATGTTTTCCATGGTTTAACTCATTAAAGTTAAAAGGTCTCTTTGCAACCAGATTAAACCAAGGCCTTCCATAAATATAGATTCTTTGTGGGAAAAAACTAAGGATTACCCTGCTGTTCCTTTGAGAAGTCAGTTCACTGTTCAGTGTTATGTCAGAGATGTGAGTGGCTTTAGAAGCAAAGTACATTTCTATAGGCCTGGCACACAGTGATAAACTGAGTCCTATTCAAGAAGAAACAAAACTTCATCAGCAAGGACTTGGATCAATGTTAGTACAATCAATCCCTTGACAGGAGATACAGGGGGCTGTTATAACTATCACACACATACTTCATACAGATGAGCTTTCCTGTCGATGTCTGCTGTAGAGGAAAAGGATTGGTCTAATTAAACCTGAGGACCTGGGAGAGATATATCCAAGTGTCCTCATCTGGGATAGATTTGCTGTGGGACGCGGCCTATGGCAAAGTCCTGTGCTTAAGATTCCCATTTATAGACAGTGGAAAAGTAGCTTTTCCATTTCTTTCAGGATTTTGTGCAGATAAATATGTGGTACTTACAAGCACCATGTAAGAATGTAAAACAGAATCTGAACAACAGCCTCAAGAAGATGAGCATGATACTTACTCTTTTAAAGCAGTCAAGCAGAAGTATATCATTAAACTATTCTTCTTTCCAAGGTTGTAAGTAAGCTCATTCCCCTGAAGGTGACTTGCCAGGAACATATGCATTTTCTTTAAGATACTGATCTCTATTTGCAGTTTTTTAAATATTACTGGGAATAGAATTAAGGCATTTATGCCTGCAAATGTGGTATTCTCAATGGCTACACACAGAACCAACTACTTGTCAAATTTTCCCACCTTGCACCAAGAAGAAATAAGGTAAGAGGAATGGGATTTTTCTTCCCTAGTCTAATAACACAGACATTCAAATCCAAGCTAGTCACCCCAGGCTCCCTCTCAAGTTCATGTTGTGAATACATTCCTTCTAGCAGGCAATTCATCTCATCCTAAAGCAGACAACTAAAAATAGGTCTGGCTTTTACTTCTGTCAACTGCAGCAGCAGGTTAATATGACAAGCTTACCTGAAAAGGTCTGTACAGTGTCCCACCATGTATCAATATTGTGCCATTGTGTTGGGTAGGCTTTTCCTCATTTCTCTTGTGTGTGTTTAGAAAGCCTTTTAGTATAGTCTAAACTAACAGTTTCACAAATATAGCATGTTTAGAAAGAGTGTTAAATGCAAATTATACTTCTTACATCCTATGAGATGAACACGTGCCCTGCAAATTAATTTCACTAAAATTTTCTGGAGCTAGAGTTTGTCACCTACAGCTAGGTAAAGAAGAAAGGAAGTTAAAACCCTCACTGGTCTTTTTCTTCCTCCTAATATAGTAGATGTTCCAGTTTCCACAAAAATGTGGAGCTTCCTAAAGCTAGACTTATACAAACTATGGGAGAAGAAAAGAGTATCTGTCAACCTAATATGATTTTTTAATATAAACACATATTTTTTAAGTGCCTTAAAAATATATCTATGATTTCTCTTCAGAGGGCTTATATCTGTGTATCATGTACCTTCTGTGCAATAAGAAGGTTCCTTTACCCCTCTGCAGGGAAAAGCACAGCTTGCCAACTGGATCAATGCCATACAGGATTCAAAGTCTTGCTCAAAAATTTCAGAAGCAGCAAGAAGATATCTACACAAAAATAAAGCTCTGTCATTAGTAATTAGAGAAAGGTACATGCTGATAGTTCAAAGAAAATCAACAATGCATATATTTTGCCCATGAACACTGGGATTTAAGACAGCATTTGTGCCTTTAAAAAAGAACAGCCTCCAGAAGTCTAGATAAATTTTCCTAATTTTATTTCAGTGATCAATAACGTGTTCAGTAGAGGTGTCTTGGGAAGACCTACTAAACAAGCAGTCACATTCACCAGATATATTCTCTTATTAGTGGTTACTTTAGAAACAATTGTTTCTGAAATAAAAGATGAGTAAAATTACATTTAAACTATTGCCTTTAATATACCAAAGAGGACCTTAAAATGAACCAAATAGGAACGATATCATATGATTTTGTGGCTTTTTCACACAGCACTAATACAAGAAAGAAAACAGAATTGTAGTTGCAGAGCAGAAGTACAGATCTTCTTGTTTTTATGGTGACCAAAAGGATGAAAAAAGAGTGTTTCTAAACCATTTCAGAATAGAAGAGAGAAAGGGAGAAAGGGAATGGATCTGATTTTTATTATCCTTGCTAAATGTCCAGTTTATCCTTTTACTGTCAAACCTCTTCAATTGTTCAAGAGATCTTAGGGACCTTTGAGCTTCTGAGAAAAAGCAATGCCACATCCTGAACTTATAAGCTGCATTAAATAGACCATTATCACCACTTTTATCAGCCAGATGAAAACAGTTGAATTTTATCTCTAGAACTCAGGCTACATCAGTAGGTGAGGGCCTGACATATTCCTGACACCCTGGGCAGAGGAGGCACCAGGCACATGGAGAACATTCCCCATGCATCCCAGATGTGCTCCGTGCCACTTCCCGGACTGACTGCAGCTGCCCAGGTGCTGGCAGCTGGGAGCAGCAGAGGTGGCTTCTGTGAGGAGAGGCCAAGGCTGTCCTATGCCAGGCACAGCCATCTCCAGGAGACCTACTGCAGGGCACAGCTGAGCCCATCAACAACACTGCTGGCTCCTCTCTGGTAACATATTTCAGATGGTAAAAATGCTGCACAGAATCTGTGAGAGAGGAGCAAGAAAAATGTGAGGAGCAGCCCTGCAGATACCAAGGCCCAAGGAGAAGGGAAGGGGATGCTTCAGATCCCCCTGCAGCCCCTGCAGGACCCACACTGGAGTCAGTGGACATTCCTGAATGACTGCAGCTGATGGAGAGCTCATCCTGGAGCAGAGGAAAACTGTGGAGAGTAAAGAGCAGCTCAGGGTAGCTGTTATGAACTGAGCCCAAACCTCCTGCATTTCTGTACTGCTGGCTAAGAGCTGGTACCATATGGAAATTTTAGTTAATTCCCCAAACTTTGACCATCACCATTCACTAATTTAGGACTTGGTCCTTTTAGTCTTGAGTAATAGGAAGAGTACTCATTGAAGTCCACATCCACAGGCTATGGAAAGATAATAGACACAGTATTTTGAACAAACCCTGTACAACTGGCACAGAGCAGAGAGGTAAAATAGTGGCTCTACTCTATCACCAAAACTGTATCCAGACCCCTAAGTTAAAAGAAATTTCAAAGATCATTTCAGTCAAGGAACATTGTCCAGAGCTCAGGAACACAGTACTGACATGTAATTTTTCTACAGTGCTACACAAGAGACAATAGAGTCTTGGGAGTCTTCTACCTTTTGTCCTCCACCAAAAAGGAATCCTGGAGCAGTCAGTGAGGTGGGCTTAGCAGTGGCTCTACTGGAAAATCCATAATAGAATATCTTATTCTGAAAAGACGTAATTTTATCTGCAGTAGAACAAAAGTAACAGAAAAACCTTTCATCTTGAAAAGTCTGGTGTTTGCATGGTGTGAAGCCACAGGAGGATTCAGCAAAGGATTCAGACACAGATATCTTTTTAAGAACCCAGTGGTCTGGTCCAGTATTTCACAAAAATTCAGTCTCATAAACATACACACACATAGACAGGCCTTGTACATTTGTTGATCTCTAATTTCTTTTTCCTCTTGACAGAGCTTATAATAAATCAGAAAGGGTAACAGGCAGAATTACCACACAAGAGAAATGAACTGGAAAAATGGATAATAGTGTTTATGTTCATAATTTACATTCCATTTGCAGCTTCATCCAGAACTGCAGCCCAGTAGCCAGTTGCAGTCTATTCAAGTGAGTCAAAGACTTTTATTATTTTGTTGAACAATCTCTCGGTTTGCCTGTAAATAAAATTATTTTTATTGAAAACTATTGAATTTGCTGTAGGTAATTAATCATTTGTGGCAGACTCTGAGCACACTATTACAGAGAGATGCCTGGACAGGAAACTTTTATTGGAATTGGTAGGACAGCAGCATCAGTTCTGGCACTTGTCAAGTTTGCAATTATGGAAAAGACTTTGTCTGCAAAAAACCTTTCAAACTTAAATTTAGTAAAACTGAAGAGGGAAGGAAAACAAAACTCAACACACACCTCCACTCTCTTACAGAGAAAGGAAAGAATTCCTGGATGATTTCAACTAGCTTTCAAAATGCTCTTTGGTAATTTGTTACAAAGAAATGTGAAATAGTCCTAAGCGTATACAGCACATTACCAAATAAATAGGTTTTCTGACAGCTTCTTCAGGCAAACAGATGAATTGATCTATGAAAAAACATAATAAGTTATGTTGGATATTAAAACATGAACAAAATATAATTTTTCATGAAACTACATGGAAAATTTTGATCTTAGCTGGGTCTAAAATGAAACCGTGTTTTTTTCAAAAGGAGTCATGGGCAGCAAAAAATCTACAACTGTAAACCATACTGCAGACAGGGTTTGTCATAAATACCTGTGTTGTAGAAGCAACATACAACTCAGTGCTCACTAGCTGACCAGTCCTGAGAAACTTTTGTAATTTCTGTTGCATTTTCTCGAGAAGTGAGACTGAAAACTCACTTGGCCCACACATTTCCTGATGATTTCCACAGCCAAGCCACAGAAGAGACAGAGTCAGGTGTCGTCCACCCTCTGCAGTTCAACTACAGCACAATTCTGGAAAACCTAATTTTCAATTCTCTTAGGGGAAAAGAGCCAATATTATCAATCAAAATTTCAGTTTGAGAAAATATGCATTAATGCCTAGCATTCCAATAGAAAGTTTTTAATCAGTTTCAATTTTCATCGGAAAACGTCTGTGGGAAAACCTTCCTCCCCTGATTGCCAGAGAGGTTCATAGGGCCCCTTACCCCACTGCCATCTTTTCACCCCACACACAAGGGACGGGCACACAGACTGTAACCCAAATCTTTGCAAAACATTCCTGGTTTCTCAGGAATTCCTTGGACTTTGAAACTGCTCCTTCCACCTTCCCTTCAGACCCATAATCTGCGGCAATGGGAATACAGGAGGCTCTTGCTCACAACAAGCCATACATTTCACTCTACATCTTCTGCCTTCAGAAGGACTTCTCCTTCTCTTGCCCCTTACTTCCCTGCCCACATTTTTGTTCTTCTTCAACAGTAAGCCAAGTCATAAGTGACACCTTTTCACTATTGAGAAGCCATTTTCTAGTGAAATTTTACAGCTAAGGAAACCTTACCATTCGGCCACTAGAGCAGTGATGGGACCTAAGCAGGTGTTTGCTGCCCATACAGTCTATGCTTTCTGTTACATGCAACATTTTATCACAAAGGAAAGACTTTTGCTTCAGCTGTAATCTGAATCTGTAATAAAGGACTTAGTCAAACTGTGGATATGCTACATTAGCCACAAATTATTCCTAATCTACATACAATTCTTATCTCTGGCACTCAGTAGAGAGGGAATTTGTCATATCTCCCCCATAACTGTGCAGTTATTGCATTCAAAAATGCTGCCCTTCTCCTCCAGAGACAGCCTGAAGAGTGTTCAAAACTGTGTGAACTGTAAATATCCAAAACTTGGACAAGAGCTGTAAACATAAATGGAGAAGTGGTTGGTTGGTGCATGGTGCTAAGAAGGCCAAGGTCACGGGTTCAATCCCTGTTTGGGCCATTCACTTATCCATGATCCTTGCGGGTCCCATCCAACTCAGACCACTCTATGATTCGCAGGTGAGATTGCTAAAAATAAGAGTTAGGGGAACAGAACTTCTTCATTTCCTGAGAACTCATTCTTGCAAAACATTTTCTTCCAAGTGTGAACAGCAGGCCTAAAGCTAACTCTCAGATCTCTTCTTGCTCACGTGACACAGGAGGATAAGCTCAGATATCCTGCATAAAAGCCAGATCAATTTTCCTTCCCTCACACAGCAATACAAAGCTCCCCATACTCCAAAGACTGCAGCTCTGGATGATCAAATCCAGCAAATTGCCAATGGTCCTAAAGCAGCTTCACTAAATCCACTCTTCAGTAGCAAAATACTTGCCCTGAAGTTCAGCTCCCAGCAGCAGCTACGCAGCAGAGCCCTGTATATGCTTATCTAGGGAAAATGTATTGCATACAGCACATTGCTATCTCATGCTGTAATTAAAGGAATGCAAATATACCTGCAATCTTGCCCTAGAGACCCAATAATTTGCATTTTTTCCTCATAGAACAGTTTTGATTTATTGGCATGACTGTAAGTTATCTCAAACATGAGGTGATATCATGAACTCGTCCTCACAATTGCTTTCAGAAACTAGAAGAACCTTTGATTTGCCCCATTACTAAGTACCTGCTATGCAATCCACAACCACCAATTTAGAGCAAAATTCTGGACCTGAGGTGAAAACTTATTTTTTCCTCCATTCATCAGAAGAATGCACTTCACCATACAATTTTCCTGAGGTCAAAAAGAGCATACTTGTCAAAGCAAAGGTTTTAAAGAGATGTTTTCTACATGTTAATATGAATTCAAGAATTTATTTTTAAAATTTTAACGTTCATGTTATTCTTTAGGGTCAAATTAGAATCTTTTCTGTATAAGAAAGATACATCTTACATCTCACTCTCCTAATTTGTATTTTTACATACAATTCTTCATAAATTGACTTCAGAATTTGACTTTAAAAGGAAGAGTTCATATTCACAGTGCATTAGCCATTCTTGTGGCTTTTCCAGCCCAGGTTTAAAATTTTAACATTGGTCAAACTTGGAAAACATAGTTTTTCATCATCCTAGAACTAGTTACTGAATACTGCAGTTCAAATGCAGCGCCTTTCAGAGCAAAATTAAAGGACTTCATTTCTGCTTAAGGAGAATATAATTAAAGTATGAACAGTCAAGACAAAAACATCTCTTCTGTACTTGTTTCACAGCAAATGAACACTTGGGACCCTGTTAAAGTAAACAGTGCCTGTAGAAGCAAGTGCAACTTGGTGTTTAAATTAGAGGACCAAATACAAACAGGCACAGAAAACAGTCTTATCTTTTCTCTTCCCTTCCCCTTTATTTCTACCTGCATGTGGCTGCATCATTTAACCAGTTCAAGCTGCATTTCTTTAGCTGATGACATTTGGATTGTGCTGGTAATTAGCCTGGGGAGGCAAAGACTAATGACCCCAATTATTGCTGAAGGCACAGCTGGAGAATCTTAAAAGCTAAAGTTTATCAGAGTGTGTGTGGGGGTGGAGGGTGTTCCAAACAGAAGAACCTTCCACAGCACAAGATATCTAAATAGAGCTGCAGTGTTCTCGGTCTGTATTGCAAATTGAAGTCCTACATTGGCAAAAAGAGTTTTGGTTTGTTGGGTTTTTGGTTTTTTTTTTTCTGCAGTGTTATTTTATAACAAGGAGGACTTTTGAGTGATAAGCACCACATTAAAAAGGCCCACGTGTATTCAAAAGTGCCTTTTATTTCCATAACTGTGTAGCCCTGTTAATAGAGAATTGCCACTACTAGTACCAGATCACATTGCTGCAGTGAGTTTGAAAGGTCTCTTTTGGCAGAATGAGATATTTTTGACTCACACACAATGTAGTAGTGCAGAAAATGCAGCCGTGGTATGAGAGCAGAGTCCCTGAGAAATGGGGATGCAGGAAGTGGCATAGGTAAATACTGACATGGCATGGCAAGAGGTGGGTCCAGTGTTTGGTATGGATAACCCCACAGCTGTGCACAGATCTTCGTAATTTTCAGTTAAAAACCCTCAAAACATGCAAGAAAAGAAAAAAGAACAGCTGAAGCTGGACAGAACTGGTCTTTGGAGTAACAAATAGAAGAAAGAAATAGTGTCTAATACATGCAAGGGGTACCTTGTATGTACAGTAAATATGGATGTAACCTGGCGGTGACGATAAATGAAGAAAAAGGACAATATAGAAGTCTTAGCAAATACACAAATGGTGGGCCCCAAGAGGGTCATGGGAGTAGAAACCAATGAAATGAACACTATATTCCTCCTGGGAAAGGACTCCAGACACCAGTGATGCCTCCCAACACTCCTCTACACACCAAACCCCAGTGAAGCCACTATCTCTTGGATCCAATGGAGATGGGGAAGGGTGACCATAGGGATAGAAGCATCTGTTGCAAATGTTGTGGTATCATTACTATTGTTGATATTTTGCTGTATCAGCACTGTGATTACGCTATTCTTTGTTTTACTGTACAATCAGACATAAGCTAATGATGGTGCTTGAATTAAACTCCTAATATTCCTGCTATATCTACACTAAATTCTTTGCTTTATAGATAGATAAAAAGTATACATATGCCATATTTTCACATGCCTTATATAACATTTAGTTATATAAGACATGTTTGCATTATCCATTACCAAGGTTCTGAGCATGACACTACACAGTTTATTAGATAAACACAATGAGTAAATTCCTTACTGATAGTTGTTTGTTTCACAACACAACTCACGATAGCTCAAATCAGCCAATTCTTAGCAACATGACATCTCTGTTATGGTTGCCCTGTTGGACATTTTGCCTCTGTGACCATACAAAATGTATGTCTTGTCCTTATGACCTCTGAAAAGAGATCCAAGGACACAGAGTGTAACAGCCATCTAGAAGGAGAGAGCTTGCAGCAGCTACTCAAGACTGGCACTGTCAGTTTCTTGAAACATCATATTTAAAGATATTGGAAGAGTTATAACAAAAGTATCAGCAGAAATAATTTTGCAAAACTTTTCTGAAGGGCAAGACAGGATTCCATTTTCTCTGAGAATAGGACTATTTTCATAAAGAAAACATCTCATTGTATCATAATGAAAATCTAGGTACAGTGTTATGTGAGTTTGTATGAGTCTACAGTCTAAAATATTTTTACAATAATTATCTGTTAATATTCTTCGAAGAACATTGAGACTCGCCCCTCCAGATTTCAGTCCAGCTGTATGCTCTGACGCTGTTTCTGAAGAACTTTGTAGTTTCTGTAGAACTTTGCAGACAAACAGGGGCCAGCCCTGCCTGTTTTGGGAGCTCAGAGAGTACATGTTCTCCTCAGGCACACTGCACATGCAAAATTTATGCTCTTCATTTTGCTCAGAGGAAAGATGACTCCAAGCCCAGGACAATGGTGAGCTCTCTGTGTGTCCTAGACCTACCTACAAGGATCAGGTGGGCACCATGTAACCCCACTTTAAAAGTCCATTGAGAAAGCTGCTTTTGGGAGAGGGTCACTTCCACGGTCCTCAGGCTCCATTAGGGAGCAAATGTAGAGGACTGAACCATCTTCCTAGCTACATTTTTCATTTTGCTGTCACAACTATAGTTTTCCTTTGAAGTACAAAGCTATTTCCATTGTCTGTAATGAGACCCTTCACGTGTGAAAAGAGTAGACTGTGCACGAGTATAAGCAGCAATGGGGTATATCAAAGATAAGAGAACTTGAGGATATACCTCAGTGACAGGAGGTGACATTCCACTTGGTGAAATGATAGTAATCCATTTCAAGACCCAGAAAAAAAAGTACAGAGACAGATACCTTTTTTATTTTCCTTTTGGAGACAGAGTTTTTCTACGTATTAATATACTTTTGAAGTATTTTTTAGGACAAGATAGACCTTGAAGTACTTTTGGGACAAGATAGACCCCATGCATGTTTAGTTTTGTAGTTACACACATGTTCAGTTCTACAGATCATGACCAGAGATGTCCAAATCTATCAATGAATTAAAAATAACACTATTCAGACAAGTCCTACCTCCGAATTAACATCTCCAGGAATGAAGGCATTGCAAATAAACAAAAGACCTGGGCTAAATATTGTACACATAATCAAGAGACAAAAGGGAAAAAGAATTCCACATTTTAGTTTCTTTCTTCTGCATTGAACTAGATTGCATTGAATTAACGTAATCATGTAAGGAGAGAAAGTTGGCGAGTATTTATTTACGAACCGCAAATGCCGAAGTAACGAAGTTATGTAATATGTTCCTAGGAGTGCGTGCTCTTCCCAATGTCCCCAGCTCCCACTGTGGCAGAGCCCCTTGGCCAGGAGCTGAGCGTGGCGCAGTCTCCTGCGGCCGAACCGCTCATTAGCGCGGGGCTCGATAGCCCTGCACGCGGCAGCGCACGCTGCGCTGGAGCGCCAGGCAAGAAAGGGAATGAAAGTAGCAATTTTCTTCAGCTCGGGCTTTTTCTCCGCTTTGATGTGATTTGTTAGAACGCACTTAGTAATTTGAGAGCGTTCCTTTTTCCCCAGCCAGGTTCCAGCAGTACTTTCAGGGCGCCCTGGGGTGCCTGTCACTCTCTGGCATCTGTTAGAGTTGAAGGCCATCAGCTGGGTTTGCATGTCGAAAACAAATTCTCAGTAGGGTCCACAATTTCTCGGCGCTGTTGCTGTGCAGCAAAGTAGTATCTATTGATCACTGACTGTAACTGTGGTAGGTCAACAATTACTGCTGATGGGAGCTCTCCCGCGCCTCAGTGCAGCAGCACGCATTTATGTTGCTCTAAATGAGCAGGTGGAGGGGAGGGGACTTGGGTATGTGAGACAGGGAAAGGTTCTGCTCCTGGGCAGCGCTTTTATAAACAAAGAAACTTTAAAGCACTTAAACGTATGAAAATAAAACCACATTATCCAATACAGAGTATCCATCTGGCACAGGGAAAAAAAAATGACAGGAAAATTGAAGCTTGCACAAGATTGAATGTCTACATCAAAAAGTCAGAGATGATAATGAATTATTCCTAAACTCTTTCAATACTTCATCCTGCATCTGATGTTTCAAATACAAACACACATACACACAGAGGGAATTAAACAAGAGCTAATGTATTTGAGAATCATTAAAATAATTTCTGCTTAGAAACAGAGCTATTTTAGACAGTATTTCTTCCCTTACTTTTTAAAGCATGACAAAGCATGACTTTGCAACTTCAATCAGTTCAATTCCATGCTGTAGACAAAAAACACTGCTAATTGTAGGTACGAGAATAGCACAGGTCACAGCACATTTTCAAACAGTCCACACTTAGACACTTAAGGGTGTTTTGGAGCAAATAGCATAGAATTCAAGCCAGAAATTTGGCAATGATGTGGAATAACACATCATAAGCAATTATACTTCCCAAACCAAGATCTTGTTTTAACCTTAGTTTCCAAAACAGAGCGTGATTGGCCACTGCACACGCCTGGAAGGAGTGCTCTTTCTGAAAACTCCCTGTCATGTCAATGAGACAAATAACAAACCTGATTTCTATCATTCTACCTCTTTCAGTTTGGAAAGAAACAAATGGTGGTTTAAGTATATACTTTACCAACCATGCCGAACGCATTGCTGTCAGCAACAGGATCAGGAAAGCTGTTCTCCAGTTCCCTGGGAACTCACACACACACACACACTGTTCTGTGTCTTCCCCCAGTATGACCAAGGTCTTTGTTTCTTCCCCTCAATAGCCCCTGGTTAGGAGACTCTTCCCATGCCAGGCTACTTGACCACCAGGGCTAAGAGCTGCTAACTTCTCTCTGGGGAAGAAGGTCTGCAGCTCTGAGCTACCAAATAAACCTGAAATCATGAAACAGTGCAAGTCCTTGTTGTTGGTGTCTTGGCATGAGGGGTTTCCAATTGTGGTGGTGTTTTCTCTGTGCATAAGAACTTTGATTCCATGTATCAGAAGGCTTGAGATAGTTTTATTATATTTGGCTCCATGCTCCAGGCCCGAGGCTTAACGCCTCTTACAACGCAGCCTGCAATGCTTCTTTGCAAAGCTTTGGTGCAATCTTAGTACAATGCTTTCTTCTCAGTGCTTAGTACAAGAATGCCCCCTATCATACTAAATTCATGGGCTGGTAACCAAGACCAGCTCCCTCTTACCATTGGTCAGAGAGAGATAGAGGGAAAAACACCAGATGTGTGGCCTTGAGCAGGACACAGCTTAGAGAGATATGTTTACAAAATCTCTCTTTGAGAGAGTGATGTTTCTCTTGGGAACAAAACCTAGCAGGCTTGCAGAAACCCAGATACCATCAAGACAAGAAGTCCTCTCCTGTCTTAGCAGAAATGACATCTTGTCTCTGAAATGACCCATAATATGCCTGGTACTGTTATGTTTGGTAAAGGGGCTCGAATAACCCTGTTTTAATCTTATAAACCACTCATGAGCAGAGCAGAGCTACTCACTCTACTGCATCCATGTTTTCATCAACTCAATTACCCATCTTGACATGAAAAGGAGACCAAGGAACAAACACACAGATTGACAGATGTTATTCTTTTTTGCAAACAAAAAAAATCCCTTCATCCAGAGAAAAAAGCCCTCGCCACACTTAACCATGACACATGACACATTAAAAATTAATTTTCTTCATAGCACCTCAACAGAGACCAGGGATGGGTGGAAATAGGAGTTAGGCACTGGTATTTTTCCATCAAAAAGAAAGAAAATAGGAACCAGAAACACAGGCAAACGGAAAACAAAAATAACTATTTCTTTTAAATCATAGCAGACAGTTTTAATGCAAAAGGCTGCACTTGAAATATCAGAAGTGCCCAGAAAATAACAGGACAAATGACTGAAAAAATCAAATCTAACCTGAAACTTAAGAAAGTGCAAATGAGAGATGTTTGAATTACAAACACCAGTAGGATGTAGAAGAAAGGGCTAAAGCATTTCCACTAATTACAATGATGCTCCATAGAATTAAACCCTGGCAAGAGTCTTGTTGCTTTCAAACAAAGGACATGATTTGAAACTTGTGATAGGAAAGAAAGTAAGGGATAGAATTACAAATTAACTGGATTGGAAAGGTTTCTGGATTCAGTCATACCCAAAGAAATAGTTGGTGATTATTATAATATTTAAGATGCTGTCTTTTGGAAAAATAACAACATGGTGCTTTCTCTGCATTGCTTAAAACTTTGAAAGCATAACAGGGGAACATTTTTTTTTCTCATATATGTATCTCGGGTTTTTTATATTCAACAATTCTAAACAGTGATTGAGTACATGAAAACATCTTTTCTGTATCTCTATAAAAGTTGTTTTCCCTTCCTGTGTATAAAAGGATACAACAAAGTACAAGTAACTTGGGATAGAGATCTAGCACCAATGGTCCAGAGTGCATCAGTCATGGCAAATAGAGTTATATGATCATAAACCAAGCCAAATGCAGAAAAAGCTACTCAGAACTGTACATTTCTTTTTTGCTTTGTTAATTTCTGGAGCTTCTCTCTTACAAGGATAGGCTGAGAGAATTGGACCTGTTCAGCCTCCAGAAGAGACAACTGAGAAAGGACCTCATCAATGTCTGTAAGTGCCTGAAGGGAGGGAGAGAAGAGCATGGATCCAGGTTTTCTTGGTGGTGCCAAGCAACAGGACAAGAGGCAATGGGCAGAAACTGCTGCTCAGGAAGTTCCACCTGAACATGAGGAAGAACTTCTTTACTGTGCAGTGACCAACCACTGGAAGAGATTGCCCACAGAGGTTGTGGAGTCTCCCTCACTGGAGATAACCAAGAAGCATCTGGACACAATCCTGTGCCATGTGCTTGAGGATGAGCCCACCTGAGCAAAGAGGTTGGACCAGATAAACCACTGTGGTCCTTTCCAACCTGACCCATCCTGTGATTCTGTGATTTCTGAAGCAAGTTTGCCCTGTGCCACCACAAACACTACTTTTGTGGCCTCTAATTGTAATCACCTTTCAGTTTCTAGACTATAGTACTTCCAATTCACTACTATGTGTTCACTACAAAAATGCTTCAGCTTACTCTAACCTGCTTTTTTTACAAAAATTTAACCTTCTTTGTCAAACCTTAACTCTGGATGTCACAGGAATCTACCATGATAGATGAGCTAAACTTCTATATGTGTTGTTTTCTTCCAGTAACTTAAAAGCATCTCTCAACGACTTCAACTCACTTTCAAAAACTTCTACTTTCTACCTCCTTCCAAAATTCTTTATAAATTTTACTTTTTTGTACTTTGAGGCTAGAGGGGTGTGGTGAGGGAATTGTCATTGACTGGGGTATTTTCATTGCTGTTGCTTTTAATTCTTAATCAGTTTATTAAAGTCTCTCTTGCCCAGCTAAATAAAAAGAAATATAATAAACATCTGGAAACATTTTTACTGTTCTTGAGCACTTTATTCTTTCATTCAAGTTGTTTCTTCCTGGCACCCAGGAGCACAATGCATGCTGGTTCACCCACCACTCTAAATACATCCAGGGAGAATTTACAACAATGAAGGAAAAGCTCCAGATTCTTCTTCCTTCATGTACAGTGTGATCAGCAACACAGAATTTTAAAATGTAGTCAATTCCCTTTTTTAGTCTAGGATTGGAAGCTTCTTTTAAAAGTATAAACCAATCTAGTCACTTCATTAAGACCTTTAAAATATATGAATAAAGGCTATGGTGTCATATTCTCATATAATAATACCCTGATAGAAGATTTATTTATTGTATTTTGGTATGGTTTCTAGACTATTATTTCTATTTTCTTTGCCTAATGTTTGATTGATTAAGAGAACTGGCAGGTTATATAAGTGTAAGCCTTTTGAGTGGTATAAGAAATGACTGGATTTCTCACACTCACAGTAACAGCAAAGCAGAGACAGAGAAAGAAGATTAACAACTGTGTGGAAATGGGTTCTGTATGGACACTGATCTAAATTTCCCATTCAGAACCCTAATGAACAAAAGGAAAAAGAATTTTAAAAACCAAATTCTTATCAGTTAGGTAATCTACATAAAACACATTTTTAGGTGTCTGCAACATTTCAAAGAACCACCATATGGACTAATGCTGCTAATCCTGCTTGAGATCACAAATTTAATGAGACAATTTAAGTAAGTCAGGAGGTAAGCTGTGCTTTTCTGGTTGGTGTTGAATTTCATGAATAACAAGGAGGAATTATCATTAACAACCATTGTAAAAGTAGCAGAAATACTCATAAGAAAGCAGAAACAATTGAAATTGCATGAAGTGCATGCCATGAGGTAGATTAAAGTATGTCTGGGAAGAACCAAGAATTGTATTTAAATTGGATAAATGCAGCATACCTTGCTCTTTTGCAGTTTAAATTGCAATTCAGTTCCTAATCAGTCAGATAATTTCAAATAGGAAATAATAATGGAGTCTGTTTCCATATCAGTAACTACATGCAGAGCAAATTTTGCTGAAGTAATCCAATTATTCTTTCTATTTACTTTGATATCATGCTGCCTCCAAGTAATTACCAGAAAAGTTGGACAGATGTAGTTCCACAGGAATTGTGCTGGTACCAGCAGCTAGCACTCAAATACCATGTAGGAACCAGTGAGTGGAACACTTAATTCCTGGATGGTGCTCCTTGTTGACATTAAGTTTTTTGCTGAGTGACTCAGGCTCTGGCAGTTCCTCTGATGATTCTTACTCTGCTGATCTGAGATTTTATATTCTGCAAACACTTGGCAGATGTGGTTTGTGCCAGAGGTCACCAGCTACACCTCAGCAATTCCAATTCCTTGACTGGAATTTAGGGCAAACAGCCCAAAAGGGGCTGTGCTGGCCCATCAGCAGGTGAGGTACAGAGATGTCCCCTTTGTTCAGTTTGAGCTGCCAGGGTGTGATCGATCAGGTGCTGCCTGCGAGGGACCTGGTCCTTTGCTGGGAGGGCACTGCAGACTGAGTTTGCTGCAGCAGCACACAAGCACTTCTCTCCTCTGAACCTTTTCTCCTCTGACCTTTCAGCAGTACTTGACATGTTAATCATGTCTGCTTTCAACAGAGGAAATATAAAAAAGATGCAAGAGCGCCTCAGCCATTGTGGATATTTTATTTTTAACACCATGCTTACTTGTGGGACTATGTTTATGTAGAACAGATAAAAGCTTTCATATTTATTTCTATTTGGGATCCAGCATGACTTCTACCAGCCTCTGACAGTTTCCATTTGACAAAACAGAAGAGACTTGTGTCTTATTAGTGGCTTTTTTTTTTTTCTTTACTTTTTTCCTTTTGGTATAATAATGAGGCAATATTTTTAAACACCTTTGGAGACTGCATCTGTTTTCATAGGCTTATGTAAGAAAACTGATTTATCAAACTAGCTAATAAGTCAGAGTTCTTCAACATTTTTAAAAGACAAAAAATTGAGCTGGAGGGAAAAGGAATTCCTCACTCTACACTAAATTAGAACTTTCTGTTAAGAAAATAGAAGTGAAATGTAACAATTTATTGTATCACAGAAACCAAATTTTCTATCATAGGTCTGAAATACCTCTCTTGCCAAATGTATAAGGGAGATATTTGTTGCTAGGCTTGTGCTATGTACAAGGTGTTCCTAAATAATTCAAGAAAACAGTTCATGCTGAAACCTTACAAATCTACTTTTTGATTCCCTGTCCATATTCATCAACTCAGTCCAGTAATTCACCTTCTCCCTGTTGGACTGCTATTAACAAAGAAAGCAAAATTTGCAGCAGTGCTACTTTCATGAAGCCTTTGACTTCTTAATTCTTCAAATCCAGGGGACTGATACATTTTCTTCTTTACTTTTTTATATATCCAAATATTCTTTTCTGAAACTTAGAGAAACAAATTCTCTTAGTATTGCTTAAGACACAATTTTCCTAAGAGCACTCAAGAAAATTGAACCTTCTGGTTTTATACAGTTATTATTAGGTACTTCCCATTGTTAGTCCAAACACAAAATACAGTCTACACTCATGACTACCGAAAATACAGGCTCCAGTCCCAGAGATCTTCAAGTAAAATTCTCCACAGCAAACTTCAGTGTCTGTCTAATTTTTCTCCCATATTTCACTCCTACAAAACTGTTGGTGGAGTTTGCTTTCAGAAGGTGAACCTGCAAAGCCTGATAAAGTTAAGTTCAGTTGCAGAGATGTTGCCCTGTGTGTTGTGTGCTTATGCAAAGAAGTAATTTGCTCTTTGGTAGAAAGACTTTAGGAGTCTGACATCATATTTACTGTCAAAAAATCGGAATTGGACTCTAAAAGATCATTAAAAACATCACCAGGAATAAATGAAAAGGAAGAACGACAGGCATTATGCATTTGGCCTGCTGAAAACCAATGGAGGCACAGTCAGTAAAAAAGATTCCTCACTTCCAATGAAATAAGGCCATATATTTAAAAAGTCAAAAGCTCTGAAGTACAAGGCCACTTTGCAGAGACCAGCATTGATATTGTAGGCCTTGGGACTCAAACCTTTACAGAAATCAAAGGAAACAGAACCATCCGTATCCTTTGCATTTCTTTCTTTGCTTTTTCTCTACATTGCACTTTTTACCATATGAACTTCATCCAGAACCAGGGATTTCCTTCCAGACAGGCTTACACATATGGGTTAAGTGAGTCTGGACAAATACAGAAATTTGTAAATATAAACAAATATAAAATAGTTAGCATAGCAGTCATTACAAATTCCAGCCTATTGAGATAAACTGCCTTAAAAATAGTGATATTTTGTAAAAATAAAATTTTTTAGAAGTATCTATCTATCTATCTATCTATCTATCTACCTATCATCTATCTAAATTTGGTAGCAAATGCCAAACCACAAACCCTACTCAAACCTTCCTGTGATCTTTGAATATGCTAGTTATTACCTCAGGCTGAAGCTGCACTGTTATTCAAAGCTAGAATTAATTATCAGACATTGACACCATTACAGCAGCATACATTTATGAGATCTATACTTACTAAATCTGTTTTGATCATCTCCCATTAAATGAAAGATGAGAACCTAGGAAAATTTCTACATGATTTTTTTTCATTATTATTCAATAGGAGAAAAAATGCTGGAAATATTTCACAAGCTAGTGAACCAATTAGAAATTTGAAAGCACACTCTTCTCATAGTTTTATAGTCCTTCATTTTTATTTTTTCCTAAATGACAGTGAACTTATTAACACTATTCCTTGAAACTGATAAAAAATCTCTACTGATACTTGTTGCACATGCTCAGAAATCTTGCCTTTAAATGCAAAAAACTTGAAAAGCTTGTATTTTATTAGAAAACCTTCCACATCCTTCTTCATCCTTCACAACACCTACCCAACTCCATGCTTTTGTAATGAGACAATTCTCAAAATAACTTATTTAGTCTTCTGTTGAGCCTCAGCCTGTCAGCTGTACTGGATAATGATACCCAGTCATCAGTTGAGGCTTCTGGGTGGCTTAAGAATATGAAATGGGAAGACCTGTAGGATCAGGGTGACCATGCAATCAGTATAGGATTTATCTACAATTGGGCCGGTATTATAAAAAAAAAATCTAATGAAAGGCCAGTGTGATAACCCATCTGTCAGTTTTTAGAAACTGGATAACAGCCTGATGCAAAGTTTTTTCATTCTTCTTGTACCAAAGAGCAGCCAGCACCAAATCATTCCAAGAACATTTATTTAATTTGTACATTCCATGGACCTGCTTCACTGCTATCCAGGAACAAACTAAGCATAAACAAAAGTCCTGACAAAGAGGAACTTATTAAACAGTTAGCTCATAACAACAC
This sequence comes from Dicaeum eximium, assembly GCA_013396995.1. Classification (NCBI taxonomy): domain Eukaryota; kingdom Metazoa; phylum Chordata; class Aves; order Passeriformes; family Dicaeidae; genus Dicaeum; species Dicaeum eximium. The sequence goes on from VWZP01001133.1 coordinate 693,893, forward strand.
AACATTGGTACCCAGAAACTGAAAAGTTTATAATTTTGTAGATCATTAACAGGTCCCATTGTAACTGACAATTTTTTAATGGTGCTCTGAACTAACGTTCTTTAAATAATTTCAGTGAATTGTATAAAAACTAAAAAAAACTATGCTTCTCCCTATTCTATACAATAAAATCTCAGTTTAGTGCACATAAAAGAAACAGACTGTAAAATGCAATATATTGCCCCACAAGCATAGTTAAATTGGAAAGTTTTGCTAAAATTTTCTTTCTCCACTGAGAGGATTTTCTTGTGAATTCCCAAGATTCCTCTGCTATCCACCTCTCCCTTCATATTTACATGAAACTTTTCTGGCTATATATTGCAAAAGGAAATGTGTCATTAAATGCTTTTCAAAGTGCCATTGCTGAGTGTGTTGGAAGCATTTTCTGTGCTCGTGGTGAATGACAGGCTGCACATCCCAGGCATCAGCTGCAGTTCATTAGTGCTACACCAGCAGCAAACCAGATGACTGCTCCACAGGGCTCTTCAAAGGCAGCCATAATCAGCCAGCTCTCACCGACGAAGGAGAAGATTATTCCTCCAGCTTTTTTGCAGGAAAACAAGTTGTCAGCCCAGAAAAAGTAGAGTGAAAAACAGATTTCTAAGAAACATGGAAGCACTTACAAGAAACTTCTCTAAAGTGAAGAGTGGGGAATTGTTAGCTGAAAAATTGTTCTGGAAAAAAGAAAATCTCTATTTTTCCTTGATGATTTGATTTATAATTGGTGGAGGTTTTTAGGGAAATCTAACATGGGCTCAGGAGCACACAATACCTGGAAAGGGTACACAGAGGCTCTTTGCTTGCAGGAAGTATACTTCAAGTTTCCTCACAGGTATTCCTATTATGCACTTTCAATTTGACTGGTATGAGTGAGTTCATTGTTACTAGAAGCTCAATTTCCTCTCATGGTTTCCTGCATGACTAGATTTTCATCAAGAGAAATTGAAACAAGAGATTAAAGTCTTGCATGCACCACAGTATTTTCAGGTAGGGATTGGGAAAGGTAGGAGCAGGAGCCTCTTAGGTCTTGTTCACTTAGAACCATTCTGAAGATTAGTTATCCTTACATGAAAGAATAGGATATTCCTTTCAAAAAACAAAATCAAAAAACAAACAAACCCCAAACCAACCAAACAAAAACCACAGGAAAGGTCATTTTTAAAAGGTACAGGGGAATATTTAACGAAATGCTCGATTTGTTCTCTAAAACAAAATTGAGAATTTTAAACCTGACTCACAAATACTTTCAGAAAGCCTTAGAACTGGCATCGAATGTTGGAGGGGAAAGAAAACTGCTCCTCTGCCAAATCTCACTGCTAAGAACTACAGAATGAGATGTGAACAGGTACCTACATAAGATTTAAGCAAAAATGTGACTGGTTTCTGCATGCACTGCCAGAGCATCCCACCTCTCCTGAGAGATGTCTGACAAGCTGTCCCACAGTCCAGGACACTGGCAGTACCAAAGCAAATTTGTGCAGCCACATGATACCATAAAACTAAATAGACATTGAAAGAACAGGAGCATGCTACTTTTGTTAGCATGCTCCATCAGGAATGTTCATAACAAACCATAAACTCTAAAGCAAAAACCCTCAGGCTGGATAGACACTGTCCACATTTCCTTTCTTTCTAAAGTCAGTTCAGATAAGCTTGTGACAAGAGATTGCTCAGCTGCAGGAAGATTTGTAATTAGACATAATTAATACACTAAAAATGCCCAAGACATTCTGAATGGCTGTCAGAGACAGCACATTTGACATGACATCAAGTAAAGAGGGATGGATGAAGAACACAGACTCTATGCAAGAAACCAGGGATCAAATTGGGTCCAAGCCCACAACATCTCTACTACTGGGTGTTTTCATCTCATACACAAAAAAAAATGTTTGTCCACACTGAAAGGGTTTCCAGCTCAAAGAATAACAACACAAAATAAAAGAAAGAACCCCCCTCCACAGATGATCACAACTTTAGGCGTATCATCTGAAACATGAAAAACAAAGTTGTATCTTATGCTCATTCCTGCTAAGGAGAAATTAATTTCTAGCCGGACTGAGAACTGTCACATCTCAAGCAAAATCTCATTTGTCTTTGACAAAAGACATTATTTCTTCAAAAGATGGAAAGCATCTTTTTGACGATCCTTACTATTTTCACAATCTGTATCATTGCTTCACAGGAATAGGTAAACTCTTCATTTCTACACCAAGCAAAACGTGCCATGAATTGATCAAATATGAATTTCACACAATCCAAGTGAGAGGAATACTTCTTCCAATATATGAACAGAATCCTACAATAGAAAAAAACCCCAAACTTTTAAAAAAGATATTTAAAATGGATATCTGACTGCACTGCCTGCATTCAAATGACAAACAAGTATTGATTTTTTTTTCTTTTTCTTTAGTTGTTAACTTTTGTACAGATTGCCATACAGTTCACTAGAGAATTGAACAACATATTGCAACAATGCAGAGCACTCAGCTGAAACAATTGAGACAATGTTAGACTCTCTGTTAGCAAGCAGCTATTTTGCATCCAAAACTCCTGTTTATTACCAAGATTTTTTAGATCTTCCAGTGTTCTGATCCATTGCAAAAAAGCAGAAGATTTAGGCATCTTTTAGGTTACTATGGGAGTTCATGCTCTTTGAGGGACTTTGCTGCATGCAATGTGTATGTGTAACCAAGTTAATACTGAAGATAAAGGACAAAATTTCAAATAAATGTAGTTTTGCATTTAATTTTAGTTTATTTGGCTTATATTTAAACAGCCCTAGCTTTGTACACTGGAACAGAATAAGGTTACAGCTTATATTAATGAATAAAGTAAATGGGGTCAATTACATGCATACGAACCTTTACCTAGTGCACTGGTGGGTATGTTTGCAGGGCCCAGTGATTTTTTTTATTTATTTATGGTAAGTAGGTCTGTTCCAGAGCAGAGGTTTTACCACTTGTTTCTTCTTTTTCTCAGGTCACAGGCCTGAAAAAATGGCACACTGTGGGAGTTTAATACACTTCTTATCATACATCGCAAACCTTTGTTACCGTTAAATTAATTTAAATATTTTAAAATAAATCTCTCTGCTCCCAGAGGTTTCCATTTTCTATATGAATTCCACCTTCTATGGAGAACACAGCCTTAATTATCTCAAGATCTCACATTAATATCACTGATTAATTGTACAGCACCAGCAATAAAGAGAAATGCCAAGGTAAAACCATTTTTCTTCTTGTGGGAGATATGAACCAATGATGATTACTATGGTAGGTGGTAGATCCCTCATATGCAGCAGTCTGGAGGGGGCTGGTGCTCTCCCACATGACAACTCTTGACCAAAAAAGCACTCAGGCAAGAAAACAAAATTTCTGTGATTTTCCCAACAGACTTTCCCCCATTCTCTTCCATACTGCGTCATATGTAGTATCTTCCCAGTGCTATTCCACTCCCTGTACTGCACATTTCCACATTTCTTTCAGGTGTGGACAGCAGCTCACCAGGTCCCTGGCTCTGACAGGGTAAATTGTACTGCTCAGGACACAGGCAGAATGTCCATAGGAAATTTCCATAGAAGAGCCCCCTCATGCAGGAGTGATGGGCAGGGTCTGACTTTAGGCTGTCAATTGGTGCAGGGACTGTGCAAAGTGCTTGACATGTGGGCCCTTCATGAATGATCAGTGGCTCAAAGAGTAACCACAGTAACAGTGTTTTTGATAATTATATTGTAATTCATCACTTAATGCCGATATAATCCACAGATGGCTCAACTTTTTAACTAAGGCCTCCAGCACTCAGCTGTAAGTGGATGTTGTGACTGTGAATTGCTCTTTTATTTTTCAGGAGAAGTAAGTGGGTGTGAGAGAGTGAAATTTTCATTGATCTGAGCTTCAGGACAGAGAATTTGAAGGAACTTCCCACAGTGTTGTGGTTATAAAACTTACTGCTTAATAGCTTCAGGTAGTATACTCTATTTGAGAAGATTAATTCAATTGTGATCAAATCCAACCCAAAGTTCTTTCATTCTCCTATCATTTCCTGCTCTCCATTTTTCACCCTTCTAATAAACTACTGCTTGCTTCCCAGGCTCAAAAAGCATCAGACAGATCCCCATCAAGGTTACAGAGACAAGAACAATGATTACAAAGTTTTCAGAGGTGCTGTAGCTCTTTCTCAAAGACAAATACTTGACTTGGGTCACCCTATCCACACACACAGGATTGGTCAGGAAAATAAGGCATATTTGACCACAATAATTTAAATCAGTTACAACCAAACTAATTTTGATTACACACAGTTCATAAGGAGGTGGCAGTCTCAAAAGTCTAATTAATTTCAAACACACAGGCTAAAATAATAGTAATTTGATAATCCCATGCTGCTGTAATCATTATCCAGTGTTCCTTGTTCATATTACATTCCCACAAAACAAGCATTTCCAAGCATTCCCTTCTAATGTACAAACATAAGGAGAACAAAAATTACATGTGGGAACCTTAACTAAATGACAGTAGAAGTAATCAAGCTGAAACCCATCTGCCATTACTGGCTGTGCAGTGAAGTTCGCTCTGAAAACTACAGTGTGGGAGGCTTATCTTGTGAGCAGAGAAAAAGGTATCCTGGCAGGGAGAGCCAGCAAATCCCAAACCTTCAAATGCACATCAGCCTCCTCCACCAGCACCTGCACTGTGTGGCCTAAAGCCTGCCATGTCCTGTGCTTCAGCTTCCTGGGACATGAAGACCTTACCTACTATTTATATTAGCACTGTCTCCAGCAGCTTTTTCATTCAGCCACGTGGTGCAGGAAACAAGCACTTCTCAATTAAGCAGGTGAATTTCTGTCCTCTTGCTGCTGCCTTTTATTCTGCTTAGAAGTCCTGCCAGCACTAGGATCTTTGGAGCTGCTACACTTTCACATCTGATGTTTCCAGAAATTCAAGCATTTCAAGGTTCTGCTGTGACCTTTTAAAGGGAAAGAGAAAACAAAGGTAGAGCTTCTCCTCCCCTGAGAAGTAATGAAAGCCAAGCTGGACTATTCAGCTGTGCACATGCCTACAGGAAAACGGGGCAAATATTACTGATGCCAAACTGTCTTGTAAGAGGAAATCTGCCAAACACGGTCTGCTTCCAAAATTCCTGAGAGATTGTGTCAGTCTCAGGCTGTGATAAGCAAGAAGCTATCTAGATTTAGAGCCTAAAAGCTACATCACATTGTCTGTAGAATGGGCAGGTAACCCCCCTCTCTTTTGCTCTTGCTCATTCTTCTGTCTTTCACTGCTGCCTTTCCCTGTTCTTTCCCAGTAAGAAATCAGGAGGAAAGCATATCACTGACTTGGTTTGTCCTGCACCAGGATCTAGGGCCAGCTGCGTAAGGTCTCATTTAAATAACAAAATGCTTCTTATAGAGAAGTTCTCTTTATAAAGGCATGTGCCAAGGGGGTTAAGTGACACAAAGCATGTTTTCCCAATGGGTAAACTGAGGCATGGGCTAATAACATGTATGGTAACCTACAGACCAGGAAAGGAATCTTCAATTCCCCTCAGATTTCCTGCATCCCACTTACTAAGATGGGTTATTTTCTCAGATCTGCTGGCAGAATTCGAAATTTGTGGTTAGATCCACTCTACAACTTAGATCTCACAGTTTTAGCATAAGCATTGCATAGTACTCCCTAACTTTTGGACATCTCACCTACAGACAATAAATGCTCCCATTGCCAGGCAGCGTTTATAGCTTGAAGAAAATTTTGGAGACGAGCTCTTTGTTTTCAGCTTTGCATTTTCATGGAAATAGACTGGCATCTTCAGAGGAAATTAGTATTGTTCCCTTGGATTACAGTGTAGAGCATCTATATTTATTATTCACAGACTCCTGTTGTGCCCCATACCAAAGAGCTGATCCAGTGCAGCACTTTCGCCACCTCCAGTCGGCTCTTTTAACAGCAGATTTTAGGGTATGCATGGCATATGCATCAAGCAGCCCCCCTCCCTCTCTGTAAGGCCCCCAAATTGAGGCTGGGGCCAAGGGACAGGGGAACTGCAAAGGCTGGAGAGAATATTCAGCTAAAAGGAAATGCTGAAGAAAAGGTGGGACTGGAAGGCAAGTCCAAAATATTACAGTTCTAGGAACAGGGCATTTCATTGTGTCTGACAATTTATCTTCATTGAAGCTAAAAGGGCTGAGCATTCACCTGACAGAGGTTTGTACTGCTCCTTTCTCATGAAAAAAGTGCATGTCAGCACTTTCTTTCCTCAGTAGTTGAATTACTGCAGGAACAATTTTCTAATATTTTCTCTGCTCCCCTGAGGGAAAAATGCTGTACTGGTGTGAGATGGTGTGGTTACTGTGAGCCCTGGCTAGAGAAAGGCTGGCCAGACCCCATAATAAAGCAGGAACTGGTGGCCAAATCAGCACTTGGTGACTGAGTTCATCTGAATCCTCTGCTGGGGGCATCCACAGCCTTTCCCCCTCATCTCTGCATCTTTTATCTCCCCCATCTTTTACCCCCCCATCTGCTACCTTTTACCTATTTGCAGAGTCCTTATTGACTTGAAGGGAATCAGGACCTCATCTTTTTCAGGCACTCTTAAGTAGACTCTTGCTTTTTGTTCTAGTATTATTGATGTTACAGGTAAAATTCCAAGTTAGAAGTTTCTATTCTATTTTACTCTGAGGGAAAGTTTCTAAAATATTTACTTCTAGGATGTCAGAGAACAATACAGTAGAGAAGCTTACTGTTCAGCTATTTTCATTAAAGATTTTATCATCTGTTCTTAGCCATATCCCCAAGTTCCAATTAGGAAATGGCTTTGACACAGAGCTTTAAACTTTGTCAAAGCAGCAGAGTTGGTATTTTTGCCATTCTTGTTTGTGACTAAATACTTGCAATAGCTTTTTCAAACTCTCTTTTTAATATTGATCCTGAAATCTCCAAACAGCTTAGCAGCAAAGCAAGACTGCATCATTAAAGGCAATTGACTTACAAACACTATAATCTCTGGAGAGAGGGAAAAAAAAAAAAAAAAGATTAAATTTGAACCTAACACAGCACATGCAAGCAAATGTAAGTTTTGCTCTGTGGTGCCAAGACCATAGTGGGGGCTTTTTTTCCCCAGAAGGGTTAAATAGATGAACTGAGATCTGGTGTCCTGCTACCTGTACACCACACATCCGAGATGATTTGTGGGGATAGCATGGGATTCACAGCAATCAGCACAACAGCATGGGAACTAATAAAACCAGCCCCATGTTTTGAAGCCTAAAAGAGGAGAAGATGGTTGTCATCCACTTCCATAAATTCTTCCAGCATGGAATTTAGATTTCTTACCTGCCACAAGGGAACTTCCATTGAAAACCTTTCTCTTCCTGGTTTTGTGAAACCACTTGCATGTTGTGTTGTTTTACAACAGCTTCATTCACCTTCTCCAAGGCCTGACCCAGCAGGAGCTTTGTGCTTTCAAGACAAAGCAAACCAGGGGACAGCTGCTCCATGATCCCTTTTCGGGACTTGGGGGACAATTAAGTTACATTAAACCCCAAAGCAGGAAGGTGGGAATTGGAGAAGATATGGACATACAGTATTTTACTTGAGGTACCTCAAGAGGCAACTGGACACGTGAACACTGTTGTGGACCTTTTCCTATATGATTTATTTATGTTTAAATCTCAAGTTAGTATGCCATCATTATCACTACCTTATCCACAAAAACAGAAAAAAAAATTTAAAATGAGATATACTTTCATGTTCGAAGGGAAAATAGTCTGCTTTATTTTTAAACCAAATTTCTTGAAGCAAGATAAGGTCCTGGAGTTGCATGTCATAATTAAAAAAGATTTATTAAGAATTAAACCAAAGCTAAAATCCTGGTTCTTCAATGTATAGAAATCACTTAGTGCAGATACTTAAAATGATTATTCTGTAACACCTTTCTACAACACATTCACACAATTCTTATTTTGGGGAGCAGAAAAGAAGAGCTGTGGAATGAAGCACTAGAGGTTTCCATAAGGAGATAGCTCATTACCCATTTTCCACATCTCACATGTTGTTTACTGGCATTTTGTGTTATTTGGGCTAACAAGCCTGACATTTGTGCCCATGTAAATCACCACTCTGGCCTTTGAACATTCAGCATTCTGTATATCCTTCTTCTGCTATTACAATTGTTTAGAAATGCGCTGGCTTTATAGATTTTTCCAAGAAAATTTGAAACTGCACCTGAGCAAGATTGTTGCCAATGCTCATCTCAGCACTGGCATCACTGGCAAAGCTGTGGAAACATTATGACAGATATAGTTTATGCTTTATGACACTTGCTTTTTTGGCCACCATTTCATATTTTGCCCAATTTTCTGAAAGTAAATCAACAACTGCCAGAGACTATAAACTCTCAGGACTGAAAAGCTGCCAGTTTGCTGGATAGTGAGGCTGGCTGTTGCTGCAAATGCTGAAGGTAGGGCTGGGATCTGTTTGTGGCACAGCTTGAGTACCTGGAATGGACACAAGTCTTGGGCAGCAGAGTGGCAGGCACGGCTCTGAGACACCTTCCTTCAGGTTACACCTCTTTGTCTGAGAATGTCCTGCAGAGGCCAAGCTATAGTGCCACAGGCTTCAGAAAATATGTGTATTTGTTTCACAACTCAGGCCTCCCAGCCTATGCCTCTGCTCCAGGCAGGAAACGAGCAGCAGCACTGTGGAGCAGCAGGAAGGGCAGCTACTGCATCTGTAAATCATACACGGGCACGGGGTGTGTCAGCCATGGCACTCTTCTGCACAGCTGTGCTTTCCTCCTGTGCCCAGATGCCCAGCTCTCAACATAAGGTCTCAAGTAAGCATTAGGATGAATTCCAAAGTAACTTTGGCAGCTGAAGACATCAAATACCCAATTACACAGCTAGTCAAACCCTTAGTGACCCTTTTACAGTGTGGCACCTTGAACAGTTACGAGTGAAAAACTTTATCCACACCATCAAATCTGGAAAGGTCTCAGATTACATTAAAGCACAACTCAGAAGAAAACCTCTTATCCTATACATCTAACACAGGAATTTCAGAAAATTATTTGGAAAAATCATAAAGACTCTTCTGAGACTGACTCTGCATTTTACACAAACGTGTTTGTGTCTAAGAAGTTACTCAAAGAAGTATTTCACTATTAAAAATAAATGTAGATTTTTTTGTCTTTCCTAACAGTTGCCAGCACCAGGCCTTTGTTTCTAAAAGACAATGCTGCCCTCTTCTGGTATCCCTGATTACACACAACGTTTTAGGTAAAATTCTTCCACAAGGTAAAAAAGCATTTTTTAAGGATGTGCTACTTTTGACTGTGTGGATACGTCAGATTTTGAGAAAAACAAGCCAAAACAAGCAAAGTGCCACAAATAACAAACTTAGTTTTTTAGGCTGTTGATCTAAAAAGGGCTCTACTGTTAAGAGATTACTTTAAGTCAATCGTAGAGAATTTGTTAGATGTGGAGCAGAGTACAAAAGCAGTGTTTTACAGTGCTGCTTTTACTGACTACAGCACAAAATCACACTGTGCTATTTAGTAAAGGGAAAACCTGAAGGCCAAGTCAAACAATCAGGTTAGAAAGATTTAAACCATGTATTTAAAGTGGTCAAAACAGAGAGCAGAATCTCCTTACAGGCTAACATATACAAAGCCTGTGGATTGTACAGACCTGGTAAATGGCAGAAACATTTTTAAAGAGGAATCAAAATTTGCTGCTAATTTTTTTATATAAACTACTCTGCTTTTATTACTATTACTGTTTATTTACCAATAACTTCCCCATACAAATTATCCAACTGTCCTTCTTTATTCCTGCTCCTGTTCCAACGCTGAAAAAATGCTTTTTGATCCCCGAGTCAAGATATGAAAGCTGTTTTCATGCTTGTGTAGCTCTGTCTCATATGTATAGTGCTGACATCACCCATGGCAGGACGAACACATCAGTCTCTCCAGTTGACCTGGTGTCTATAGGCAACCATACACTTGTTCATGCTTGTGTGGCACAAGTCTAGTTTTATATAGGTAACATACCACTATTGTTGTAAAAAAAAAAAAAAAGCTATTTATCATTCTCACACAGTGCTGTAGCACAGAAAATGGAGACCTGGTCTGAGAGCAGAAAAGTGGAGACACAGGCAGGAACAAGGGGGTCAAGGTGTGGGCCACCCTTGGTAGTGGATATTCTAGAGCTATGCACAGCTCTAGAACAGTCAGTTTTAAAAATATGCAGACCCAAAACTTGAAACAAAATATCTAACATGCAGATTATCGCTTACAGATGACTTGAATAGAAGCTGGAGATGCAGAATAATGAATGAAGATGCAAAAAGCACATTGTCCAACATACAAATAACTCCCAAGGTGATCCCAGGAAGGTAAGAAGGAACCATCAACGTAAACAAAATATTCTGCCCACGAAAGATGGCAGAGGTGCTGAATGCTGTGTTACTCTCTCTAGCTGTGGATCTAAAACTCAAGGGAAACAAAGGGAGATTGAGCATAACTCCAAGAGGAAGATTAGAAACTAAGAGCATGTGCTACAGTTTTAATTGTATTACTGTAATATAAAGAAGTGCAATTTAACACTTCATAACTATTTGCCTGCAAGGAACATTTTTCAGCTTGTGGGGATCATCCACGGAACACATCCATGGAAGCAACAGAGCAGCAGGAAACCCTAATGAATTATTTTTCAGCCAGGATAAACAGGCTACCAAAATGGAAAGGAAATGCTTATAAAACAGAAACTGCCAGCATTTAGTGTGTACTGATACCCATAGTTTTGCTGTTCTCTCTTTATGCTAAAACCATGGCTAGTCATGAATGCATGAAGAAAAAGTGATACAAAACAATGCAGTGCATTTGCTTCTTTCTAGCATGGAAGTACTTTGCAAAATATCCTAGGCAGGTATTACATAGATTCCTTGCTTGCAGTAGAAGAGGATGTGCAAGTTCCCTCTGCTCCCCTGGCAATTCTCTTTAAAGCATCACAGAATATGAAGGATGACAGAATACTCAAGAAAGAAAATGTTACCCATCATGCTTGATAAGCACTGATAAATCAGCATTAGATTCTTGCCTCCATACTGACTATAAACATGGTACAAAGCCTTGTGGCTGAACAAGCCAGCTTTACTCAGAGTAATTCAACAAGTTAATAAGTACACTGTGAAGCTACAGAAGAGAGACATGCACTGATCAAGCCAGTCATCTAAATTTTACCAGAGTATTTTTACTAAAACATCTCTAAAGCGACACACCTTTAAAGCCTCACTGTTGCAGTTACACTCCAATGACCTCAGAACAAGTTTATGGAAAACACCTCATACATGATTCAAATGTTGTCAAAATAAGTAGCAGCTCATTAAAGTGAAGTTCAGTATATACACCTCTAAGAAGCACACAAAACACCACTCCTTTATCTTTTATAATTGATTACAAAGCCTTCACAAAGCCTTCAGTTTTACTCAATTACATGGATGATGGAAGGAGACACTCCTGAGGACATATGGGTAAGTATTTAATGAGCTAAAACAGCTTTAATCAGAACACAGCACATTTGATTACATTCCCTATTTGTTTTCATACTGCCAGGCAAAGATGCATTTTAAAAAGTAGTTTAGAGAAAAAGAATACAGGATTTAAAAAACAAACAAACAAAAACCTAAATTGCCAGCACCTGAACAAGCAACAGAATGCTCAGCCAAGCACAGCTGTTCAGGCTCACGGCAATGAAAACTGCTCAAGTCTTTGGGAGGTAGCTGCTCAGTTTTGCCTGAATGACATGGGATTAAAAATTCGCGTATTTTGAAAAGACTGCACTGATCTTGAGTCCTTGTCCAGACCAAAGAAGATAAACACCCTGAAGTTCCAATTCATCACACCCCTCCTTACAGTGATCACAATTACAACACTGCTCATCAGCCTACCTGACCCACCCTGACTCTTCCCTCTAACTGGCAATAAAATAAAGCTGCATCAGGGAGTTGCAGTAGGAAATGTGACTCACTGGTTGCTCACCACCCTTGCAGCTCCTATCTCCAAGTTCTCCTTATTTGTTTTGACCCAGATAGCTGCTCAGTTGAGGATTTAAAAAAATTCAGTATTTAGGAAAAAAACCCAAAACATGGAAATGTTCTTCAGTATATAGCTCAAGTTTAGCTTGTGGGCTCTCCAGAGGAAACTCTCCACACAGGTACTTCAAAAGCAGTGCTGGGACCAAAATAACTTTCCCTGTGTCATGAATAACATCTCATCTTTCAACCTTTGCAAGAATTCACAATTTAGCAAGCATATATACTTCTGAAATTCAAGAATAGCCTTTATTAAGAGATTACTGACCTAATTATGAAACAACTGGTACCTGAATTTCCAAATAACTAAAAATACTTCCACAGAAACACAGAAATTCAAGCAAGCAGAAACCACAAAAAACCATTTTATTGCAACAATGTCCCCATCATCAAGTGAGATGGCAGAAATTAAATTTTAATTAACTTTGCGTTTCTACCTTTTTATTTATGTAAATATAAATTCAAGAGTGTAAAATAAATCCACATATAAAACACAGAGGAAACATTCTTTCAGTGACTCCAAAAAAAACTTACATACTGAAGATTCATGACAAGTCATCCACTGTCCATTTTTCCAAGTATACAGGCATGAAAGAATGCAGAAATTTATTCTCAAAAAGCATCCTGTATAAAGTCCTTGAAGTACTTAAGTAGTATTTAGTAATCTCATTCTTGAGCTTATGGATGTAGATTCCAAGAAAAGAAGAGACAAACATCTCAAACTTCAGATTATTTAACCTCCATCTAAAATAACCCATTTAAAACAAGATTATGTTCAATTCTTATAGCTGAAGCATCACAATTACTTTATTAGTATCATTATTTTGGAAAACTATTTCTTATAAGGTTTTCCTGCTTTTAAAATAAAGTCAGAATATTTATTTCAAATACTTTTGCTTACTTATACGGTAAATATATTGCGGAAAGTAACTCCACATGCTGGTACAACAGGCCTTCATGAAATTCCATTTAAACATTACTATGATGTACCTTAAAAACAGGGACTAGAGCATGAAATGCACCAAAAAAGAGTCAGCGTCATGGGATTGTGTCTGACCTTCCTTCTCAGATGCAACAAAATGCTAATGTATTTTGAAGTAAATATTGGACTGCTAGACCATATGAATACTAGTAGGTTATAAATACTAGGAATAGGAACATTTACTGCTTCAGAAATATGTGATTATTTTGTTCATTGTTTTACACAAAAGAAGTATCACCAGTATTATAAAATGTATCATGGGAGATATTTCAATGGGAATGTTTTTCATTGGGTCTAACAAGCATATATTTCCACATTTCCAATGATTGTGGTCTTTAATATGTATCATGCCAAGTTCTTAATAAACTGTTTACCCTCATGGTTATGTTACAACAGAATGAAGAAATTTAGATGGTAAAAGCAAATTTAAAAATGAGAACTGCAAATAGCTTCACAACTAGAAGAGGAAAAATCATTGAAGGATTTAAATCAGCACTATTGTGGGTCCCCACAGTTGCACTGCTACTCTTCAGTTTCCAAAAGATGCATATGATTTTAAAAATATTTTTGTGCTAAGAGCCATGCTCAGAAACAAAATATAGGCTGGCACAAGTCTACCTTCTTGGAGATGCATGTTAAGTATAAAATCCACTTACTAAAGTGCATTTGCTGAACAAATTCTAACTTCTACTATTATAGCTATCCCAATAAGCAATACAAACTAAACTTTGTTGAAATTCTACCTCTACTTAAAAGCAGTAAATATAGATGACTGAAATCTAAATTACAATCTCGAGTTACCAAACTTTTTGACTCAATGCTGTGAGCTCTAGAAATAAACAAAATGTACGGTCCTATACTTCCCACAAATGAGGAATTGCCTCTAGTTAGAAATACTGACAGTGTAGAATGGAGTTAAGTATAAGCAGAGCTGAAGTAAGCATTGCTTTGCTTCTTATTCAATATGGTGTTTCTTTAAGGCTCTGAGAGAAGCTGTTAGTTGTCGCAAGATCTTTTGGCAAAAGATAAATGCAGAAGTAGCAGGGTCATCTGACATTTCAGAACTTTTGTTTTCCTATGTCACTAAAGCCAGCTCATTCAGTGTCTGTATACATTTATTGCACTTGTGTTGTTGGAATACTCTATACCAACATAGTAATAATGATTGCAACAAAGCCATAGTAAAACTTTAAATGAGTCTGATTTGGACATTAGAAGGTAAGTGTCTGCATGTTTAAAATGTTTCCCTAATAGTAATAAATACAGACAAATTGTTCAAGTCAGATGCACATGTTTAACCAATTATTTAGCATATATAAAATTTCACTCATCCTTTTATCAATACAAATCTGTTAGGGATCAGAAAAAGACTTACCATGCAAAATATTGATTAGTGCTGCATAATGGAATATATATTTCTATCAGAGTTAAAACAGCATTTTCAAAATTTAAAGAAAAATAGACTTTTAAAAAGGGATTCTACTGTCGAATGCAAGTCTTCCTTGTAGCAAGGACAAGATAAAGACTAGTTACCATTTATCGCTGTACTTCAGTCTTGATGAAAGACTAATAATAATTTGTCCACCTACTTCTTAATAAATGCTACATTTTCAAGAATAAAGGAACTATCAGTAGGCATTATTTCTACTTAAAACAAGTTATTTTTCTCTGTAATAGGTCAAGTATGCTTTTAAAGATTCGGGTAATGGTAGACTCATAATTTTCTCTCTCAACAGATTTCGAGGAGGCTCTTCTGGCTTCAAGGCCTCACTGTGATCTTTATCTTCCTCCTCTTTGTTATCATCTTCCATTCTTTCATCTTCTTCACTATCTAGAGGCTGAGGAATGAGCTGATTACCAACAAACACATAGGTGTTAATCCTGCGTCTACGGCATCTCCTGCGTTTGCGTTTCGGAGGAGCCTTCTGAGCAATACCCTTGGCTTTCATCTCCTCGTTTATGAAGTTTCTAAGAGTGCGTCTGATATATATCCGAGCTAGGTCCTGGAGGTTCCTAACAGCACATGGAGCTAAAATGAAAGAAAAGTGAGTTGTACTAAGTGAAATTTCTCAATTAAAAAAAAAGAAAAACAAACAAAAACCAAACCCAAACTAGCTGCAAGGCAGTGAGACTAACGTTCGAAAACAATTCAATTGGAATTTTAGTAAATGATACAATATGCAAATGACACAAGGTTAGATAGTATAACTTTGACAAACCCTGTGGCACAGTCCAGGAAACAAAGAGGTCTTTTGACAGATGTGCAAGAGAAGTAGAAAGCATGAACAGATCACTAAAATAAACTCAAGAAATTATATAACAAGTACTGTCACTTTTTAGCACCTGGCATGTCTTGGCACCTACTGCTACCACTGTTAAGATCCTGTTGTGGGAAAACAACTTCTACTCCTGTGCCACATTTGTTTAGGCAAGTGCCTTTCTTCTGCCTCCTCCTTCTGCTCACATCCTACTGAATCTCACTGATGAGGGAGGGCATGTCTAATTCACAGGTGACGAACCAGATAAGCCACCTGTATCTTTGCAGTAGGAGTCAAAATTACTCAAGTCCAAAAGGGAGAAAAACCCAAACCAACAAGTAAGAAAAAAGCCAAAACTTTATGTTTTCCAATGACAGCCAGGTGATGCCAAAATACTGCTTGGCTGCTGGACTCCTGCATTAGATGAGCTATGGCTAATTCCAAGGAAAACAAAACCAAAAAAGCACACCAGCCAAAGCTGAAGCTTGTTCAACTTTCTTACTTGTCACTTTCCTTGCTGTACAGAATACCATAAAATTATGGTAGCAAGGAAGAAGTTAATGAAGAAATAATTTCAAAAATTACTTCCAGAAAATGCATCCTGCTATAAAAGCTACTGATGTAGTTTAAAGAAGATCTACAATGACTTCAGTTACAGACTAATTAATTTATCTGAGACCAAAAGGGTATTAAGACTGATAATACGGATTTCAGGTCATGCCAAAGAGAGGGGAAAAAAAAAAAGTTGAATTTCTTTAGTACAAAATCAGCTCAAAATTCAAGAACAAAACCCTATCTAACTATCTGGAACACATTTATAAGTTCAGGTGAGACAAACCATGATTGCAGATTGTATGCCAATTATAACAAATGCAAGCATTTTTTAATGACAAGAACAGGATGCAAAATATTGTATATTTACTGTCCATGTATTTCCATTTGTCTACTCTCAGTGAACTGCATCCTAACCAGTAACTACATTGATAAAATGAACCTTTTAACACCACCTCTGTAGTTCTCTATAAAAACAAGACCCTACTTTGAGCACGCCTGACAGATATTTTACATTTCAAGAGTTGTCCAAAGTATGGCATAGACTGTTTACTCAGTAATGACATCTGCAAACTCTGGCTAAAGTTTACAGAAGAAACATGTACACTAGACTACTTTGAACTTTTAAGATAAATTATAGGCCTGTAGATTTGAAACAAATAGACAATGTTACTATAAAAGAGATATTAGCTAAAAGTTTTATTTATTGAGCTTCAGCACACTCCTTTCTATACCCCTCCACCCCCCCTTCCATGTACACCCAACACACCCATAAGAACACTTCTGCTTTATTTTTAACTTTTTAAAGAAATCCAGATCCACCTGAGCAGTGGAAAGAAGCCTATCTCACTGATCTCATTTTACAGTGCAACTTCAAGCCTCTAAACCGTCTTTCTTTTTTTTAAGTGCTAACAATACCACATTTGGTTATTTTTTTCCTCTTCTCACTAAAAATTCATTTTGAAATTGTAACACAGGAAAACACCTTTCTTGTTCTACCATTCAGCTCTGAATGTCCATGGTCTGCATTCCTCATTCTGAAAATTTAGCAATGGTGATGGAAAATCCTCTTTTGTTCTAGGGAATTACACTGTATAAATACATGGTAAAGTCTGACTAGCCATCTCTTATTTCGTTGTTAGATATGACACAACCTATATATTATGGATGGAACAGAGGAAAAAATAATCTTGAATTAGTAAGTTAATTTCAGGAAATTACTTCTGAGGGCTCAAAACAAGTATTAAAACAACAAAAATTAATTACTTCTGCATAGGAATAGATTACATAAACGAAATGTTATTCTATACTTCATATTAAAAAAACCTTAAAAGTACCTATCATAGCAAGCTCACATACACTCAAAATTAATAGCCAGATCAGCAGTTACAGGCAATGCAAGCTGATGGGACATCCTGGACTCCTGAAGGGCTTACATGAGTTTCACAGTTAAAACATGTTATCTTTTAGGCTCTTTATTTGGTTTATTTAATGTCCCACATGCTACCATAGCTCTGTGTTCTACTCCTAGCCCTGACAACTCTGACAGAAAATTTCAATTCTCTGCTTTTGTTTGTCAGTTTTTTCTCCTTCCCTGTTATCATCCTGTCTTACCATTTGGCAACAGGTGTACTTCCAAGGACATTTTCAATACCTTTATTACCTCTGCTCAAAGCATTGCAGCTAAAAAGCCAATCCCAATGACTAATAACAAACAGCTAGGTACGACTATCTCCACTGCAGACAGATATGAAGCACACAGGGGTTTATTAATATCCTATCATACCACAGCCCCAGTTTAGACCTCTTCCTTCCATTTCAGGGGGAAAAGAAAAAAAAATTTCTCCCATAGACCACAGGAAAGTTAGCACTATGATGGACGTAACATTAGCTGGCTCTTTTATCTATACTCCCTGTAATAGAGAAGCTGACCTTAAAAGGAAAAGGTGGCTGGAAAAGATGCTGGAAACATTCTATCACTTAAATTCAGAATATTAACTATGAAGCAACACAAACTATGCACCAGGAGCACAAAAACATATCAGTGAGCTACTGCTTTGCTAAATGGAGTGCTTCTACAGGACAGCCTCTCAACTTCCAGACCTCAAAGATCAGGCACTGTAACATCCATGCAAGCCAAAGGGAGGGAGCACAAACTTACGCAGTCCTACAGTGTCATGTTTGCCATTGTCATTTCTGTTTGGTTGCACAAGTGGAGCAAACGAAACAGCAAGGATATTCTTACTTTCCCATGTGTTCTGTCCTGTTCTCAAGATCTGTGTTAGCTGCGAAACAAAACCAAAATAAATCAGTGGTTACAACTTTGTCATAGTCAATACTGTTCAGATTGGTTTCAAACACACTGCTATTTTGTTTTGCTTCAAGTTTAATGAATTAAGGCTTTTTTAATAACAGAAAGGACTTTGATAATCCTTGGAATGTCACTTGGTCATGACAGTACTGAATAAGGCTCTTTGGTAATGGGAAGAGATGCAGCTGGAAAACTAAGGTCCTAAGATAAAAACTAAGGTAAGTTTTGGTTTTTTCTCATTTTTCCTAAAGATCAAAGAACACTTTAGGTTGGAAGCAATCTCTGCAGTCCTATCCCTCCTCCTTGAACAGGGCCAACTGCAAAGTTAAATCAGAAGCTTTTTTGATTAAGTGAAAAAAAGATCTAGGACTCAGATTCCCCACCTATCTAGGCAACCTCTTGTAGTGTT
Source organism: Dicaeum eximium (assembly GCA_013396995.1). Classification (NCBI taxonomy): domain Eukaryota; kingdom Metazoa; phylum Chordata; class Aves; order Passeriformes; family Dicaeidae; genus Dicaeum; species Dicaeum eximium. The sequence goes on from VWZP01001133.1 coordinate 712,533, forward strand.
CAATCATTCTTACTATGAAAAACTCTTCCTTATTTGCAGGCAGAAAGCTCCCTTGCTGCCAATTTGTAGTGCTCTTTCAGTATGCTGTGCACTTGTGAGGAGAACTGGACTTCTGTCTCCCAGGTAAATTCTCTACCCCTTCAGGAAGACAAGAGGAATTAAACATTTCCTTGGTGTTTTTCCACAAGCTAGATTATCTCAGATCTAGTAGCTGCTCCTCACACTTTATATGCTCTAAGCCCCTATCCATTTGTATATAAGGCAAAAATAGTTACAGTTTTAATTTCTCTCTTAATTTGTGACTACTTTTAAGTTGAATTCCATCAATTGTAACTAACAGTATCTTAGTTGAATAAATAATGAAATTATTTATGGAACAGAATCATGCAGGCTATGCTTAAATCCCTCTGGTATTTTAAGAAAGCAGATTGATAATGTGAGAATTCTTTTTTGAAAGTAAAGTAACTAACGTGCTTATCCACAAGCATTTTAGTAATTATCTGTATTTAGGACATCAACTTAAGTCACATGATGTGACTTTTTCAATTTCCTTATCAGTAAAACAGGGAGAATAATACTTACCACTGAGAAGCCTTTTGAGGTCTAAGGATGAAAAGTAATAAAAGTGCGTAGTATTATTAAAATAATATGCCCCTGTCTGAAAAGCATTAAATCTAACATGGAAAAGCAACACTGTAAACTGCTGCAAATACAGACATATTTTTCCTTTGGTTTTTGCCTCCCCTTGCAATGTCCCACTAGTCATAGTTATTTTGTATTCTTTGAAATCAATTCTCCTGGTTAAGAGGTGGTTTCTTTGTTTGGAAGTACTGACTGAAAATGTCTGCGTGGCAGGGAGATTTCAAAGCAGTTCTGGTATAACACACAGGAAATAGCATGAAACAGACTTTGTTAAGTGCAGGATATTGAAGCTTTCCTACAAATTTAAGGGAAAAAAGTTCAAGACTTGATTAAAAAGATTAGTATCTGCTTAACTACAACAATACACCGAATCAAGGTATCGTTAGTTGACATTAACTTAGCCAAATATATATTCAAAAGCATTCTTTAAATTACATATTTCTCATACAAGAAGATAAAAAGGGGAAATTGTCACTTAAGTCACCTGATCTTCTATAGGCATTACTAAAATGCCTCCAACTTTCAATAAAATTTTCATGTAGTTTTCATGGTCTTTCTGGACTCCAGCTCCACAGTAAATCCGGTCATATTGATGACTGTCTGAGGCTATTTCCAAACAATTACCAACCACAAAGGCAGGTTCACAGAACTCAAATCTAAGGGGAAGAAGAAAAAAAGAAAGAGGGGACACATTTCAAATTAGGAATTTTAAGAAAAGCTAGCCCAGATAAAGACAGAAAAATGTATTTCGTATCTTCCCTTATATAATGAAGAATGATATTACCATACATAATTTAATTTTGTATTAAGCCATGACTTTGAAAGTAATCTGGTTTTTTTTTCTGCCACATCAGGAACCACTGAAAAAAACTCTTACGGAGTTACAGTTATGTATTATGCAAAACACAGAAAGCTTCAAAACATCACCTTCCTAACTACGAGCAAGTAGATTTATCCGAAGGAATCTTAAGCTATATGGTACAACTGCCACAAACAGTATGTTTATCAACAATGAGCGTATGATACCCAGGCTGTTGAATAAACATTGAAAAGTTTCATTTCCCAGGAGCTCCCCTTCATTTTCTATCAGTTAGGGTCTATTTAAAGGCTCTTTTTTTTCTACCTCCCAATTTTCCACCTTGAGCCCAATCCACTTTTCCCCAAAACAGAATTCAATGGAAAAGTCTGACATTGTTTTGACCACACGCAAAGCAAAAAACAGAAGATTGTTTATCTCAGAAATCTCATTTTTGTCAGTAAATGGAAGTAATACAACTGCAATTTAGTGGACCTAAGTCTATAACACAAGTTGCAAGGACTGTAAGTGTTCTCTGTCACAGCATAAAATACCAAAGGAAAAACGTACAGGGCAGTACTTTATTGCTAAAGCTGCATATATTCTCCATAACACTGTTATTTTCTGACATTTATTAAATCTCTGAAGCATGTTACTGCTTCAGCTGTTAATACCATAATAAAATTTACCATTTTGTAAAAAATTTCATTGAGCAAATAACTGTACATCTTCCCCAAGCAGTTTATATATGAGAGGAGAGGTTACAAAGTAGCTCAGAGAAAGGATTTATTGTTTTTTTTTGAAAAAAATATTACATAAAACCTAATACCCTTGCTGTTGCATGAAAAAGTTCATCCGGCTGTATGTATTGAAGTCCAATGCATCTCAAACAGCATCCAGAAGGAATGAATTTTTCTAAATACTTCAAATACGTGCAGCCATTTTATCAACTTTATGGCTGCCTGTCAATGGAAAGTAATTTTTCTTTTTGCTTGGCTAGCATTAGCAAATCCCAGTACAATACCTGACAACATTCAAATCAATATTTTTTCAGTTACAGTAAAGTTGGCAGCTTTCACTGTGTACGGATGAAGCCTGTAAGGCTTGGCTGACTTTCTGATCTAGAGCGCTGCCATGAACATATCAAGAAATTGAAGTTTTTGCTGGAAGTATATTTTCCCCTCTGAGGTGGGATGCTTGACCATGAAAATACTCCAATGCTTCTATCTTTGACCAGTCCAGATAGACCCCAGAATCTTTTTATAACTACTGCATGGTTCTCTCGCATTTACTTCTTGTGGTCAACAGTCACAATTTTCTCTTCCAAATCCAGAAAGGGGGGGGNTCAATTGAAGAGAAAAAAGGGAGATGGAAGTGGAGTAGGGATAAATTGCCTCGTTGCACGAAACTGAGAAGGTGAAGATAGACCAGCCTGAACTGTGGTTGAAATAGCTATGTATTATCAGATTACAGAAAGATCTAGAAATACATTAGACAAGGATAAATGCTGGGAAGAAAATGAAATCCGAGACACTGATCCATCTGCTGAGGAAGTTATTACATCAAATATTACATCATAAGCACTTGGGCTATCATGTTCTTTCCTATATTTTCTACATTCCACATACAGTTCAAACAGGCAGTTTAAGCTATAGTTTTCATTTCAGATTGCCTAGAGTTTAAATCAAGCATTAACACATCAATTTAATTTGAAAGTTTGAGTGAAGTACTTTTGTGGGCTTAAAAAGTAAAGGAGGAAGGGGAAGGGGGCAGAGAGAGAATGAATATGGTACTTTTCCAAAATGCAGTTTTAAGTCTTGACACAGTCCTTAGTTAGTTTTAGAAAAATGAAAATGGCCTCTCTGCCTGACTGCCCACCCCCACAGTTTTCACAACTTATCTTTTCAGAATGCTCCTTTAAAAACCTATCAAATTTATTACCAGACAATACTGTTTCCTCTACTAGAAACCATCCTAAAAGCTCATGAATAGACTGGTCACACTTTCTTAAAACAAACAGGAACACCGAACTATCCAAGGAATACAAGACACAACAAAACCCCATGAAACATTCTCCAGACACAAAATACTCTATACATGAGCTGAGGACAAAAATCTACAGTAGTCTTCACTAATATAGTAAAAGCTGAAGATAATTTGTCATTTAGCTCCTCAGCTTGCAACCAGAAGGGCACAAAGTGCAAATAAGGACAAAGAAGCAACTTCTTAATACAATTGTTAGAATAAAATGAGTTAAGCACTGGAGACCAACTTTGTCTACAGGCACTTTAAATTGTCTGGACTGTGCTCCCTCCATGCTATTAGCAGAGTTTTGTGAAGACAAAAAGCTCACGACCAAAACAGCTGTTCATTTATTATTCCATTTACTTCAAAAAATACCTTCTTCCTCCACAGTTTTTCAGTTAGTTCCCACCCCGTCTGTCAGCAGGTGGCCTTCCTGACAGACTCATTTCTGCAGCAAAACTCAACACTTTATGGACTAGGTTATGCGTAATTTCTGAAGACACCTCTTTAATCTGTGTCAGATGAAAAATGAGGTCTGATCAGCTCACCTGGCCATGCAGTGCTCACCCCCAGCTGGCCTGCATTGGTGTGCTAGCTGCTGGCGTGCTGCTAGTTCAGGAACTGCCACATGTAGCTCCCTGTTATCCAGAAAGGTAAAACTAGGTAGAAGAATGGTAGGAAAAGGTGATAAACTGTCTCTGTAACAGCAACATGCCTGTTTAAAAGCCAATCCCTCTTCATTTGTGCTTCTCACAAAATTATTTGCTAGAAATAACTGGTTCATGTGTTAGGGTATGAACAGGGACTCATACCAGATATACCAGAAATACAAGAGAGCATACTGTAGCTTTCCTGCTTAGTAGAGCACCATGGACTTTTCATGGACTAGTTGAGTTGCAGAACAATGAATCTTGCTCCTCCACACCCCCATGAAACACAGATCTCATTACTGATGCGGCAAGACTCTTTCCCAGATCCCTGTGTCTTAAGATGATTTTGATTATACACACACCTCTGAATCAGAAAGAGCTGATAAAGGTATGTACCATTTTCTTGTATTTATTCAATCCAGTAAGAAGAGGTGACCTTTGAACATAAACTGAAATAGAATTCTGAAAATTCTTTCTGCTAACTTGTCTAAGTAATTTGCAAAAAATGTTAAGTTTAGATTGGTTTTACTCAAGTATATGAGACTATCAACTGATCAGGAAATTATTTAAAGCTGAAATACAAAGGTTCTACAGATACAAGGAAGTATTGGATATAAAGAATACCTACCAGGTGCATCACAAGCATGTTAGTCTTACAGTAGGAAAGTAGTATCAAACATATTAGGTCAAGTTCCATTTTAAAACAATCAAACCCCAATTCTTTTAATACTAATTTTCACTACATCCAAAAAGTTTATTTTATTCCTATTGCATCTGGGCTATCAAAACAGACCAGGTATTACACTTCATTCTGGGTTACATGGAACTATCTTTTATTAATATTGATGGAAATAAAAATTGTTTATTGTTTTAACATGCAATATTGACAAACACATAATATAACTATCAAGAAAAGCTAGTCTTTCACTTAAACATTTTGTTTATTTCCAAGCTGAAACGCAACTAAGAATTGCCAAGTGTTCTTGAATGTTTTTCCACCTCTACCATGTGACCAGGGTGGCTTTACAGAGCATTGTACTGGCAACATGAAAAAAGCTTATTTCACACATCAGATAACAAAAAGAAGGGAAAAAAGTGCTGGAACTGCTATCTGGAAATGTTTAGTCACTTCAGGTTCGTCAGTTAAATCTGCTATCTTGATTACAAGAAAACCAACAGCCAAGAACACAGAAATTAAGAGTTCCCATTACAGATAACATGGCAACAGAAAATCTGTTTAAACAAACACTTGCCACAGAATAAATTTAAGCACACACAGATCACATGTAGCAAAGGCCCAAGATAACCAAGCAGTTTCAAGCTTTTGTAAGACTTTTGCATGGAATGGGCATTTCAAGTTCAAGGCCAAAGTTTCTCCCAGCTAAATTAAAAAAAAAACAAAAAAAAACCGTGTAAAGTGAGTTTTTGCCTATGCTGCAGAAACTTAAGAAAATTGTCAAGAAATAGATTGTAACTGCTCATGACTTTAAGTTAGATTTGCTATAGATAGCAACACAGCAAAGTATTACTACTGTAATAAAATAAACAACCATTTAAAACATCTACAGCAAAGATCTAAAGTTAAGTTTGTTGCTCTTGTATCCATATCCACCAATCTAGTGCATATGTCATAGCAAAATACTAAATAATGAAGCTGGAGAGTATAACACCAACCTACCACAGTAGCTGGGATTTTCTAGAAGGGGATTCTCTGGTTGGTCCTAATATGACACTTGCCCATGAGCCCTCCCTTTAATTACTTCCAGCTCTGAACATGTACAGGACACTTCTTGGGCTAAGCTCTTCTACCTATACAACCTCCATGAATGCGGGATGTTATGCTGATGTCCTGTGAAGATGAAACCAGGTGCAAGGAGGTATGGATTGTCTCCTTTTTTGTTGTTTTACATAGTAAAAATACTTGATTTTTTAAAAAAAGGAACAAGGGCAATAAAATTGGAGAAAAATAGCAAGTAATTTGAAGGAAAGAAAAACCTGTCAGCATCCATACATTCGTATCTGAAGGAAACAGTATAACATGTTATGAGATTAAAAAAAACTAATAAGGGGGAACCACTTAAAACTGGTTTTGCTAAGAGAAGAATTATTTAGTTCTTAAAACTGGCATACTTCCAGCTACATTTTACACCTCTCAACTACTACATTCGCATCAAAATATCATCTGACAGTCCACTTCTGCCTGTCCCCATAATTACTAACCACACTCACATCTATCAGTTACTGTTCACAGCCCTTATAGAAAGAAAATCCATGTCAACATTAATTCAGTATGCTTTTTTCCCATCCACACACATTTCATTTAGTTGGTCAACTCAAAGCTCTAAAAAGCCTAAATTCACATTCAGTACGATCCAACTGCTTTAAGTAATGCCTTTCTATTGGGAAATTTATTTAAATTTAGGGCACAAAGGACTACCATTCAACTTTAATAATGTATAAGAAAAGGTTGGCAAGATGTTAACATTTGTCATGTGAACTACAGTGACACTACATTAGAAGAAAGAATTTCGCACAAGTCTTTGTGGGAAAAAACTCCCAAAACAACGTATCTTAATAAATATTTCAAAACAGAATAGTAAATACAACATAAGAACTCACAGAATTAGCTTTATATCAAGCTACCCTTAAACCATCAAATACATTAATCCAGACATTGAAATGAATCTGCAAGATGCATAAAGTCTGAAAATATGTGATAAAACATTAAACTGTTTTCTTTACTGTGATGAGGAAGTAACACTTACTTTTGTCCTATACGAATGGACTTTTGTCCTAGTCCTAATATACTGCTGGCCATACTTTCCAAAAATGGTCTCCTCAGGAAGAAGAGAGTAAAGAAGGAAACAAAACCCCCACCAGTTCTGGACATTTGGTGGTGAAGAGAAACAAATCCAAAATCTGGTGTATAAAGCTGCAGCAGTGGCAAAATAATATCCCATACTGACTTAAAGACACAGACTGAAAAGCTACACATCATTTAACCTAAAAAGGTGTGGCTTCTTTGTGCAGTTGCATCAAGAATACAATGTCATAGCCTCCTGTATATCAAATAAGAATTTCCTAGATTTACTAATTTTAGTAAATTTTTCAGGTTTTTAAACTTTTCCTCTTTGAAAACAACAGAGGAAGGTGAATATTCATACGGCTGTACGTGATATAACATGCCACAAGAACAGCCAACAGATTACTGAAATACTTTTTGATTTCTATGACTATCTCTGAATAAAACTGTCTTGCTTCTTAGCTATCTTGTTCATGACTTTTGATATTCTCATCAGTTTCACTGAGTGGACCAAAGCACATTATTCTATCACTTCTGAAGAAAAAGTCGAACATTGGTTCTTAAAAATACTTATGACTCATGACACTCTTCCTTCAACATGGATTTACAAAATTTAACCTTAATAATACAACTTCATTATGTTATATCTAAACTTTGTAGTAACATGAAAAGTAATACTGAATACTTTTTAGCAATTCCACAGAGAACATTAAGAAAAGTGAATGGGCATAGGGAAGCAAGAAAAAATTGTCAGTTCAGTTTATTGTCAAGGCCCTATGATACCCATGGAAAAAGTCTAGAGAACTATTTGTCTGTTAACAAAAAATTGAAAAGTATTTTCTTTCTATTTTTACTGAAGCAGAAAATTATTTTTTAGGTTGAAAAAGTCATACTTTCTACTGTGGGTTTTTGTGAAACAACAGCCTTTATGGGAGCCATACACCAAGTATCGTCATCACTTGTCTTAATGTAAGAAAAATTTTAAGTACTATCAAAACTTGTAGACATAAGAGATTTCCAAAGGCAGTGTCCACAATGGGATTTATTTTTAAAAGGTATTTTACTTGCTGTTTTAAGGGCAAGAATATCTATTTTTGTTACTATCAAATACTTGGAAAATGCAGGTTTACTTTCTCCTCAGGTAAGAGTAGATTCAATTGTCTTTGGAGCCTTCTAGTTTACAAGGTAAAGAACAAGAAGTAGTATTTCCCTCATACCTCTAAATAAAAAAAATGACTGTTTCAAACCCTTATTTTCCTTCACTCTTGTCTAACATAACCTCTGGCATCAAAGAATCCCACTGCCTGTATTGCTCTGATTAGATTAAATCTCAACAAGAATGCACACACTACTAAAAAGCATTATTCACACTATCTGAAATTAAGTTATCAGTAGGACTTAAACTGAGAAAGCCATCAGTAAGTTCTGTAGACAGTTTGCTTCTCCTGCTTAGATTTTTACTGCAATCACTAGCCAGCTGACCAGCAAAAAGAAGCTCTATTTTTCTTTGTAGGGGCTCACCTTTCAATCTAATTTAATTTAAAAAGTGAGCCTTTAGAGTCCTACCAGTAACCTTACATTTCAATGAAGAAAAATACTCCACTGGAATATGTTCTTTACTGTTTTTAATGCCAACACAATCTACTACAGGACTTCAGGAAGAAGTTTCACCCATAACAGTTATCCCAGAATTAGTACTAGGGTTCTTGTCACTTACCATTGAAGTGGATTCTTTTGATCCTGAGAAGGGTTGGTGATTTTCTTTCACAGCAGGGACTTCACCAGCTTACCCAGGTTTGGGTTTTGATAGGGTGCTAGAAGATGGGCAACCTAGCCTTGCCCTGTGGCTCTCTCTCCGAGCTGGATATTCTAGGTCTAGAAGTTGAATGGGAGCAGAAAAGACAACACATTCCCCTTCAATAAACAGGTGAAGCGGGGCCTGGTACTTGAACATATGTGTTTTAGATAGAGCCTTCTTAAGGAATGATTCTTTTCCCCTTAATTGGCATGCATTCTCTGAAGGTTTCAAGAATGAAAGAGAGCTTTATATGTATTTAAGACTCAAAAGAATTTTCTTTAGTCTATACCTAAAATCTTTGTACCTCAACCATCATGACACTTCCAGATGTTTTCAAGAAAGAACTCCTTTGCTTTTACTGGCAAACATATACATCATCAAGTAAATCAAGGCAGCAGTTCATCTTCCAGGATTAACAACTCCACCTCCACTTAGAGGAAAACTGTTTTTATAGATTGGTGGGATATGGATACAGATACAAGTAAGTACTGAAATTATTTGAAACATATCTGAGAACTCTTCTGATGAACAGTTCCAGAGGCCAAACATGAGATAAGACCAGCTATCAGAGATAGACAGCCCTCCCTTTAGGCTGTCTCAAATCCTTCTGGACATTCAAATTTTATATAGTCTCAGGTCTCTGGTAAAGTACCTTACCTGAATCATAGAAAAGTAAACTTCTAACTGCACTTGAACAACATTATTATCAGGAATCAAAAAAGCAAGTTAAACTCTATCACACAGCACTGGAATACTCTCCCATACAAATGGCATTAAAAAAAAAAAAAATCCATCTTGTTTTTTTAGGCAAGAACTCACCTAAATCATTATGACCCAGCTCCACACAAAAGTCAGATGCAAAACCAATGGCCTATTACTCCAAGCAAAGGAACAAAGTTACACAGTGTTTATTTATGACCCAAGCTGAAACTCTCCAAGTACTTACCCGTAAGTTTAAAGTCATAGTGTTTGTTTCAAAAGCAGAATGCTTAGAACACTCACATCAGACTGCAGAACTTAATACACTAAAGACAAAGCTTTATAGACAAAACAAAGCTTTACTCAAATTTCCCATTTGCATAACTCCATTATTGCCAGGAACACACATCATGGTCTCTGTGCTCCTTATGTTCCCTGGGTACCTTGTTAGAGGCTGCTGGTCAAGTGGAAGTTGTTTTTCACACAGACATTCACTGAGACAATTAACTTCATTCACACCAGTCTGCCATGTAATCTATTTTCAAACAGTGAGGGCTCCTGCTTGGAATACACCAAGTTCAGCAGTGTTCAGCAGCAGAGAGATACCACACACCTCTTCCCTGCATGGTCTTTCAGCTAAATACTAAGCTGACCAAAGTAGTAGTTAAGTTCAGATGCTGCGGTCCTGTAACTTTGGGTAAAAATCTTTCACTTATAAATGAAGATGCAGGAAAAAGTTACTGAAACAAGAAGCAAAACCAGACTTACCGAGTCAGAGAACATTACTTTGAGAGTCAGCTTAAAATTCAAGATATTAATACTTACAGTAAAAACAAATACAAAAGAACCCTACTACAGAAAAAAAAAACCAAACAAGCACCACCACACATCATCTCCATTAACTACATTAAAATACAAAATATTTACAAAGAAAGCAGTCAGCCAGAATCAGCTATGCAGACAACTCGGAAATTTCCCCCAAAATACAAAATCCAGCCAGTAACCGTTATCGTATCAACTGCACTGCAGCTATTACAGGCAGGTTTGTATTAAAAAGCACTTTCACAAAAGTCTGATTTTTGTTACATTGGTGAGGAGAGTCCTATTTCTTTGGAACACATACAACATTGACATTTGCTTACATCATGCTTAACAGTTTTGTTTTGTCTCAACTTCTTGCATGTTTTGAAGTGTAANCTAATCAAATTTTGTTTCAATGACAAAACTTCATTGCTACCCCAATTTCCTTTAATTTTTGCACATAAACCTATCACCTGATTGGAAAGACATTCCAATCAAAACCAGCTTTTGCATACCTTGTACAGACACCTATAGTAATGCCAAGTACAGGTATGTGGAGGAATTCACCAGCTACCAGGTACATCAACTTAACAGAGCCATCAATGCAGTATTAGTAGTGATCACAAATGACCATATTTCTCCCGTATTTTTTAAAAACACATAAATTGCATTATAAAACTGCTCACTGAATCCATTCTTACTTGTTTTAGCTTGTGTTACAGATTAACCTCAGCCAACATAAATGCTTGTATAAAAATTAAGACAATAATAATGAAAGATATGCACGTTCTCCTACATGATTTTATTTATTTTACTGAGCTAACACCGTACTAAAATCATCAGTATCAGAATTACAAAATTAACTAGCCAGTATCAGAATTACAAAATTGACTTCAGATACAGGTAACACTAGGCTGATACTCTTCTGTTATTTAGGAGCTTCTGTTATTGAAGAGAAAGGCTTGTGGTCAGACATGAGCTCCTGAAGTTTGGGGTATGGGAAAAAGTGGATTGAGCTCCAGCCAACATAATCAAGAACGTGGCAGATATAAAGCACATTACACAGGTAAACGGATAGCAAGAATTTTCTTTGCTGCCCACAAGGAAAGAAAGAGGTGTAGAATGTGCAATTTTTAGGTTACTCCTACAATTCAAAAGATTTCCTGCATTTCCAGAAGTTACCTTATAATCACTGTTGGAGAATTTATTGCCTGCTAGGAAAGAAGCCTTTAGGAAGAACAGCCCTAGCCAGAACCTTGCTTTCCCTTCCATGGAGGCAGAGACACCCAGTACTCTTACAGGCCAACTTAAAATAATAAAAAAATGTTGAATAGTTAGAAGCAATCCGGTTCAAAGCCCTGGAATCCAGATTTACACCCAGAAGTAAAAATGAGTAGTGCTATAAGTCCATCTCTTCAGGAAGTAAACATGAACGCAATCAGAAAAAATTACTCATGTCCAGATCCACAGGGGTAGATTAGAAAAAAGGTTAATACTGCACAGAAATGTGATGTAAAATTACATAATAAAAGCTGATTTAATGGATAAAAATTGCTCTATACATGCAAAGACACCCACATACCACATCACTCTTAATGCATATATGCATGTACATGCACATACACACACACACGTGCCCGTATCTATACACATCACCAAAACGCAGGGAAATCCACTTTGCCAAGCACTGTACAGCAGAAATACTCCCACACTTCCAAAGAGTGCTTTCTTAAGCCTCAACTTACCTCATGAAGTAGAGCCACAAACTGGAAGTTTTAGGTTTTTGGTTGTGTGATGCTATTCTTCTCCCCTCTCTAAGCTCATAAGCAATAACACGCTGAGTTTAAAACCAAAAATGTTATTGCAAAGCAAGCTAGACAAACTAGATACTTACTTATCAAAGCTATCACTGTATTTTATGAAGCTCTCCAATTTTTCCTTGGCGTATTCTACCACATCTGAATGAAGCTCTATTCCATGATTTATCCCGAAAGGTCCTGCAAATAAAAATAGCACGATGTGTTTTTTTGATGTTTCTTTTCTAAGCATGGAAAACCTGCATGGAACAGCACTATAGTGTAAAAACATTAAAACCACATACAACAGACATCTCCAGACACTTCTAGACAGAGTTATTTTTTGCATCTGCATTACCAGTGCCTAAAGAGGACGGTAAAAGGCCAAAGGTTCAATAAACGAACAGGGACTGAACTACAACAAAACAATTACAGAACAAATTTTCTTTGTAAGCATGCAGAAAATAAGTTGACTACACTGAAGTCAGTCTGAGCAAATTCTTTTTCAAAACATTACTTACTTGGAATACGACAAATAAAATTTATAATTCAGTCTGTATTTTGATAATTAGATTTTGAAGCTTTCTTATGGCAAACTTTTCATCTTCTGACAATTTAGAGATTGGGGATTATATCCCTTAGCCACATATGCTCTTCTATTTTGCAGGTTGCAAATTCAGAAATTTGTTCCTGATTTAGTTGTATATAATAATTAACTGCCACCAAGAACAGTGAAATTGCCCACACATTATGTTCTCATCACAATCCCATCACAACTGCACTGCCTTCCTGTGATCAAATCCAAGTATAATTCCAAGTCAAACTGTGTGCCATAAGTTAACGCTATTATTTCAGGAACAAGAAGAATCATGAGACAGTATTATGAGGATTATCCACATCAGGAAGGAATCTGAATCAGACAGTCACATTTGCTGTAAGAATTCTAAATTTAACATGCACTCATAGCCCAGGGTCTTTACTCATTGGAGCATAGAATTGGAAAAGGGAGAGGGAAGGGAAAGTAAACATCAATAAGATTAGACAAAACTTATATTTATACCCTCCACTGCATTCTAAATATTTCCTAAATATTTAGCTCCATAATGTTACCCGAGTGAAACAGAATTCTATTTGCCTTTTCTAGGACACAGATTAACAAAACAGACTTAGGGTTAATTGGAGAGGTTTTGTTTTACTGCAACAAAATTATAGCATATAGCTATATACCATTAACTTGATCAATAATTGCAATGCTTAACATAGTTAAGCATTTTCTGCTGGGTGAAATAAAAGCAATCCACTAGGTTACCACTGGCAGTGCTTGTAAGACCTCATGGATTGCAGGAAAGAAGCAGCTAATATCCAAGGGATGTTCTTAGAACTTGTGAAAACATTTACCTCCTGCTGACATACATTTTACTGTAAATTAATTTTATTATTGGTTGCTTTAAGGAAAGCACTGACACAGGCAATCCCTTTCTGTTTGTCTAATATTCTCCTGTACCATAATAGGCTATGATGTTTCTAACAGCTCTACAGCATACAGCAGCATTAAAGGTATGTTTTCTTTACCTAAAAATTAATCCTGATTCCTTTAACCTCATAACTTAAAGTAAATTAAAAATGCATAAATACCATCTGTCCAAAAATTCACATGTATATTCCTTCAGGTACCTAACTTTGAAAACAAGTAAAACACCTGAGCAAGTGTCAGTTGCTCCAACACCGTGAAATTAAAACTATGAATGCAAAACGCTACCGCATCATCATACACCACAGCATTGGTAATTTAAACAGAAAGATGAGAAATGTGTTCTCTTCTTTCACTGGGAAAGTCACAGCTGGACATGCAAGCAGAGTCAGCTATTCTAAAAATGTGAAACCAACTTCTCCACTACTCTCTGAAATCAACTGGCCTCTTTCAGCACAATGAGATAGCAATTCCACCACCTAGTCTGAACTTTGTTTACATTTTAACAGTATCAATTAATTTAATCTCTGTGGATTGGTATGCAGTCTTTTTAGTACATTGCTACACTTAGAAGAGATCACCAGTTTCAGATTATTTGATAATTTAACCTAGTCATTTTGACACTGCCAATGTGGCAGAAACATTATTCACTACACTGTCAAATTGAAAGATACCAGCTACTGTCAAAACCCACACGGTTCTGCTCCTCACTGCAGTGTACGCTGAAATTGGTTAAAAAAAAAAAAAAAAGGGAGCTTTTAAAAATAAACATGGTTTATTTGCCCGAAAATTACATCTGTTCATTTTTCTTTGTTAAAGCAACTGTTCCCTGGTTTAAAACAAACACTAAAGTAGAATTATTATACGTAACGAATTTTATCAGAAGGAGTATAGTAAGAAAATAAAGGCACATAAATTGTATTTATAGGTTCTACGCCTCAGCCTAGAACTCAAAACACATTACAACACTAAGACTCTAGTGACAGGGTACAGCACTCCAAAACATGGGAAGTCTACTTCTGTAAGTAGCTGGGCAGTTGCTGGTCCAGGCTGCTCAAGCCCTGCTAGGGACTATCAGCACCTGAGCTGCCTTTTTGGGAACATCTGCAGGGTAACTGTGCTCCTCAGGGGCTGTCAGCCAACCTCACCTTCTGTAGAAGACAAGTCTTTCCCTGTTTAATTCCCTCAGCTCTGCATATACTATTCTGAAGGATGGGAATTCTGCTTGATAGGGAGAGGTCAAACCCAGGAGCGTTCAATAGCCACTCCAAATTGGTTAAGTACAGTGATACAAATACAATATACAGAATCAAGTGCAATAAAGATAAATGTCCTTTTGTTTTTTAAACATTATAGTTAAAAAAGAATAATGAAGTGACAAAGTTTTCCACAAGACAGAAATAAACAAGTACCATTAGTTATTACCCTGAAGAAACATTTAAAAGAAAAAAATGCTGCAGTATTTATTAATTGTTTTAATAATTAAAACATTACAATCCAATTTAAAATATCTACTCTCAATTAGAAACACTCCCAAACAGAGAAAAGCAACACTAAGAGAGTAGATAGCTTATTTCACCTGTGAATGACCATAATTCCTGTTTCTGCAAAACAGTGGAATTGCTTTTATTTATTGGTATTAATTAGAACAAAAGATACTTCAGACACCAACAAATGGTATTTGTTATGCACTAGTAGGCATAATTTCTTCCTTCCAATAAGTAAGAACTGATGACAGAAATTAATTAAAAAATAACTGAAAATTAAACCAACTCCTGACATCTTAATTTTGTATATAAATTTATGTAAGCAGAATCTGTGTATTAGCTGTCAGTATTCTGTAAGATTTCTGCAACCAAAGAAAAACTGCATGCAATATGGTCAAGAAAACTGTCTACAAAAAATACACATCAAAATAACTAGAGCCGTTTTATGCAATAAAATAATTTGTAAAAACAATTAGTTGTTGGTGTATGTGCTCTGCAATCTAAATGTTGGCCATGAGGAGATTTAATGCATTTTTCTCTCCAGGTTTTAAAATTTAATTCAGGCAACAACATTTACTCTATCTTTTTTCATATAGGAAACATAATTGAAAACAAGAAAAAACACACTGCTAGTGTGTTGAAATTCTTTTGAAAACCTACAGACCTGATTAAAAAGTCTCATCAGTCTACATCCAAAATTTTTCTCACTAAAAAACCGATTAAATGTATTTTAAAATAACTGTTTCCCTACTGACACAGATTTATTTTTCATTTAAGTTTCTTCAAGAGAAATAAATTAGCCTTTACAATTTAGATTTTCCTTTCCATAAACTGAAGATCATAACAGTAACCTACAGGAAAGGCAAAAAGAATGCAAATGCAGATGAAAATTTTAGTCTTCAAAAACTGTTCTGCTCTACCTTTCCCTTTTAAACAAAAATGACTGCTTCCTTTCAAATGAGAAATTTGGATTACAGAACGCAGGAAGAATTGCCTCTTTTAAAACACTTATGAAATGTCACCTAACTACAGCACCAGTGAACTGCTTAGAGATAACAAACAATATTTTAACAACACATCTCTAAGATCCAGCCTTACGTATGGTACTGTCATTGTTAAAGAAGTAAAAGTAGGGTTTTAAGGGCTTGCATAATCTTCTAAAATATGCAAACCCACTACATTTGACTAAAAACGTTCAGGTTACCTAAGAATAATTACCTAATATTAATCCCACCATTGTACTCAAATATCCGGTTCCACTACCCAGATTTAGAAAAGACAATCCAGGCTGAAGTTTCAGTGCTTCCATGACTTCAGAATAAATGCAAGGTGCTGACAAGTGTATATTTCCATGCTTCCAGGCCAAGTCTTTGTAAGCATTGTCCCTGTATCCTTCCAGGTAATAATCACCACGATCAATCGCTCTGAAGGCTTGCTCCACACTCTCTGTACGAATATACTGAGCTTCTTTCAAGTTATCAATTAAGTCATCATTGTCTTCTCCAGCACTCACAGCTCCTCCCATGCTGAACTTCTGTGGTAATTCAATTAGTTTGCAAAATACATCAGGAGGATAGCTTCCCCAAAAGTATACGTTTGTAATGGAGTTTCTGCTGTTTTCTCAGAAGGACATCACAAGTGAATCCTGCAAAACAGATGTATTTATATAACTTGAGTTTTGAAAGACAAAGACATGAACAACTATTAGCAGGTAACTAAATATTGTTAGTACTGGGTAACTTTACCAAGCAGAATGAAGAGTCAGGACAGCTAGCACTCAATCAAAATTCTGCCCCTCAGATTTTAACTCAGAGCTGAGAAACACTGTATTCATCAGCGTACCCAGCCCATCAACATGGGATGTCTACATTATGCAAACCCTTACACTGTGTTGCTTGCTAGACACTGCAAACCCTACAGTGCTAAGAGCCCATGACCCACGTCGTATATTTGAGGGGGCACCTATAGGACAGCAACTGCCTTTGGGGGAGCTCTAGTCCCATCCTGAGAACTAACACCTGGAGCATGTATCAACCTAGCTAATTTTGAAAGGAACTTGGTTTCCATGTTCTAAGATCATCCCATGGGGGGAAACAAGGCCCAGTAAGGGATGATGTCCAGGAGATTCTTTTCAGATGTTCACTTTTGAGCTGAAACAGAATACTAGTGCAGATACAATGGCACATTGCTCTCTTCTGGAATGAAAACAGGAAAGCCCTCCAAGTAGCTGAGCACCTCCTAATGCCTGCCATGTTCAGTGGAGGAATAAAAACTCTTTAAGTACCTAGAAATTTTCAACAGCTTGCCAGCTCATAAGTGTAATTCTACACAGCATACTGCAATATGTAAGTAATAAGTAAATATGTATGTAAGTAATAAATAAATATGTATGTAATAAGTAAATATTTCAAAATAATTACTTCAGATCTGTATTTTATTTGCAGTTATTTCATTATGAATTACTCAACTCAAAATCCAGACGTTAACATTTTTAATGTTGCATGAATTTCCAGTAAAACAGCAACAGGAGACTAGGAGACAGGAGAACAGGAAGTTTAATGCACCACTTCTGAACAGAGTGAATAGAGTACATAGTGAGCATCAGAATAATGTTGATAACACACTGAAGTTTTAGTTGCTGCTCAGTACTGCTTACCCTAAGCCAAGGAAGGACTTTTCCATTTCCTACACTCTGCACTGAGCAGGCACACAAAAAGCCAGGAGGGAGCACAGCCAGAGCAGCTGACCTGAACTGGCCAAAGGGATGGATATTCTATACCGCAGGGTGTCACAACCAGTATGGAAACTGGGGGGAGTTTACTTGGGATGGGATGGAATGTTCAGGGCTGTTAAAGCTCTGGTAAATCAGAGGTGAAATGATGACTGTTCACCATTCAACTGTGCACTTTTCTCTGAAGCAAAACCAATTTCCACTGACATTCTAGAATGGAAAGAGGTAAAAAGTCACTACGTGCAATTATCCAGCAACAAAAACTTTAAAGTAGAATTAAAGGTTTAAAGTAGAAAAACTAGACTTCTGAACACTCTAGTACTTCACAGCAGAATAAGCATGCCTGTGTGTGCTCAAGTGCACAGGAATATTTCTTTCTACTTGTGAAAAAGCAACACGACAACTTACACAGAAAATATCAAAACCTGAGAGATTTTTTTAATTATAGCTTGTAAAAATATTCCAGCACTATTTGTTTGTCTGCACTAGCACCACACCTGAAGGTTCAATGAATCAAATTATGATACTTCAGATTAATAATCTACAGAAACTAAAGCCATAGTTTTTGCCATCTTTCATACTAAAAAGTTCATTATTACCTTGAAATATGTTTGGAAATAAATTTAAGTAAAAACACAGAGATAAGAACTGAGTTTCCTAAAGACTAAATTCAGCTGCTACATTTGAGAAATGGGAATGAATGCTGGTTTCAGCTCTTCCTGCGGGGTGCATCCACCACCTCACACCAGCAGATGGAGAACTCGGCTAGCCATCAGCACTGTGCCAGCAAACGTGCAGAGCCTGCAGATGGGAAAACCTAAAGCTTTAGCACTTCCATCAACAAGTGTTTTCACTGCTTTCACATACCATGTTTCCTGTAAATAACTTTTTTTTTAAATTTTCAATACTTATGACACTGCAAGAGAGTTTTTTAGGTATTTTTGTATTCTTGGCATTGTATGATGGCTCAAGTTATTGCAGTACCAGAAGACTTTCTACTGATGACACCCACTAAGTATCTCAGCTTCAATAATGGTCATCACACAAAATCTCAAAGGCAAGAACAGAAAAGATATGGTCAACACCGTGCCATTGAGGGAAGCAGGGGATAAAAGAAATGGAGTCTCCTCTCCAGAATGAGACACAGCAAAACAGCATGGCTATTTGGCAGTGCAGTAAAAGGCTACATCTCATTCTGTATACACTGCCCCTGTGTGAAGAAGGTGACCTTAGGTAGATGACAGTGATGGTGTTTTTTAGGTATCTTGGTTTGGTTTGTATTCATTAGTCATCTACAGTGCTCTACTCTGCATTTTACAGCTACAGATAGGCAAACAAGCTACTCAAATGGAATGTATTTTTGTTCAAAAGCAAAAAATGCCCTAGGAAGTGAAAGATCTTTCCATGAGAAGTGGCCTCTTGTGCTGCAGAGAAATGCTTTTTCATAGTTCCAATGCTTCATGTTCATTAACTTTTGGTTATGAAGTAAAACTACTACTAGCAGAGAGGACAGATATTTTAAACACACAAAAGAAAACATCTCAGAAGCCATTTTAGCACAGCTGGAGAAAAAGGGCAAGTTAGTTAAATCTTCCTTGTGACAGTTGACCCACAACCAAGAAGAAAAACAGCAGAGCATACTATGATAAAACTTTCTACACAGCTGAATGCTCACCAAAAATATCCTGTGAAGCTCCCTGATATTGAAACTGAAACACATGCAGTTCACAAAGAGCACAAGCAACATTCTGATGCCTATTACACTAAGAAGTATAGCAACTTGACAAGAAAGATGAAGGTTTGTCAAGTTAACAAAATGCAGCTATTGGTTTTAGCCTTTGGAATCTCTGGAATATAGAAACCAACAGAAATTATAGTGAAGGAGTTAAAATTTCAATATAGTCTTGATAAAAAAGTTAACTCAGTAAAACCAACTGCAATTAAAACTTCATTTTTCATTCCACACTACTCATGAATTTATTTTCAGAAGTTTGAACCCTATCTTTAAGTTTCTTATATTCATTATAAAAATGAAATGGAAACACTTTCCAATTCCCCTAACAATCCACACAACTGTGTAACACCACCTCTGACCTGTTTCTGACCTAACTTGTAACCAATTTCAGTGAAATACCTTAAATAATGTCTGGGTGGTTTTTTTGACAGTTTTTTTTTTTTTTTAATATTGTCACATTAATTGAAAACTTATGTTTTTGCTATGTGGCTAAGAAGTGATGATAATTTGAGTGCATTTTAGTTCGTCACTATTTTATAAGATATGCAAAACTCTTAGCTGAGAAGTTAGTAACAAGGTATAAGGTTAACGACTTTTTTCTTGCCGGCTTTTAAAAGGACATGTTTTGCATGTTTCAGAATTTCTACAAATGTATTTGCACTTCCAGTTAATTTCCTGGGCCACTAAGGACTTGCACACTCTCTTAAATACAGTTTAAATACTGTGCTAGTGACGTATCCAGTTAATTTGCCAGAAAAAACCTCACTGACATTGCGAAATCCATACGATATCAAGTATCTTAAAATTTAGTATCTTGTAATACTGATATAACCTGACTCCATATAGATAATTACTCAGAAATACAAGGTACTTGAGATGACTAACTTGATTCTTACTTTGTTTCAAAGAACGGAAAATAGAATAATAGATGGAATCAGCCATATTTGAAGTCTCCTCCTCACAGCTAACACAATTTTCATTAACGCATCAGCTTAGAGAAACGTGACACCAAACCAGGAGTGTGATACATTACTTCAAAATCATACATAAAATACAGCCTTCCTTGGTGAATCCTCCCTCTTTCCTGTGAGAGGGAGAAGACAGCAACAAGTCACTGAGCTGCACATTAATAATAGGATTCAGCTTTTCAGCTTCACCAAAAAGAATATTCTGTGACTGGCAAAAGAAGGGAATTAACCATGAATGCACACACGGGCCTGGAACAGTTGAGTCAAGTTAACAGTTTCAGTTTACTCATAACAAAAAACAGCAGCGTTGCTCTAATCAGCAGAAATTTGAAGTTCCCCAGGCTACCAATCAAGTATCAGACCTACTCCTTTCTGTCCAGACTTAATACGTGATGATATCCCTGCAGCTGTTATAAACTCAGAATCATGTTTTGCCTGTCCTCATCCCATCCAATGACTCCTACAACCACAAGACTCCATTTTCAGTTTAGCTTCGCTTTTTCTCCCAAGTATTATAATAGCAATTCACACAAGGAAATTCAACCTCAGACTGCAGAGCGGAGGTTAAGATTTCAGCAGGAGCTTTCAAACAAACAGTATGATTCATTATGATCTGAAAGGGAAAGAACAATTTTAATATTACTTTCATCCAGCAAAGACTGAAGAAAACAAAAGTATAAAGTATGTGCTGGCAGTAACTGTAGTAGGTGACTACAATTAAGAATAAATTGTGGGTCACGGAGATATTTTAGAATGAAGTCTTCATAAATATTTTTTAAAACTTTTACAACTATACTTGCTGTTAAACGGATAGTAAAGGCAGCAAAAAGTCTAAGTGCTTTGGAAATTCAACTACTAGAACTACCTTCTCTTCCACAGCTATTTGTTTTGTCACTCCAAACAGCTATGAAAGAAGAAAACTTCTTGTTTTTAGGATATATGATGCTACTTGGTGCATTAAGGAAAATTCTATAGAGAACACTGCACATTTTTGAACTCTAGACTAATCTTACCTAAAAACACTCACTCCTAAACTGCTGTTCAGTGGGCCACTTCAACTGACCCACTTCACGCTCTCCAAGTTAAACAATTACAAAACCAAGTAGAGTCAGCTCTCCAGTGCAGTGAACTCTACAGAGCATACTTCGAAGTTCTCTGCAATACAGCAATGGAACAAAAAATAGACCACAGGATTAGTGTTAAGTCAAATGAATGTAAACAGCTACAACTACTGACTTAACCTGAATTGCATTGACCTACTTGGGCAGAAAATGTTTGTCAAGTCTGATGTAAGCTTAAGCCCTGATCTTCCTGTTTGAGCTTTCAACAGCTGTTTATACAAGATTCCAGGTATGTGCCTGCTTTCACTCTTTCTCCACCTCCAGTCACCTGAACATGCTGAACAGCAGACATAGTACTGCATTTCTCTCAAGAGGTACTGAAACTTATAGAACTCCACAAATGTATCAGCAGTGACAAGCATATAAGCACATGATCAAATGAATTTAACCTTGGTAGCTACACAAGGGCATAATTCTGGGCTAACTTGCTGAGTAGCTACTGAACTTTTTTTTCTCCTAATATTAAGACAGTTAACATGAACTTGAGTAAAAAATAAAAATGAAACAACAGTATTTTGTTAGTTGTTTTGTATTTGTTAGATTGTCTGGTTTTTTTGCATTTTTTTGAACTAGGAGACATTCCTTTCTTGGTCTATGCTGTCTCTTGTATTTACTTTGTTCTTCTCTTCTGAAATTCTACCTACCTTCTAAATTTCTTCTGAAATTCTCTTCTGAAATTCTACTATCTTCAGACCATACCAATGGTATGAATGCTGAAAGGAACATTTTCCTGTACGCCAGATCTGTTCTCAAGTATGTTGATAAAGGCTTGAAAATTCATTACCTTTTATTACAAAGCAAAGCAAACAATCCTACATGCTTCCTGGACTAAAATTTTAATGTGCAGCTTAACCCCACATTCTGACATAGCTCTCCTTATTGCTTAAAATCTGGGCAACCAAAAAAATTTTTGCAATTTTGGCAAAGCTAAGCCTCTCAGGCTTCTGGAGCAGTTTCTTCTTCAAACATAGACTCATTAATTGCTGTAAGCAAACTGGTGATTACCTCTCAACAGGTTGTATGTATACCTCTATGACTAAATCAACACTAGCTCTGCCCCGATTCTGAGAACCGTATAGTGTACCATCAATTGCAGACCTCAAAATAATTAATATTGCTTCTCTACCCACAAGAGTCCAAAACACTTCCTGTTGCTTAGTCTTAAGGCAATGCACAAAATACTCTTGTCTCTGGGGAGGCTAAGATGACTTAATGACCTTGCAAAGTTCCATTAAAGATCTAAGCAAAGGATATCAGTTTAACCCAATGTCCAACAGGCAGAAAGATCCCCTATCCTTCCTCTGATACCAGTGTCCATGACAGAATCTGGCAGTCCTCTTCTAGCACATTTTGTAAAGGTCTCAGCTCCTGAGAGGTGTGCCTACAGCTCTGTCTATTCCCAGGCCATGGCTATTTTTAGTTTGTCCAGTATAAACTAGCCAAAGAGCTTTATCACAGACTGCCTGGGGAAAGATGAAAAGCTTCTCTCGAGGGCCCAACAGACCCACAGAAACGGGAGGTACCAGGTAACAGCAGTTTGTTCACTGCCTAAAGTATCAGGACTTTACTGGAGATATGAATTGATGATGTTTAATACATACAGATGTCTGATATTCACTGAGCCCGTCTCATGCACCTGTTTTGCATATCAGAAACTGCTGGCTGTGCACATATTTCACAAATTAGTGAGCTAGAGAGTGACCATGACCAGGCTGCAAAACTCATTGCCACAATACACAGCTTTCTAGAAGGATATTTAACAGAGAGTATTCATTTCAAGCAGGTTCATATAAGCCATAACAGGCAAATGCTAAGAATCAGAACAGCTGTAGAGTGATGTGTAAAATGAACTGGTTCTGGTATATCTAACTGTTTGACCTGAAAAGGCAAAAGGCATAAAAGTGACACAAACATTTCTGCAGATTTTAATATTGCGATCGCTTTCCATCTAAGACACCTTGATATATATACACACACACACATATATATAATAGTGAAATAGTCAACATTTGTGAAACAAAACTTGTTTCTCTTCATGAAAGAAGATGATTAATAATTTAGTTTGGGTGACCAGAACATAAAAAAATGATGCTCCTTTACTTGGAGTAACCTTCAGAGAGTCCTCAGTAACAACTGGGGGACAGGAGGGAGAATCCTCTTTTATAATGAAATACAAAGCAGGTTTTGTACAAGAACTGAAACATTATCCTGACCTTTTACCATAAAAGTTATAGTTCTTAAGCAGATGAAGTCACAGTTCATATAACTTTGAGTAGGCAAAATGTGGCCCATGACAAAATTTTCACTATTTCAGCTAGTACTAAAGTTTAAAACTTACTGCACATAAACATTTCAAGTTATTTAAATAACTCACTTCTAGCAGCAACAGAACAACATACGCCTGTTGCCTTTAGCAAAAGAAAACAGAAATGAGGTCAAGTGTAAAAATAGAAGATAGCTGCATTCCTGACACTTGAAACCTCATCTTGGAGCTATGCGTTTACTTCAGTCTCTACAAAAAAACCCCAGGCCCAATTAAAAAACAAAAATATCAGTCAACTTTACCAACCTCCAAATACACTAAAATATTTTTGTTTCTAATCTTCAGAAATTTATCTAAAAGCTTCAAAATAGCACACAATAATCACAACATAAACAATCTAAATACTGTATTATCGTGATGTTTATTTTTACAACCTGAGAATCTCAGCTTTTATTTATTATGCATCCTCGTCTTATGAGATGCTAAATAAATACAATTTAAAGAAGAAATAAATCCCAATTGTTTTTTGCTTGATTCTTAAAACAGTACAGTGTAATACAACAGTATCTTTTGAGAAGTTATTTTATTACTTAGTCCTGTAATTCTCAAGACAGAAGAATGAGTAAAGCCTACTCCCGTTTCCTGCTTCTCTTCCTCAGAACCATGAAACAAAAGTCTTTCACTGATGCCATCTTCCAGAAACATCACACTGGAATCACCATTTGTTTCAAATGTAACTTGTTTACTAACACTTGCACACTGAGTTAGTTTTATCTTGTCAAAGAAAGCAATGCATATCTACCCCACTTTCTTCTTTTTAATCTCCAAATCCTGCATATCCAAAAGCTTTAGACTTTAAGGATCCACATCATAATTTGTCTCAACCTCCACACATACCATAAATCCAGCACAACCTATAATGATGTGACTTTGTCCATAAACCTCTATTACTTAAGATTTTCAATGCTTACTTTATAGAAAACAGAGATCAACTTCTCTTTCATGGTTCTAACCAAAAGAAAGTGATGATTTATGAAAACTTCCAAAACCTACAGATTAAGTATGAACTAAATCTATATTAAAATTCTACCAGAAAGTCTCTAGTCATCCAGAAAAAAAAAATCAACACTTTAGTTTACAACATAAAAGGCTACATTAACACTGTTATTAAAGTCTGTTTCACAAAGCTTCGTGCAAATAGTTTATTATACACCCCACTTTGAGGTAATGTTTCAAAGTATTGGTTTTGTAACAGTATCATTTAAATTTATACCTCTGTGGACACTCAGTACCTTCTACCTTAAATTTTCCACAGGGCTTGCAAATGATTAAACAGATTATTTGCCTGCACTTATCAAAGTGAACTTTGTTGGATTATGTGACAGAAAGCTGTTCTGCACACAAAGGGGCAGGGCTGCACTTACAAGTGGGAGAAACACACGTGAATACCCTGACCCAGCCTACCATCAGCTCCCTCCACACTCCCACACCACCGTGTCACTCCAAGGCATTTCTCAGATCCAAAGGTGTGACTTTTACAGAGGTACAACAGTTACCATGGAGTGCCGGGGAAAGGGAGGTGGGCATGGCTCAAGTCCTGTGAGGGGGTGCTTGGAGGAGGAACCAGAGGTGGGGAAGGGGAAAAAAATCACAGCGACCAGGGGCGAAACAAGCCTGGGAAAGCCAGAGCTATGGTGACAAGAGGGACAGGTCACCTTTGAGCAGGCTGCAGGTCAGTATGTGTGTCCAGCTGTGCCCTGCCTATCCTGTCAGACTGTTAATCTCCTTTTGCAACTCTTTCTTGGGCCTCTGCTTGGTGCCCATGTGAGTCAGACCACAGGTCACAAGGGCTGGTGGATCTGTGGTGCCAGCAAAGCAGGCCATGAGTTTCTGCAGGTTTGGGTGCAATCACACGGAGTAACAAGCTGGACTGGCCAGCAAACCAGCAGAGAGGCCTTGGAACTGGGATGGGACACACTGACCAAGTGAGGCAGCTGAGGGAGCTAACTGCTGGAGGAACAAAGAGGAGTCCAAGGTGAGCTGCTGGATAATCTGTGGTGTTTGGGATTGGCACCTGAGCACATGCATGTGTGTAAGAGGCAATGGGGCATACACAGACTGAAGAGCTCTACGGTAGAATGAGTGCCTAAACCCAGTAACCAGAAAGATTCATAATATATACACACATATGTTGGCAGACATTATGCTTGGCCATCCAGAAAGAGTAACAGGATGAAGCCACTGGTGCTGTTTGTGCTTGCAATAGTGCCATGTCCTGTGTTGGTGTGGTGGCAAATTATATACATACATGCTGAATACAAAGGTTTGTTTGCTACTGAGAATACGTGCTTAGCCTCACAACTCACTGGACCCGAGGCCATGGACACCTAAACTAAAAACTAGAAATACTTGAACAAAACTCCTTACAGTCCTTTTTTGAAAGCACAAACCAAAATACATAAGCACATTTAGAACTTGAAAATATTTCTGAATTATTGGTTTTCTTTGTCTTCAGGTATGACTCAAGTACTGTAAATATGGCTCCAAAGTTATAATTTACTTACAGTAACAACAATGGCAGATGCCATCTGGAAGGGATTTGAAGCATTTGTGAAAGCTCCAGCAACCACTTCAAGATATTAATGCAAATGCTTCAGCAAGAAATGCAAGTTGAGAACCTTTTATCATTGCCTATATAGCAGCTGTGCACTTGCACAGTTCAAGATAATCATCATTCCCACAATCTTAGTGTATCAGGTTTTTTGCAGTCATATAAAGCACATGGTTTTCACCTGACAGAAGTGTAGTTTACAGATATAACACAAGAGGCTGCTACACTCCCACAACCTGATGTAGTTATATCATGGACAACTACAATCTATCCAGAGCATGACAGAATGGAGAAGTCAAATTTTACACAGACTTTTTCTGACAACTGAATTACTTCAGAAAACATCACAGAATCTCACGAAACTTGGCAGTAATGAGTCTTAGTCATGATGAATGCATAATTAACTGAAGCAAATTACAAGAGACTAAGGCCTATGGGATTTTATAACACTGCAGATGTCAGCTCAGCAGAAGTCAAAGAAACGCAGCAGCTTGACTTTTCTCTGTCCTTCCAATTTCACTGACAACCTGACCACAATAATGCCAAATTTAGAATTTCTTGAAGGAAGAACACAGCTAAGTTTAACAAACTGGACTACACTGAATGGAAGGAAAACCACAGCTCATTTTCAAAAGGGTAGAGGAAACAGTTTTACAAATAAAGAGCAAGATCACATGCCCAGCAGAAGAGCCAGCAAACCCCACCCACCAGAATCCAACCAGAACTACAACAGTAAACAAGAACTTTGTGAGTCTCAGGCAAAGATTTTCAAATGAAAATCCAATTCTGTAATGGTAAACTGATGTAGCAATAGAAATACAGCATTCCTTATTACTTGAAATTATTAGTACAACAGAAATATTAACCACCTGTCAAAATTAAGCATCTCCTTTAGCAACTGCTTTGGAGTTCAGTCTTTCAGCAATGCTGACTTGCATTCATTCATACCTATAAAGCAAAAACAACTGTTCTGAAAATATGATTAAGAGGATACTGGCTCCCACAATCATCTTTTTTTAACTTTGATATACAGGCCATGATATAACAGCAGAGTCATCCTGACTGCGTTGAGTAGTATTACTGGGCTTTTTCTTTTATATGTCAAGAAAACTACAAGGTAATTCCCACATATCCGCTAAAAACACTTGCTATAGAAATAAAAAAATCCTCAAAATAGTAATCATTTCTCATTTTCTGTCAACCACATGGTCCCAATTTGTCTTTCAATGTTAAAAAAATTACTTACAGGAATCAAGCCTTTTGTCTGGGACAGGGATGCCACAGGC
Organism: Dicaeum eximium; assembly: GCA_013396995.1. NCBI lineage: Eukaryota > Metazoa > Chordata > Aves > Passeriformes > Dicaeidae > Dicaeum > Dicaeum eximium. The sequence continues at coordinate 740,216 of VWZP01001133.1, forward strand.
ATATCAATTGCTGACTATGATTCACTAGCTGACTATTACTATAAACAATTCCAATTACTATTGCTTCACTTACAAAAACCACACACTGATACAGAAATCTCCTTTTGGAGAGGAAGATTTGTCTTTTTTTTAAATATGAACAAATAATTAGGACGTGTCACCTCTAAGATAATCTTTGAAATCTAGTTCCCTTTCACTCCTGAAGACAACTCATAACAAATTCTATTTGTTTTGCTTGAAGAATGGTACCAATACACGCTTTTAATAGTTACATTCCGTTTGTGTCTACAATATTACTGCATACTGCCTTTCACTATGTCTTAAACTAATATTTTAGAACAACTCCAATTTGACTCTAACTCTTACCACTAAATATAAAATAACATTCGTAGACATTAGTTGGAAAAAAAATCTTCTTAGTGACAGATGCCTCCTGAAGGAACATTATCCAGTATTACAAAGTTGTCACTATTCATCCTGAAAATCGTTTTCAAGATTGCTTAATTTGCTATTAGAAATATGCACCTATCACTTAAGACTTTAACAAACTAATTGTTAAAAAAAAAAAGGAAGAAAAAATTATGATTACTGACAGCTTTAATAAGACTTATCTATTTAGAAATCATGCAAAGAAAAGGTTTTGTAATAAAAACAGTAAGCTTCTGGTACTTGTGATGTGTGTGACAGACCTCTAGTGCTATTTTAGATGCTCATGCTAACTTATTGGCTACTTGGCCAGTGCTACAGCAACAATTAGTGCCAAATAACAAAATAAAAAACTCTTCTGCCCACATCCTGTCTTTGCTTCTCTGCAAGTCACAGGAGCTGCTCTGTGTGACTTAAGACTGCTTTGAAAGGAACCTAACAGTTGGGACTGGAAAAGCAGCCAGATAAAAAGCATTACTGGTCACTAAAAACCATAAGAGCAAACCTGGAGACACTGACTTGTATCAGTCTGTCATCACCAAGTTCTAAAAATATTCAGAACAGAGATCCTGTTTACAGTCTCTACACTGCCACAGAATTGGTTGGTTGTCCACATGTTCTTTGTGCATGTGTGTCTCTAAACATACATTCTCCAGTAAAGCACACGTCATCAACCAAGACAAGGGCTCTCTTCTTTAACTGCTGAGCTACCTCTACTTCAGATTTATTGTCTGCCATCTTTTTTTTCTTTTGTAATACTTCAAATAACGTAGGCCTTCAGTAAATCCTCTCATATCTAACTGCTCCATGCTGACAACTCTGATGCCCTGCAGCACTTTCATATACATCTTTCATTCAGGATTAAAAACATCTCAAGTCACTATCAAACCACTTGATGTAAGCCTGTTACCTTTTAAACCTGATTTTAAGGGTTTGTTGTCAAATTCTGAATTGCTTTCTCAAACAAGTTTTTCAACATTAATTCCAATTGTACTCTTCTACACTCTAAAATACAGCAAATCCAACTTTGTTTTGCTGTATGCTACTAGCAAATACTACTTTGAGAAAATCAAGTGAAATGCAATACTTGAGAGGCATTCCAAACCCCACCTCTTTTATCACCTTAACAACATCCGCAGTATCTTAAGCATCCAGTTGCATGCAACTCATACAGCTCAACACTCCACATTTGTAAAGGCACGATCTTTACACCCTTTCTTCACTAAACATTAAAAAAAAACAAAGCCAGAGCTCCAAAACTAGCCTTCATTAAATGCATTTTCTAAGCAGCAGGCTCCAAGTATCTATCTGCCCCAAGATAGCCCTGCTAAGAGAGGTTCCACAGTAATTCCCCACTCTACATCTTCACCATATGAGAATATACCAGAATTTGTAGTCTATGAGTTCCATTGTGACTCCTGATGCCACACCTAATCTCTTCTGGGGCTGTGAAGTTTGTCTTTTTATGTTTAAGTGTAATGACCTCTAAACCAGTGTCTTTTCCTCACATTATAGTGCAATTTATACTTTTGCGCTTTCAGTTAATTCAGTTAATTTTATCAGTCCTCAATTTAGAGGACTGATAAAATTAACTGAAAAATGACACATACCAATTGTAGTCACAATGTACAAGTGATAAAGACCCTACAGTTGTTCTCCAGACCCATTTCCAATCCTACAGGTTCCAATCCTTTTCTTCTTCCCAAAAATAAGTTTCTTTGGACTAACTGCCATTTTTAAAGACACCTTTGCTTACAGTTTACTTCTTACTTTCAACATTTCCAATAAGCTTCTGATCAGAAGTAGATTCAGCTCGAATCCACACAAATACATTCCACCAGTATTCCAATATAACCTCCACCTTGAGGTTCACATCACTGTCGACTTTGCAACACTTTCTCTGAAACATGAAGTAGGCATGACATACCAGGACAAAAAGGACAGAAAATCAACACCACTCTCCTGAATGACAGCCAGCTATCTTTCAGATCTGCAAAAAAATTATATTCAGCACTCTGAGCTGGTATAAATTCTATGCTTTCTTCAAGGGCCAGAAGTCCAGCCCAAATTTCTTAAATAACACAGCAGCAGAAACTGCTTTAAGAGCTTGTATGAAGGAGGCCTGAAGGCTTTCATTAACATCCAGTGCACACAAGTAAGTCCCAAAGGAATTGGAGCACAGTAGTTGTTTCCTGATGCTCTCATGTAATTATACCCATAATATTTGATGTAACTGCCACACTTCAGTCCCTATTAACTCCATAAATGATGAAGCAGAACAGTGTGAATACAGTTCTGCAAAGCAGATACATCAAAAGAATTCTCCATCCAGAAAACCCACTCTTATTGGTTGGAGAGGATGAAGCATGCAGATCAACTTCTGACCCTACCGGAAGATTCCTGGAGCACCTCAGGCCAGTCACGATTATTCATTTGCGAAACATAATTGCACGTACATTCTACCCACTTCTGCTTTGAGTTTACATTCTAAGTAGGTAAAATAAATGAGATTATGTAAACCATGTCTGCATTCAAGAGGGCCAAGTGCTGGAGACTTCAAGGCACTTTTCTTACACAGAGCTAATTAATCATGAGCTACAGAACATCACTTTCAGTTCAGCAGGGTAGAATAGCAGGTCTCTGTGACATTCCTCTGAAAATGGGAACAAAGCAGGAAATGACAAGAACAGGTACATGTAAAGACACCTCTCATCCAGAAAAAAAAATTAGTGTATTCTCAGGTGTTTATCTTTATGCACCTAAAACTGGCATGAGTATTACCATAATGCTTAGTATTTCAGAATTGTTTTAAACTTATTTGTTCTGGTGAACTTTTGAAACACCTGATATAAACCTTTCTGAGACACAAGTGGCATGCGGAAATTTTACTGCCTGGTTCTGGGGGAAAAAACAAGAACCATGCACTACAATGTCTTGCAGTTGGAATTTTGTGCTAATGTCTTTTAAGTTTGTCTTGAGACTTTCACCTACACTGGTATTATGCCTAAGAAGCCTACCTTTAGCTTCAGAATACACACTTTGCATCTCAAAATGCTTCAAGTTTACAGAAACACGGCCAAGCGACTGCTCTGGTATGGCCCACTACAGGCATGGAAAACTGAAATACCTGCCTGACACTAAGATCCTACTTAGGTCTCCTATTAGGCAGAAGCCTCTTCAAAAGGAACTGCAGGCTGGGGCAGCCACTGACAGGAAAACAGAAAACTAAATAATAAAAACCCACCAAACTGCCAAGACTATGATTATAAAAATGGCATAATTTATCAGTAGAATATTGCAAAATTGAAACTGGCCAGTCACATATCTAAAGCAAGTCATTACACAGATTAGATGAAGAAAATCCAGACAGAAGGTCAATTAGAGAGGCAGGAAGATTTTTACAAGATTCTGGAGTGAAGATCAGAGATTATGCAGGGAAGGAACCTAACCCTGCACAGACACAGTGATAAAATTTAGCCACCCAGGACTGTTCAGTATTACATACTTTTTTCTGTTTCTGCAATTTCATTATATTCTTTTCATTGCAGACCTCCCAACAATATCCAATTGTATTTTTTAGCATATCTGAGGGACACTAACTGTTGTAAAGAACATCTGGCTAAATGTCCATATCCAAAGCCCTCATTGTGGCTCTCTGACCTCACTCACACATACTTCTAACATTCTTATCATTATATTTATTCACCCAAAGTCAGTTAAAATACCAACAGATCTGTCACACATTTTTCCACCTACACATCCAAAATACTTTTCAAACTTCCCCAACAAATCAGGCAGGAGTTCTGCAGAAGACAGCTCCATTTTTCCAACCCTGATTCCTCCTAGAGATCGTCTGCCCAGAGTAAGGCAATGGTCCTGTTAGGGGGAAAAAAGCGTATCACACATTGTAATTCAAGCATAATGGTTCAAAGACATTCTCACCGCACATTATTGTAATTTACTAACTCTAAGCACTGGATTTTTTGTGTCTTGCATCTAAAAAAGCATTCTCTGTAACACAGAGGTCATATGGTCAAGAGGAATTGGGTATCTTCAAAAATTTGTTGAAGTGTTGGCTAGACTTATTCTGGGTATTTTTTGTATGTGTCTCGACATTTGCTGCTCTTTATGAGATGAAACCTTACCTTCTTGGCTAAAGCCTGCAGTTCAAGTGTGCTTGACTTATTACTTGACAGGAGAAAAAAAATACCCCCCAGGAGAACACTAACTATGTTGGCACTGGCAAGTACTGCAAGGACACAAGCATTTTCCACATACTGGAGCAGTTCAGTACTTTCATAAAGAATTTGTTTTCAAACAGACACCTCCTCACCCTTCCACCTTGGGTGTTCGTTTCCATTTTTGTTGTTGTTGCGGTTTTTTGTTTTGTTGTTGGGTTTGTTTTTTTTTTTTATGACAGAGCCGCACAAAGCAGGCCCAGGCTGCTGACCGAGTATCAAATAAATGCCAAGATTCCTTCCCCCTCTGCCCTCCCTTCCCCTTCCTACAACTTCAGAGGGAGCCGCCGACAACTGCCGAGGCAGGGGGGAGGAGGGCGGGCGGAGGGCAGACGAGACCCGCACATGCCCTGCAGAAGGTGGCCCGAGGTTACGGGCCCAAGAGGAATCCCATTAACACCGCAGACCGCAGCTCAGCTACAGACGTGACCCCAGGACGCCTCGTCGAGCAGATAACAACAAAGAAAACAGACGGGAGGAGGTGGCAGCCCCGGAGCCAGTTCTTGCTCCTCCCCTTACTCCTCTCCCAGCCAAAACAGAGACCACAATATAAACAGAGACAAAATGTGCGTTTATGGCAGAGCGGGGGGCAGAGGCAGCCTTCTCCTTTTGCCCCGGCGGCTGCCGCCAGGAACGCTCACCGACCGACTCACCCCGGTTTGCGGGGGAAAAGCGAAGTTGTCGCGCATTTCACACACTTTATTTATGTAAACAAAGTATCTTTCGCTCGCTGCAGCCGCACCACCTCCTCCACTCCCAAAAGGAGAAATACCCTTCATTAGCCCACGGGTTTTTCTTGAAACAAAACAAAATGCTGTCGTCTCACGCACCCCTCAACGATGCCTCGGCCTGGAAGACGCAGCCCCCATAAGCCCCTGAGGCTGCAAACACTAGACAGCGGAAAAAACAAACCAAGCCCCAAAAAAATCCCCAAAACCACAGGCTTCCCTTCTCCCTGCCTTTCCTCAAAGGCAAAAAGCAAACGCACAGCCGTCACAGGGGGGAGGCAGGGCGCTGAGCCGCAGCGGGGGACACCTTGCCTGTATCACCACCCCCCCGCCTGGATCTCGAGGCTGGAACCTTCTCTCTTGTCCCCGTCCTCTCACAGCGCCCAGGCCCGCGGCGGCTACACCAACCACCTCTCCTCCTCCCAACCCTTTCGGGCCAGGGATTATTTATTACGCAAACGGCGCGAGGGGTGGCAAGGGTCGGGCAAAGGAGGAGGAAGAGAAGAAGAGGCTGCCGAGGGCGTACCTACAGAGCCCGTCCTGTCCCTCCGCAGGGCGAGCCCTCACCCTGTCCCGGCCACACGAAAACAACCGCCCCCCCCATCCCCCTTCCCCCGCGCGTGCGTGCGGGGCCCGCGGACAATGGGGAGCGGAGCGCCCGGGGAGCCAGCGAAGGGCAGGGGCCGGGGAGCCGGGGCTGGAGGGCCGCATGCTCCCCCTCCTCCGCCGCAACCCACCGTCCCGGCCGTCCAAGGGGGCCTCTGCGCCGCACACAGCGCGGCCGGAGCGCAGTTCTGCCCACTCGCCCCCCAGTGCGGGACACTCCCCCGTTCCGCAGCGGGCCGCGGGCCCCGGCCCCTGCGCTGGGCGGCACCGGCGACACCCGCCTGAGGAGGGGGGGGGGCGAGAACTGCAGGCAGGAGAGCGCTCCGGCAGGCCGCGGGCCGAGCGAGCGGAGGGCGGCGCTGGGCGGGCGCGGGTCGGTTCGGCGGCCGGTGCCGGTGCCGGTGCCGGTGCGAGGGACGGGACGGGACGGGACGGGACGGGGGAGGCGGGGCCCGACAGCTGAGAGGATGTAAACAGAGCGTCACGTGACCCCGCCCCCCGCGCGCGGGGCCGCCGGGCGAGGCGAGGGCGAGCGCTGCGCCGCTCCGCGCCCGGCCCTGATTGGCCGCTCTCCCCCCGCGCGACAGCCAATGGGCGGCCGGCACTGGCGGCGCTCGTCACCAGTCGCCCTGGGGTCGCGGGGGGCCCGCGCGCTGCCCTTCCCCTCCCGCCCCACCTCTGCCCTTCCCCTTCCCCGCCGGCAATCCCGGCTCCCCGGCAATCCCGGCTCCCCGGCCCTCTGGTCTCCCGTGGGCCGCCGAAGGTGGACAGCAGCACTGTGTTGTCGCCCGGAAGGGGGCCGGCACCGCGGGTGGGCGGCAGGGGTCACGCAGCCGCGCCGGAGGCCCGGATTTAAAAACATGCGCAAGGTGCCCCCGGTGCCCGTCCGGAGTAGCTCCGCTGTCCCCGCGCCTCCGCGCTTTGTGGCGTTTCGCCTCTCTCGGGGGACGCGGCGGTTCTGCAGGACCCTTCCGTAGGGCCTGTTGCAAGGGCGGCCAGAAAGTTCCCCCTACGCCCCGAGAGAAGGGCCCTCGGGCTTCGTTGTCGAAGCTCCAAAAGGTAGCTTGAAAAACTACGGGAAGTAAGAGAGATCACGGGGAAAGCTCATAGAACTCATTAGAAATGTCAGCAGACGTCAGAAGGGGGGCTGTGGATAGGGTAAAAGCTCCAGAGGGGATGCTGCATGAAGAACAGCTGAGGTCACTTGGCTTGTTCTGCCTGGAGAAGAGACTGGGGGAGCCCTCACAGCAGTCGGCAGTTCCCTGGGAAGTGGAGAGGAGGGGGGGGCACTTGATTTCTTACTGGTACCCAGTGAAGGCCTGCAGGAACGGCATCAAGAGGTTGTGGAGGTTTTGGTTGGAAATTAGGAAGAGTTTCTTCACCCTGAGGGTTGTAGAGAACTGGCACAGGCTCCCCAGGGAAGTGGTTAGGGTGCTAAGTCTGACATAAGTATCTGGACAATGCTCTCAAGCCCATGGTGTGATTCTTGGTGTGGTCCTTTGCAGGGTCAGGAGTTTGACATTGATAATCCTTATTTAACCACTTCAACTGAGGATATTCGATGATTCTATGAATTTGGGAAAGGAAGAAGTACTGTGTAAGGAAATAGACATAAATAAGTGGAAAGTCAGGGAAGTGTGGGGCCCCAGTGCAGACTTGAAGCCCAAGGTGATGAAGTGTTGGGTCATTCTGAGCCTTGGTCTCAAGTGATATTTCTGAGACATTTGTCTCATATTTGATTTGGGAAGGAGGAATGATGTGAGATTTAAAGTCAGTGGAGAGTAGGCTCTGCTGGTGTTTGGGAGAATTAGGAGTTACACAGGTGTCAGGACTTGTAGCAACTTGGCTAATCTGTTTTTGTTGTGGAAAGGAATGAGAAACGCCTGAGGTCAGTATCAGAAAAGGGATGACATTCACACTTCAGGAGCAGAAAGTTCATATTCACCAAACGATCAGGCAAAATGTGTAGTATTGAAGGATTTCAGGCGAATGGATATGAAAACCTGAAGATGTTGAGTGGATGTTATAATAAAACTAATTTAGATAACTTGTAGACATTTACAATGATAATTTAATCTGCAGTGTTGTAAGCACTGAGTGTTTTGTGAAACGCAGCTGGAAGGCATAAAGTTTTGAGCTTTAGCCAAAGTTTGAGTAGTGGTGGAACAGGATGTCTAACTAAAAGTCCTGAGAATTGAAGGACATAAAAGTCCATGTAGGAAGCCAGGTGTGAGCATTACTCTGTTGAGGGGCAGGAATAGCTCATACCTGGAGCACACAGTGGTTGCAGATGGCAATGACTGAGGTGAAGATAACTGGCAATATAAGGGGGAGAGTTTCTGTTAGGCTGGGACTCAGAAAGAAATAAATCTCCTATCAGTTGGACTGAGTGATTCAAACAGTGCTGCAAATTGCCACCCTTTTAGTGACGTAACTGATGGTTCCTTGAATGAGAGAAATAAAAGGGAGAATGAACACATAAACTCAATTTTTACATTGAAATATGCCTTGCATCAGTAAACTAAGAATTTTTGCTGGCTTTGAGTATTGTAAGTTTGTTTCTATTAAGAATTTTTAGTTGGATGTGATAAGTGTGTATCATTCCCTGCCTACTGTATGTGTGAGGGTTTCCTGGTTTTGATTCATTCTCTTTCCATCACATCCTAGATATTCTTGTGTCTGAGCAGCATGTAGTCATTACCTGCCAGATGAGTTGCAATTGATCAGTATTCTGTCAGGACAGAAGTTACAGCCATGTTTTGCTCATTCAGGTTTAAGAGAATTTTTCAGATAGCTTTTTTTTCCTCTGTAAATTATCATGCTTGAACTGATATTGTTTTTTTCATTTGCAGTGAACATGGACATACAATTAGGAAGACCATTCTGCCATTTTCTTTCAGAGCTGCAAAGAAGCTTCAGCATTCAGGTCTAGCAGAAAATTCTGCTCAATCATGTATAGTTCTCCAAATCTGTTCTAACTCCTGTCCATTCATTGCCAAAAAAGAAGTAAGGTGTGTGTTTTCTGATGCAGTATGTAACTTCTGCATCTTGATGTGAAAGATATTGTCACATTATTTTAGATTCAAAATGTGCATCATTTGGGCAACCTTTGTTTTCATTTGAATGTAAGTAAATAGTATCAAAAAAGCTAAAGTATGTGACAGGCCCAGCAAAGCTCTGTATAAGCTTGCTGAGTTCAAAACCCTCGTTTCTCACTTCTTAACTGAATGAAATTGAAAGAACAAAACCCACTTCTTAACTGAAGCACAGTGAACATCCTTTCACCCTCTTAAAACAATGGGCTAGGCTAAAGTTCCCCCCAGACTTCATTATTCTGTGGAAGTTTGGGGTTGTTTTATTGTATCTGCATATTTAAGCATAATACACTTTTTCGGTGCTTTGTTATTTTTTCATGATCATGCAGATAAAGTCTTGCAATTACACTCCCTGAATACAATCCTGTTGGCATAAAGATAATAAATAATGCATCATTTGCACTGTTTATATTTTTTGCACATCTCTAATTAATGGAAACCGTTTGTATATCATTGCATTTAAGATACTTTGATTTGAATCAATTTCAACTCTATGTTCTGTTGTTGAATAAGCATTTTAAAATACCTTTAAATTGTACAGAAAACATGCAAAAAAGTATTACAGTGTTTTTCTTTAACATTTATTTTTAGACATATATGCAGTTTTCTTAATCTAATAAAGCCTAAATTTGTAAAATTTTTTGTGGAGCTTAAGCTGATACTGTTTAAAAGATTTATGTTCTGCAATGCAATCTAATTTTAATAAAGTTGTGGCAGTACAATATTTTGTAGGATTTCTTAAGGTTTGGCTTATTCCTATCAAGTAAAGATCTTCTTTACTGTTGTTTAGCTCTGGAAAATCAATGCAAGGATAAGGATATTAGAGACTCACACTTTTGCTCTACTTGTAATTAGTTATTTCACACAGTGGTGCATACATTTGTATGTTGACACAGCTTTTTAGAAAATATTTATAACTCACTCTCATTTTGAAGCAACTTTTCTGATTCTGCTTTTTTTTCTCATTCATTTTGCATGTAACTATTTTTTTTTGTCTAGTTTCCACAATCTTATTAGATTTCCTTTCCCCAGACAAATTTCATTCTGTACTTTTGTTTAATTATCAAGCATTTTAAAATTAAGTTGATTTCCTATATCTATTTTATATACTCTCTCATATTGGTAACTTCCTGGCACTTACCTTTGATCCACTGAGCTATTTCTTTCTCTTTTTATTTTGACTGCCTTCTTTCTTTTCCTTTTTTTTTTTTTTTTTTTGGTAGATTTTCTTCCCTGACGGACTTTGACTGCTTGGTTTTGCAGATATAGAACAATAAAGATGTGCTACAGAAGTAGCAGCTCCAGTTTCCAGACGTTGTCCTCAGCTCTGTACAACAGATAGCACTTCTGGCAGTTGGATACAGAGAGCACATACTTCACACTGTGTCACACGTTCCGTTGGCGTAGCTTGTTGCAGGAAGAGGGCCTGACGTGGAGAAGTTATCCAGTGGCTTCTCCTGTCTTGCAGCCTTGGTCTTTCTGCATTACTGAATTATTTCAGAGAGTAAAAGTTCTGTGTTAATAAACTGTGTTATTAAAAAGAACACAAGTAATGCAAAGGAAAAAAAAAGAAAGAACTTCTGGAAAGCAGTTGAATTTGTCCTGAATTTTTGGCCTAACTTTCATATTTTTAAAATGTTGTGTTTCTGCATTCTTTACTCCCAGATGTTTGAATGTACCTTTTGTGGCTCTCATCTTTATCCCAGCAGTCATCATGCCATTTCCAAAGATTTGTGGTAAGTAATGTTCCAGTTCCCAGGAACGGAACAGGGTCATGCCCCAGAGAGAGCCAAGCCCAAGCTGAGTCCCTTCAGGTTGCATGCACAGGGTGAACACACTTGTAGCTAAGCTGTAAAGGACTGGTCAGAGTGTAACCTGCAGTGCCCGAGTGGCCAGACACCAGCCTGGCAAACCATCATCCATAGGCTGTTGATGTGGGCCTCTGGAGCCAGCAGCTGTGCAGCTGCACTTCTTTCAGGTGTGGCCTGCTCTGAAAGCAGCTTAGTCACATTTGTACAGGTAAGACTTGAAAGATTTCACCTGTAAAACTGGTAGGATCTACATACACAGTGTATGGTGTCTCTGCATCTTTGACCTTGTTAATCTGCAGTTTGGATAAACAAACCCAGCATTACTGTCTTAGATAGAAGTGGTTGTATGCTAATCAAGCTTAGAGCAAGATTTCCCAAAGCTCCAGGGCTAGGTGATTGAAAATAGTGCCTTCAAAAGAAGTAGATCAACCTTTACTACAGGCCTTGTCTATGTGCTGGATTCCTTCATTGAGTATTCCTACTGGTCTTTAAGATTTGCCACTTTCTCTTTGAGATCTACTCATCCTTTCTCCTCTATAGTCCCCTTCAGAGAGGCAGTTTGTGACTGTAACTTGCTGAGGCATTTTGAGTTTCTAGGGATAGAGATTTTCATTGCTGTAAATTTTGAAAAGCCCTTTTTGCAAATATGAATTGCATTAAGCAATTGTCCAATGTTTTTAATGCTGTGCATCACAATCATACTCCTCTGAATCACACCAAATAAAATGCATTGGGGTTTGAGTTACATATCTTTATTTGGGATGCCTGTAATCTTACCTGTGCATCCCACCTCTCACACCCCACATAAGTGACCACAATTTTTATCAATTTTGTTAAAAGAAATGTGACACAATGCTAGGAAAACCATCTTCTTTTGGTGCTCTGAGTAAGCAGGAATAACAGTGATAATCTTCAAAAGTGATATGCCTGCATACAGCTGGTTAGGAGAGTGTATGAGGCTTTTTTTCCTTGCCATGAAATTCTCTGCTAGGCTGCTATTAGCACTCAGCCTCTCTGGAGCTGAGAGAGAGTTTTTGGGAGAGCTTCTGTCAGTGCGCAAAGCATGGCACAGAGCTAGAAGTATCTTAGTTGTCAGAACATAAGCTGGGCTCAGTTCAGATTTTAAGACATTGAAAGCACATACTAGAAAAAGAAAAATATGAAAACAGTGAAACCCATATTTTAACTTAAAGAATGAAATTAAGAAAGAAATTAAATGGGAGTCTGTCACCACAGACATTGTTCTTAAGGATGAGTCTCTCATGATTAGCTGTTTGGCCTTCTTTAGATTACTCTTCCAATTTTTTGTTTGTCTTCCTGATTTTTTTCTCTGTTAAGAACAAGCTTGAGGTTGTAGCAACAGAAGGGTTCCAGTGGCCTGTAGTCACTGCCAAGTGCTCAACCAGATGTTGCTCATAAATACAACAAAATGAGCACGTCTAGATAATAATTGACATACTACAAAATCTAGTCATACAATCAAATATTAAAAAATCTTTTCGAATTTGGTACTAAGGCAAGTGTGAGTTATTTAGGTTTCATGTATATTACTTAATATTTTTTCCATGACCTGTGATGGAAAAAGAAATGCCTTCTTCAGTATTTCTGCTTTAAACCATTTGTAACTTGTCTCAGAGGTATATTAGGATACAAAATTAATATGTAAGCAGAAAGTGTCATATGTTATCACTTCTGTCCTCCTTATTGATTGTAAACTGCAAGCACGAGACTTTCTCCATGGAAATATGTTGATTTGTCTTTAGATGTAGCTGACAGTGAGTCAACAACATACTCTTTATGTCATCCTTTTCTTAAATCAATAGGGTGTTTTTCTAAATTTATAACGCTCTTATTTTAGAAGGAACACAGTCCTTCAAACAAAAAAAAAATTATATGCCACCATGGTTAATACTTTAAAGACAGTCTCTGAGCTTCCCTTGAATGAGTCATCTTTAAAGGAAGTTGCTGTATTTCTAGCGAATAAACGGCAAAAATATTATTCTGAAAATAATAAATGTTTTCACTTTATTTTTGCCTGATTTTGTTAATCAAATATGGAACAATATGTAATTTAATTTATCTGAATTAAAATTTAACTTGTGGAGCCTCTCTTGTGTATTTGGGCTGATAATAGCCTGTAGTGTATTAGTGTATACAGTGTACACTAGTCCTGTTACTGATAGCCAGCTGGCCTACGTTCCATAATTTTGGAGGCTTTTAAGATTAACTGATTACCAGATACCTAATAGTCTCCAAGTACTCTATTTCTTACATGCAACTTTTATCTTTAAGTAGGAAAGATTATGAAAGCTATCTGCATGTTGTAAATGTGTCAAAAATGCTTCTAGTTCCATTACTAACTCATTTAATAGGCAAAGTGAGAAGGTTATGTTTTTATATAATTTTTTTCCCTTTAGAGAATTTCTCTTAATCAATAGGATTGAGTTGTTAGAGACAGAAACTTAGTCTTCTTTTTATTGTCTTAAAAAAAGCATCCTTTATCAACAGACTACCAAAAAGACAAGGAAAAAATAATTTATTTTATAGATATTAAAATGTATTAATATTGATTAAGTTCATATTATATAATATCCTCCAGTTTAAGTAATTTTTGTAAGACATGGACAAGTATTACATTATATCCAACAGGCTTGCCAAAAGATTTGTGCTTAAGTTGCAACATGGAGGTTATTCTCGAAAAGTGTTCTAACAGAACATAATCTTTTCTTTTAGCCTCCCCCAAACTCCTGATACTTTAAAATAAATACAATTTATATTTTTCTCCAAATTTGGCAGAGGTTTAGCACTTTTTTTTTGCTTGTTTTTGCCTTTTTGGATGATGCAATTGGCTATTATTAAGTCTTTGGTATATGTGCAGATGGCAAGAGCACTGAAAGTGAAACTTCATAACTGTGTCTGAGGAGCACATTATTTAGTAAGTTAGATACAACTTCATTGTTAGGAGGGCTGCAAAGTATCTCTAGAGCAGATCTCTTCTCAACCAATTAATTAGAGTGTTTTCTTAGAGTCCCTCATCTGTGGTTCTACACCACAGGCTCAGGTATACAGTAAAAGTGGTTAAATGGCCTCAATATTCTCCCATTTTATCCCTTGGCTCTTGGAGCAATTGTGAGAAAGGTAAAAATTTTGAGATGTTATCTAGGTAAGATACTATCGCTGAAATCAATTAATTGACTATGGCTATGGGGAGCAACATGCATTTCTGGTTTTGGCTACGGGAGTCTCTCTTTGGCCATTTCTCCAGCTGTTTCCCCTAGCACTAATGGCAAAATCTTTCCTGCCTTCAGCTGTTCTCCTACAAAGCCATATAGTTTGAAGCATAGCTAGGCTCTTTGTTGTGGGCAGTGGGAGCTTCATATAAAGTTTACTAAGGAAGCCCTCCTGTTGAGTCACAGAGTGCAGAAAGGACCCCTTTGCTCTCTAAACTCCTTCTTACAGAGGAGTCTGGGTGTGGCTGGATCCAATCTTAGTCTCAGATTTGTCAACACTTTATGTGTAAAGGACTATATATGTGTAATTGAACTTTGTCCTGCAAGATCAGGGATGGCAAACCAGATATATTTATATAAATACATATGATTTATTATAACAATTAGACAAAAAGATCTTTTTCAGAATTATTTACTACACAGTATAGGAGCCATAGCAACTATTATAGTGTATTATAAAACATTGTTGAAGCAATTATATTAAAGCACTTGTATTAAAGCTGGCAAAACCAATTATTAAGTAGAGATTGATGTTACTCACCCACACCAATGACTCTGGGAAAATCTTTTGCTCAGCCTGAGGAAGTAACCTTGAGGGACATCTCCACTCACAGGAGGAACCTCCACACATACACTCCAAGAAGGAATGTTTTAGAAGACTCTGCCGCTAAAATTTGGGACTGATCTTTTATAGTATAGAGTGACTGACGGTCATATGTCTCCAGGCCAGCTGTGTCAGTTCAGCAGCTTTAGATAAGTTGTTGGTAGTATCACTTGTTTATTCCTTTATCTGGGTACTTTACATCTTCTTCTCAGTATCGGAATGCTTAATTTTGGGATTGATGAGTCGGACGGGTTTCAGGTGTATTCAACACCAAAAGCAGTATGATGCCCCCTTCTTCATTTACCACTGGTAGCTTTGCAAATAGGGCATTGTTCAAATTGTTTTACCCCATTCCAGGCAAAGCATCCTGCAAGTGCATGTGCGCATTGGAGGAAGAGTTACGAACACATTTTGGAAAGGAGGGACTAAAGTGGGAGAAGAATGCAAGATGCTGAAGGCAAATCTTGCAACTGAGTACGCTCATAGTGAGTGGTAGATTTGAGCTGCTCCAGGCACAGCTTTTTGCATGATATGCTGAATACTTTCAGGGGCCTCACTTCTAAGAGAGATTAATTTTGACAGGAATAGAGGCCACCAAGTACCAGCCATCAGCAAGAGAAGGACTCCAAAGCTAAAGGGGAGTGAAGAGCTGAGAGCAGCCACAGCAGAGGATTAGTGCTCTCATTGCCAGGGCAAGTCTGATATGAGCTGGATAAGCAAAGGAGAATGGTAATAGCAATAGAGTTTATGGAGAGATCATAGAGCAAAAGCAAGGCAACAAGCCAGAACACCAGTGTGGGGGTGGGAGGTAACACCTATAGGATAGAGCAACCTGAGGCTAAATGAATCTTCTCAGGCCACAGGCAGGGCTTTTGAGTGTACTCTAATCAGGACCATTACAGCCTCTTGGTTCACCAGACCATGATGTTGAGCTTTTTAACTGATCAAGCCCAAATGGAGCTCTTAAAAGACATAACTTGGCAGGCCAAACTTTGCAATGAATACCTAATTACAGGGTGTAATAACCAGATGAAGATTGTACTGATTTGTCATGTTTAAGGTATGCCAAGTTAAAAAGCTTCTGATAGTTTCAGCAGCCTTAGGTAGGCATTTGGTCTCTTGTAAAAATTATGTCTTACTGTTGTGATAAGAAATAAGTTTATGATCTCTCTTTTTTTTTTTTAATTTGGCCTAATGCATCTATCTTCATGTGCAAGACAAGGATGAGTAAGCTTGTGTTAAGCCTTGAGCAAATGCTGAAGCTCAATTTTTTCCCCCTAGTGCCTACTGGTAGTAGTGGAAGATATTGTTAAAGCCAACTCGTTCTTGCATGCAACTACAGGACTGAACATTCTGTACTCCAAAAGATCTGCATGAGTGCCTAAATCTCCACCCTTTAAATCATGTGAAAGATTGTATCATGGTGAGACATTGGAAGAAGTTGCCCAGAGAATCTGTGGATGCCCTGAATTGTTAAGAGCCATGGTGGGTGGTCTTAGTAGGAAGTGTGCCTGCCCATGGCAGGGAAGTTGGACTAAGTCATATCCAAATTCCCTTCCAACCCAAACCATTATATGGTTCTATGTTTGTTTCATCTTGATTCTTGGCAATTCTCAATTTTCTACTAATCTAAAGAAATAAAAAACCTAAATAATCGACTATTTGGCAATAAAAACCTAAAATTCTTCATAGGCGTTACACCCAACCTCTAATTTTTCATACAATTACGTGAAAAGAAAAAGAAAAAAACATTGAAAAAACACAGGCGTGAGAGAGTGTGAAAATGATTCTGCTAAATTATGTGACTTCTCAAGTAAAATAACAGCCCGAAATCAATGGGGCAACAGACAAGAGTGAGAGTATACCTTAAATAGCCTTCTTCTTGAGTGCATGTTGAACCTTTCAGTGGCAAGAAAGTGTTCAGGGGACTCTTAAGTAAGAAAAGTATAAATGTTTTCTGCTAACAGTATGCTATATATTATAATAGTGGCAGAATATGGTTTTGGAACAATTAAAATCTCAGTATATTAAAGGAAAAGAATACAATTCTTTGTTTTACACTCTAAGTTTGCCTCTGTATGACTTCATAGCCTGCTACTGAAGGAGGTGAAAAGACAGTGATAATACAAACCTCATTTTCCTCCTCCAAGGTATGAACTGTATATAACTGATGTGCTTTTTTTGCATTTTCTAGCATATAATTGGAATTTGCACTCATGAAAATGTCTTACAGTGTATAGGTAGCAACATGTTATTGTTAGAGAATGGTCACTAATTATCTCTGTTGGACTTCCTGTTTTTAAAGTCTGTATCTAGGTCATTTTTGTGTGCTTCAGTGCTTCACATAACCCTTTCCTATTGAAAAAGTAGAACTCAAAGCATACCCTAGATAACAGGTGGATCTAGCAGTGGCAGGTAAACATGAATATTTAGATTGTGCCAGCATCAACTTAGGTCAAGGAAAGTTTACACTTAAGTCTCCCTTTGGCTTCTAAGTAGTTGTAATTGCAGAACTCTGCTAATTTGATACTTCTGTTCTCTGAAAAGAAGGTTGATGCTGTAGAATAGAAAATGAAGCTCAAGAACTTTCTTTTCTGTGAGAAAGTGTAGAAAGGAACAGAGGTTGTGGAGTCTCCTTCTGTGGACATATTCAAAAGCTGTCTGGACACAAGCCTAGGTAACGTGCTCTAACTAAATGACCTCCAGTGGTCCGCTCAACCTTACCTGTTTAGTGAAAATAAATGGTGCTTTTTCTCGTTGTGTTTTGCTTTACCTAAATAAAGCTACTTGTATTTTTGGCATATAATAGAGAACTAAACCCATAAGGTACACAAAGTTAGTAATTAAGATCTATGAATAGAATTACAGCCAAATGATTTAAGTCTCTAGAGCAATAGAACTCTTTAAGTACTACCCTGCATGTAAGTAACCACATAGGTCAAACTTGTATGACAAATAAAATTATTTGGTATCCAACTCGGTTCATGGGGATTCTTCAAATACATCTGTATTAAGGGTAAATATCCATAGATGTATTTTAAAAATAGGTATACAATACATGCAATGGCAAAACAAACACTCCGCAGAATTCAGGTTATTTAATCTTGCTCCATTTTGTTCATACATAGCTTTTAACATTGAAAAATTAGACAAAGGCCACTGCATAGCTCTTCATATCTTCTGTGATAGTATTCTGCCTTCCAAAAGTTGTCAGAATCTTTAGATGAAGTTTTAGAATATAAAAGAAAAAGAAATAACAATGGATTCCTGTACCTCAGCTGTGAAGAGGAAAGAGTAGGAGCATCTTATTTCCTGGAATATTTCACAAGAAATAGATTTTAGAAAGACACAATGGAAAATGCATCCTAGATACCTAAGAGATGTACTGAATAATTTTACAAATCTCACACTTCCTTGGATTCTAGTTCAGGATTTTTTTATTCTCTGTTGTGCCACAGAAGCAGCTTTTGACTGTTTAATCCTACTTTATACCAGATACTTTAAAATTTCTGTGAAATTTTCTGCTTGGAACTTTTGGGCGCTTTAGACCTTGACTGTCAGAGTAGCTTCAGTTTCCCGTGTAATGTGGGTATGCTTCTGTTAAAAGTTCATTTAGCCAAATGACCCTGAGGCTTTTTTCATTGCCTTTTATTTGGTGCCATCTGCACTATCATTGACATTATTAATAAAGTCAATGTACTACCTTTCTTTATTCTGACTTTGCACCTGCAGCCAAGAAGGGTCATTTCAGACAATAACAGTAACTCATCTTTATTCTGGTGTTTAAATATAAGAGATGTCTTACAGACCCCTCATTTAATTCAGTCACTGACCTCCTTCAAACATAAGAATTAATTTTGTCACATGTTAATTAGTTTTCCACAACAAAGACAAACTAAGTATATGGTTGTAGTGTTTGTGTGGCTGTTTAAAACTAATTTAGCTGTTGCAGAAGAGTGACACCATTCATTGCAATCAAAACACAATTGGATACTGAGAGTCCAGGCTGTAATAAATATTTGTTTTGTGACTCAGAGCTGCAGGTGACTGTAATGTCTGAAGACTTTTATAGTTAGAGGATGAAATACACTCTTCATTTCATAGGGGGAAAAAAAAAAGACGTGAAAACACATAAAAGTAAAGACCGGGCATTTGAATAATGTTGCCTTCTGAGTGAGTCATGATGTAAACCTTTCCGCATGCTAAGATGTGACCTACTATAATCAGTTTCAAAAATTTCAAACCAACTTATTCAATACCTACATTTTATCCAAAACCTTAAAAACTTTAAATATCAATTTAAAAAAAAAACAAACCAAAAAAAACTCTGATAAATTTCTTTCTTGGTGGTTAGTATTTAAAGAATTGTAAATATTCTTAGGGTTATTGTAGCACACTTTTTTTTCCCCAGTAGTCACAGGGATCAGTAACACCCAAAGATGGTGTTATTGTGAAGTACAATGATGTCCAAAATATCTGCACTATTTTCTCTGCCTAAAACAGAGTGTAAATTCCTTGGGAAGCGGGGAGGTCTTTACAAGAGGTTATTACTGCATCTAACTCATCTAACTCACTACTGCATCTAACTATATAGCTCAACTATCAGAATGTTCCCTTTTAACAGATCATTTAGTTTCTGATGTCACTGTTGCAGTCACCTTTCTCCTGACAGCTCTTCTGATTTTGCAAGAGTTGTTTTCAGAAGCACAGTCATTGGTTAGTGTGAAGGAAGGAGGAAGTTATGTGGCACTAATAATTGCTACTAATTTTCAGTGACCCCTCAGATCTGATTTCTGTTTGACAGGAAATTCTCTGAAATACCTTATTTCAGTCAGCACAGTATTGAGAAAATATTATTAAAATTCTGTATAGAGATTTGTGTTTGGTCAGCTTCCTACTGTTGTTCTCTTCCCATCTGGGATGTTAACACCACAGAGCTTGATTTCTTTAGATAATTATTAGGTAATTTTTCTTTGCAGTGTGATTACTAGAGCAGCACTGTAATGTTCACAGCACCCAAAAGCTCTGAGACCTGAAACACTACAAAATTACTGTGAAGAACCTAAACTAAACTGGTGATATGAGTTGGATAGGGGTTCTTCCTCCTTTAGACAGAAGATAGGCTCTGTTGCCTCTAAAAAGACTTGGCTTTGCCAATCAATCCATATAAATAACTTTACCCATAGAGAAAATAAGGGACAATGGTATTCATTACTTCTGCTCTCACTTGTTCTATTAAATACCGAAGACTTCAATGGAAGTTGAAGGAGAATTTTTAATACAATTAAATAACAGTGAAGTAATGATACTTTTCATTCCCATAGCTTTGAAATGTAAAGATAATTATTTTCTCAGTTCTCTGTAGAATAGGCATGTATCATTAGCCTTCAAGTACAGCGAAGTACAGCAAGGTTAAACAAATTTTTCAGAACTAGAAAAAAATAAGGAAAACCAAGAATAGCACTCTAATTTCATGTCATCTTGTTCTGTTCTGTTTTCACAAGATCAGCCTTTATTAAGTTGTCATCTGAAGCACCTTTAACAGGTTATACCCATGAAGACTTTAAATTAGAGTCTTTGAAAGTTTATTTAGGAAATTAACTACCAAGACAGGGGATATAAAAGGCATTGCACTGATGATGAGTTTTGTCAAGTATACACAATTTAAACTCCCTGTCATGCTGCTTGCTTGGATGCAAATTTCTTGTGGGTTTTCTTTTCATGTCTGGAGTGCTTACCAAATAAAAATCAAAAATGTCATTATATAGGAGAAATACCTACGTTGTGGTACTTCTGGGTTCCCTCAAGCAGAACAAGTTTCCTGCTGTTGCAGGGAGCCCAAAATACTGGCAGTGTCCTCTGGTAGCTTTTGGACTACAAGCCTTACATTTTTCTGGAGGCGAAGGAGAGTGATCTCTGATTTATGGCATGCAGGGACAGAGCTCTTGGTTTTCCTTTGGGCCCACTTTTGTTTGCTCATGTCTGATTATGAGGAGTTGGGCAAGACAGGGACACCCAGCATTTATGGTTTTTAATTCTTCGATAGATTTTATCAGATTTTGTTGACTTCAAGGTGAAATTGCTAGAAGCAAAACAATCTTCTGGCAAAATTGTATGGTAGATATCCAGTCTAGGCAGCTTTACAAGAAAAATAAGTTATACAGTGTTTTGTGGGGGTTTTTTGTTTGTTTTTTATTTCTGTGGGGAAAAAATCCAACCAAACAAAAAGCAGCTTAGATACTAAGCTGTATAGCCAGTAAACCAAATAGGGTTCCTGAAGTGAGTTAAAAACTACAATCCTGATATTTCCATTTAGATTTTTCTTAAGGGAGATCCCATTTGGATGAGTTCAAAAGCTGTTTCCATGAGTTTTTGCAATTTTCTTCTACAGCAAAATCTAGCTGCTTTCAGCAGGCATCAGTGCAAGTTGCCGGGAAAGTGTCAGAATTCTTCTCAGTAAATCAGTTTCTACATATTTGTCTCAGGTAGAAAAAACATTTCCAAAGAAAATAAGTCTTATGACTAAAGGGAAAAAGAGTAACAAATCTAGTGATGGGGAAAGAAAAAGTGTTCTTGCTAAAGGCTATTTAATTTTACTTTGTAAAATTTTTAAGACTATTATTTATATCCTTGTAGGAAGCTCTCCTGTTTGCTGATCTAATAATTGGTAAGAAAAAATGCTTTACGACCTTCAAAGTATTTCTGTGATAGACGAGGATAAAATGCTTGCTACACTCCAGGAAAGATGATTTCTTTTGTAACAAAATGTTTTTCTCCCATATTCTTACTTCCTATTTTTTGTCTTGTAGGTTAGTGCACTCTCTAGTCCATGCTTAAATAAGTCTGTCCACTTGCACCTTTAACCCTGAAAACAGTTGTACAAAATCAGTTCTTCCTTCAAGCCCCAAATACCACTAGTGAGGCACACACTGCCACAGTGTACCTCACCTTCCCATGGTTGAAGGAAGGGTCAGAGCTGCCTCCCTACAGAGCTTCATTCCTACACTGGCTTCCCAAACTGGCAACACTGGAATATTCTGATTAAATACTAGAATAATTCAGGTAAGACCTGAAAATAAAATCTTTTTTTAACTTATTTTTGCATGAGAGACTGTGTCACAGTAGTTCAATTGTAGGACTGTAAACAAGTAGTGCTGTTCCGGCACTGGCTCCAGATATATTAGAGTTTTGTTACAGACTGTACATCTTACTTGCTGGAGGTCTTAACACTCTACTGTTGGAATCCTTGGCACTGTAAGAGAGGAATGCCTGGTACTTCAGTAAACATGTAGACTGTGCTTGAAATATCTCCAAGATCTAGTCTGAGGTTCAACGCAAATGCTGCATTCTTAATCAGTAAAGGAATTGTGATGTTGCATTTGCATCTCTCTCTTTGTTGAATAAAGCAGTCTTGGGAGGATTCTTATTTTGGGAAAGAGATGTTTTAAGAGATTTAGGAGAAATCTTGGTACAGACAAAGAAGGAAAGAATTGCGAGGTTAGACATTGCTTGGAAAGTATGCATTCTATAAGAACACAATTAAATAAAAGAAAAAATGCCACTTTCTATTGGGATTTGTTATATCTACATCTAACATAACAGACCTGAGTCCAGAGTGCATTGCAAAACCTCTGCTGCTGGGCTGTCTTCTACCAGAATTGATGTTGGGGTTTTCTGCAAACTTATGTAGTAACCTTTCCATTTTCTATTAATGCACAAGCCCCCACTCAGAACTTGCGGTTCTAGAGCTAGTCAGGCTTCTTGTCCAGGGGCTTAGTGAAAGTCACTCAGGATCTCTGTCTATAAGGCACACTGAAACATATCACAGATGAGAAGAAATATGTAGACATTTCTGTTCATTTAGCAAATGGTTGTGTCTGCAAGCATAAAGCCATTGGTTTTCTTTCTGAGATGTTTTCTTAGAGAAATGTCAAAAGGCAAAACCCTGAGGAAACCATTGTGCTATGATTTCTTTTATATTTAAAGATAGTGTTCAGGAGAAGCAGTACACTTGTTAAAAGGGTAGGTGTTTTAATCTGAAGTGAAAAATGGAAGGCATTCTGTAAAAGACTTGAAAACAAATTCATCACTTCACACATTAGGCTATCTAGAGATGAAATTTTGGCACAGTGTCTGAGGATAAATGGCATGTCTTTTTGATCAAAGTTTTTGGAGATTAGCTGAATATTAAATATGTAAATATACTCGCCTCTAACAGGTATGTAATTGGCAAGAATGATCAAAGTATCCTTTCATATCTCTAGACAGATACTAAGTATGTATTTTCCCATGTTCAGAATTTTACTTTTTTTTTTTTTNGGAGCCTCTTCATCTTCAGGAAAAAAAATCATACTGACAAAGAAGACTTCTTCTGAAAAGCTTAAAGAGGAGCATTTGCTATGACATATTGATCCTTTGGAAGCAGCTGATACTGGCAAAGCCCACTCCATCATTTAGGAGTCTGACAGTCCTGGAAACAGGCTGGCCAAAGTGCATGAATCTGATTTTTGCATTGCTTACATCCCTGTGCTAGCAGCTGTTATCATAGTATTAGTCTTCTGTAGTCCTCATCTAACCTCTTGAAACTTACATGGGCTTCATGCTCTGAGATTACCTGCCAAATACTTAAAAAAAGAATCATCATCACCTCTCTCTTTCTTTTCATTTTCCACCTGGGGAGAAAACAGCTTGATTAGTTTGGGTGATGGTAGGAAGCTGGAGGAAATCCAATCATGATTTTTCAATCTGAAGGGTTTATTTCCTTTCATTTCATTCATTTAATTCAGATGGAGGTAATGAGGTTATGCAGGTCTGATTTCAAAGGGCACAATTTTGAAATGATGGGTTTTGCTTAGGTACATTATAGCTTTAAATTGGTGATTTTGATGAAGTTGCATAAACTAGAGTATAATGCAGTTTTTCCCCCCCCACCCCGCAGAGATATGGTGGCTCAGCAGTGAAGACATGCAGTGGTTTGTTGTTTTTTCTCTCTCTCAACTAAAGCATACAAGAACAGATCTGCTGAGTAGGAAGTGCTATTTTTACATAATCACTTTTCAAACCAGAGCCTCACTGTAGACATTTTGAAGACACCAAACTACGCATTCTAGCAGTCACTTCTCCAGCTGCAAAACTGCATATAAGAAGCTGTAGTGTAGGTAATTTAATAATTTAGTAGTCTCCTCTTTATCTATTCTGCTGTCAACTAGCTGAAGTATTTCCCAATAAGTGTTCTTCACATTTCTGGGGATAACGATTCAGAAATTCATTGCTTACATACAAATAGCTTATGATTTAAAAAAAAAATTCAAATCAAGGTATCTAAAAGTAATGTAAACGTGATTATTTTGTTTTGAAAATTCTTTTTAACTTACTAGGATTCATTGCTATAACATCTGAGCATCTAATTTATTTTCATAATCAGCCCTTTGAGACAGAGAAATGTTATGGTTATCCTCATAATTCAGATGAGAAATGTTTTGCTTAAAGTTGTCCAGGGCATGCATAAAAGAGAAGGGAAATAAAACCATCTTTCATATTTCAATCTGAATTGTTCAAATGCTAATGAAATAGCAAACATGATTAAAGTGCTTGTTTACAAATTGTTGCAGAGGCATCTCTTCCTTGACCATGCGACTTCCGTCCTCTCACTCTTTTTTTGACTCCTTCCAGCTGCTGCCGTTGCTCTTTGCACTAGTGATAGGGGCAACATATTTTCCCCCTTTTGATTGAAGCTAGATTTCTCTTTTTTCCAGGAATTGCTATAATCTGGGATGACTCGTAGCAACTCCCTTCTATCTATTGTTTTCAAAAAGAAAAAACCCCAAACTGTTACATGAAAAACAAACAAAGCCACCCCAAACACATTCAGAAATAGCCCCAATAAGCATGTAGTAACCATAAGGATTCAAAACATTTGTTGAAAGCCAACCTTTTGGCTAGAGAGCATAACTTTTCAGTTAGCTAATTACTGGTTAAGGTATGGATGCATCCATAATCTTCTTTTATAATTTCTGGGGAAGTTTTTAGTTAAGAATGTCTGGCTCACTTGAGGCAAATTGACCTCTTTGCATTCCGGCTGCATTACCCTGTGTTTGTGATAAACAGCTCGCATTTAAAAAAAAAAAAGTGTCAGCAAATGTAGTAAGAAATACAAGAATATTTTGAAAGAAATACAATACAATACAATATTTTGAAAGTTTTCTGCCCTCATTTCTTCCAACATGAAGCAGGAGGGTTTTTTTTTAAATTTCTGAGAGCAGTCTCCTTGACTTTGATAGCTCAAATTTCAAAGCACCTGTGTAAGTTTTTATAGCACCATAGCAAGGGACTGCAGGGCCCATATCCAGAAATGGGCTTTGAGCCAAGTTCTAGTTCAGTGACTTACAGCTGTGTGGGTAGAAATCAGTCTGCTTAAATTCAAAGAACTTTTTATTTGTGTTAGAGACTTTCACAACTCAAATACTGTCCTTTTAACCTTACAGTTTGAATTAATATTGCCCCATAGTTTCCAGTTAATATATATTCTGCCTATCAGAACATCTGCTTTTCAGACAAAATTGCCTTTGCTTCCTAGCACAATCCTTCCTGTTCATAGAGCAACCTGGATGATGCTGAAAGTTGAGATCATTTTAGGCTTAGCTGGACAAGGACTTCTCTCATCTGTGACCAACAAGGTGTTTTGCTGAGTTCTGAGATAACCAGAAGGAAAATGTACAGAAAGTGTCAGTGAGTCATTTGTGTACATGCCTCTGGACATTTATCCTCCTCTTTGAAGGGCATTTTTCCTCTGAATCACTGAATCAGAATGAAATAATATTTTAATTTTAGACTGAACTTACATGTAAACATAGACATTATTATAAGCTAGTAATTGGCTATGCCAGCATTCAGGTAAGGAAACAAACTCACACTGGATGAACAGTCAAGTGAGTGCATCCTACCCTGTAATGATAGTGTGAAAATCACTTTGACAATGACCCAATGAGCTTCTGCTATCCAAGGCATGGATTTAAGTCACTGCACACCCTTGCCTTGTAAAAACACAAATAATTATTACGTTATGTTTACATTCTGACATCTGAGGTTACGTACCTATCTACAAACCTGAAAAGCTGGATGCTTTGTATAATGTGAAGATCATTGGCTGCTATGTTCTTTACATCCTTGTGTAAAAATAAGTGCTGTGCTGAAGAAAATACTTTCCATACTTACTATTTGATGACTTACCCACATTTTAGATGTTTTTCTTTTCTTACATAACAAAGTTTAATCAATGACGTCAATGATAATTCGGTATGTTTGTTAAAAGAAATGTATTATTTTACATAGTTTATTTAATTACTTATTATAGTAATCTTTCATTTTACTGCATTTCAGAAATATAGATGATTCCAAACATTGATAGGTCAAGTTAAAAAAAAAAGAACATTCTTTTTTAAGAACATTCTACAGAATTGCTAGTATGCTACACTGAAGAACTGGCTATTAGGGTATCTGGTAACACATAAAACATATAATTATGCATTGATACATTAGTATGTGAACTCTCCTGTTGTATTGCTTTCCCTGAAGACCCTATTTCTACCTGAAGAACCAAAATGCAATAACATTACAAAGTAGCAAGACATTACTTGGTAAAGAAGAGTTTGTGAGATAACTTAGTTTTGAATCTCTAGATGGACAATAAAGTTGTTTTCATATGTAAAGCTAAGGGATCATTACAAGTGCTGCTAAAATTACGAGACTTTGAAAAAAATGCAAACATTAAGCCAATTGCAATGAAAAGCTGCATAGAAGTATGAGAAATGCTATTTTCTTTGTCTTTTCCTCGGTCATTTTCTTTCAGTTTTAGTAACAGCATTCATTTTGCTTGATTTATAGAAAATTAGAATTTATAGGTATAGATTTAGAGGCTGTTTTCATATTAAGTTCTTTGAGATGGAAAAAATGTTCAGGATCCTTATACAGGATGGCAGACTGGTAAAATGAAAGCATATTTTCTAATAAAATTTTTAAAGGACAAATGTACTTCCAGCTGTGCTATATTTCTGTAACTAATAATACGCAAAGGGCTGGCTCCTCAGCTGATGGAATTCAATATTACTTGCTGCTATTAAGGCAAAATCCACATAAACACATGGCTCACTAAATAGAAAAAGTCTGCAGTGTGTTAGCTAAGCATTAGGAGAAATGAAACCTAAAACTATGCAATCAATATCTGAAAAATCAAAAAGTTCCTAAATTTTTCATAATTTTAATTTGTTGTGAAGGCAAAATATGTCTTCAGTTCTAATAGTTTAGTTTCCAGCTTTGTTTACTTGTGAGAACTAATTTACTATTTTTCCCAGTAAAGGAGCTACTGGAATAAAAGAGCAGTTGAGAAATACCTGATAGGTGCTGCACTTGGGATAGTTCAGTTTGTAGTAGGCTTTTGGTTAGTAATATGAAATGTCCAATATCCTAAGAAGACTAGAGGAATTATTTCCCCTCGCTTTCGAATTGTTTACCGATCTGCATTTTATTGAGACATGGAATGCCCTCTGGTGGCGCACAAGCTTTATGGCAAGTTAAAGTACTGGAAAAATGGGAATTAACGGCTCAGTGTGCAGCCTCTCTTCCACTCTGATTTTTAGCTCGGAGACAGAGCTTTTCCAGCGATCTGCAGTTGTGATAACTTTTGGCAAGTGGCTGAGGCTGGTAGTGAGGCTTTATTCAGAGCTGACTCAAAGAGCTGCAAAGCTCCTGCAGCCCTGCCGTGAGCGAGCAGTACTGCCCTTGGAATAGGTAAGAATCCTGCCAGTGCTGAAACAGAGTTAAAGTCAGTTTGTACTCTGAATTGCTCTACCATAGGACTAGAAATAAAACACGTATCTTACTCAGAATTTAGTCCTGTGTATCTTTTTTGCACACAGAGGACTGTATAGCAAAGAAAGAATTTATCTTGGTAATATGCGTAAGGGCCTGTCTTTTGCATTTTTCAAAGTTCAACTCAACCTGGAGCATAGAAATTGAACAGTTCTGTTGCTGACAGAGATATGAAATTTTAAAAATTGTTTTCTAAACCTTGTTAATGCTTTATACACTGATACATTTTCTTAAAATCACCTGTTGTGATTTTAAGTCTGGTTTTAGCACAGTTAGAATCAGTCTGTTTGTAGCACAGTTATTGGAATCAGGTGGTGTCAGTGTTTCTTTACCCCAACAGGTAAACACATGGGAAGAAGAGTAATCTAGCTTGTGTTTTTGTGAAGATCTCAATTTTTTTTAGAAGATGAAAAGATTTTTGAAAATATGATGAATAGAGAATGGATATGGGCAATCTCTTCTCCTATTGTACATCCCCCCCGCCCCAATCCTATCTACCTGATACCTGATACTGTTTTTCTTTGAAAAACTGTAAATAGAAATAGTAATGGAAAAAAGTAAAGAAAAATATATGAAGTGGTAACTGGAAACAGGCTTCAAGCTGCAAGTAAAGGTAGTATCTCTGGCTGGTTTATTCTTTCAGTGTTCCATAAGACAGAAGTTTTTTTGCTTTGTCTATCAAAAGGATAAAAGAGACATATAGAAAAATAGATTTTTTTGACCCAAGTTGTTAAATAAGGAATTTTATATAGCTTTATAAATCTACTGGCTTTCTAATGGAGAAGTCACTTTCCTTTGGAAAAGACCATCAACCTTCAAAGTTTTTAACCTTTACACCCAAGGCAAAACACCAAATATTAGCCAGACATAGTAAGAGGAGAAAAAGAGGCCCCGACATTTATAAATTACACGATTCCAGCAGGAAGGAAAAGAGCATGGATGTATGAGGCTTTTTAAAAACTCAGGTATTCTGTTTTGTTTCATTTCAGCTGTATTTAAATGCTACTTTTGCTGAAAGGTGTTGAGATTATTTAACATAAACTGATCTAGACATTAAAGAAATTTTTGCCTTTGGTTAGATTGCTAGTGACAATGTTGTGGGTTGCAAAGGGCTGATTGTGAAATCAGGCAAATAACAATAATTCAGAAAGTTCATTTTAATATGACAGAGCTGACTGGAGGCTCATTATAAATACCAGCTCCATATAAAGAAAAGCAGAAGGGAATTGACTTCAGTGTTTTTATTCCTAGAGGCGACAGGCACACACACATGCGCGCGCGCACGTGCAAAGTGAAAATAAACAATGAATAAATAAAAGAAACTTTGCTTTGTAAAAGGTCAAGCTTGTTTCGCTTGCAATTTTGATTTTAAATTGTTTAAAAACCCCACAACATTCAGGTTACTTCAGCTTTTACATCCCTTTGACTGAATCCCATTCCATGTATTCGGAGAACAATCTTATTTCAGATCACAACTGTTCTGTTACCCTGCTCATGTCTTTTAAGATCTCTCAAAGAAATTCCTGTGAAAGCCCTATTTTGTCATTTAACCTGAGATATGTCAACTGGCTGAGAAAACTATGGACCATTTTTAAATTCCTGACTGTACTTCAGTTTTTAAAAGCCTTGATGTAGCTTTTTGCCAGAGCACTGCTTTTTGCCAGAGCAGTGTAGATAGCTTGCCCCTTACAGCACATCAGGTATTTTAGGGGAGGCACAAGTTCAGTCTGACTGCTCTGAGCTAAGTAAAAACTGAATAGCCCGTAAGATGAAGACAAGACAGTGTGCAATTTCAGAGCCAACACAAAATAAGTTCTCTCTGTATGTTCTCTACACATGACAACTAAATAGTTATTCTTCTTACTCAATGCTGGCATAGTAACACTGGATGATGCTTTCTTCCTCCTGAAAGCCTTCAGTGATTTTGTAAATTAATAAACATCAAGTAAAAAATGTGCTGAATGATCCATCTAGCACATTCCCAAGCCATTAACTCTGGTTATTTATGGGGATGAAGACAGGAGGACCTAGAACTTCCTACTAGGAAAGTGTAAAACATGTCAAGAGATGTATTTGAAGGTGTTCACTATTACCTACTGCAGGCATGAGGCCCCAGAAATCGAAGGCATGTCTTCCAGAGTTATGTGGATACCATTTGGCATGGCAATTTGAACAGAATCTGAAAACTCAGGAAGCTACTGGGAAAGCAGAACACTGACAGATTGATGGTATGGTAAATCCATTAGTCAAAGGCAATCCTAATAAGCCCTGAAGAGACTAACTCAGAAAAGGTTAGGGGAAACAAAAACTCATGGCACACATTAAAGTACAAATGAGTAATTGTCATGTGGATTCTATTTTGTGGCTTTCCAGCTTCTCAGGTTTGGAAGAGAGCATTTATTTTTTTAACAAGCTGGTTGCATTTATAGGGCATTCTGTCCCTGGATAATTTTATTGACAACAGGTATGCAGTTAAATCTGCAATTTCTCAGACAGTACTGTATTGATTACCTTTCACATTATATTGTATAATCCTTAAAGATCCAATCACCTAGAGTACATTAAGGAGCAAACTAGCTTTTAATTGAGTGCCTTTTTATTATACTAGGTAGTAAATCACTTTAGATAGCTGTTCACTCTACAGAGAACTTCATTGACTAATGATTAAGTTAATATGATAACAAATATGATTAAGTTAATGGAGTGAAGTCAGACACTAGTATAACAATAGATACCTGTTTAAAACTAAATAGTGTCCAAATCAAATCTGTGAAACAAAGAGAAACAAGGGGCAGATTTCCCTGGACAAGAACAAAGTACAATGTGAAAAAGAGAATTACAGGTGAATGCAAAAAAGAAAAAAAGAAAAAAAGGATGGGGAAAATGCCCACAAATAAAAAATCAGGTTTGTCTTAAAACAGATTAATGTCAATTAGGTCAAAAGTGATATGAAAGGAAAACTAGAACTATATATGGTGCTCTGTATGGTGAGTTGTACTTTAGTCACAAAATCTGAAGTGTAGGAAGACAATATTCATGTCAATGTCTGATTATTTTATTGCTACCCAAGTCCTACCCTTTGCTCCAGCCATGTTTGTTTTCTCTTCTTCATCTAGTTTTCCTGACCTGTCTCATCTCATTTTCCATGGGAAGCAATGACCTTTGCTTGCAGGGCTCTCAGTTCATCCCAAGAGGAGAGAAGGCACAAGAATTGCCAATACCCTAATCTGCAAGTGATCTGAAAGGGCATGTGTTTTGGGTTAAACTTTCAGTTTACACAGCATCCTCAGACCAATGCTATACCCATGTGACACTTTTTCTACCCAGGAGCTCAATAAAAGTGCAGTAAGGGTTTTCAGTCTGTCTTCCAGGGCTGATGTTTCTCCTTCAGCCACTAACTGTACTAGGTCCCAGCAGGTGACAGGATGGAGGAGGAAGATGAATCATTTGGATTCTGCTGCCGTGGACTGACTTATCTCTGACTTATCAGTGAAACAACTGATGTGTCCTCCCAGAGATGCAGCCAGCAGCCCCCGCTCCAGGGCGCTTCCTAACACGAGGCCTCTGCCTCCTCCACCTCCTGTGAGCACCAGACTTGTCCACGTGCAGTCCAGTGCTCCCCCCACCTGATTATTGGTAAAATGATTGAGGATGCTTTAATCCCCAGAGAATTTGCTTGTGCAGTTCATCATGTTGCAAATTATTTTTAGTCTCTCTTAGTCGCTTCTGGGCAAACCAATCAGCAAAGCAGAACTGCAAAACTTACTGTTCCACTTGTGCTCCTTTATTGTTTCTCATCTGCTTGGCTCTGTGCAAACAGCACATGATGATGAACATATGGCTCAGGGAGGGTGAGACTAGAAGGTGGGAGAACACCCCAGCAGAGCAAAGTGCTTCCTCTCCTGGAATCATCATAGAACTATAGAACCCTTGGGTTGGAAGGGACCTTAAAGATCATCTACTTCCAAACCCTTGCTACCTTCCAATAGACCAGATTGCTCACAGCCCTGTCCAGCCCAGTCCTGAACACTTTCAGAGATGGGGCATCAACAGCTTCTCTGGGCAACTTGTTCCAGTGCCTCACCACCCTCACAGTAGAGAATTTTTTCCTGATATCTCACCTAAACCTAACTTTCAGTTTAAAACTTGTCCCTTCTCCTGTCACTCCATTGTCCTCTCCAGTTTTCTTGTATAGCTCCTGTAGGTACTGAAAGGCCACAACCATCTCTCTGGGTCTTATTGAGCCTCAGAAAAAGAAAATTCCTAAGTAATTCACCAATAGTCAGAAAACCTTTTATTTCAAATAATTTACTTTGTTGTTGTTTTTGTTGTTTGTTTTGTTAGAAAGGAAAAGTTAACAAGTAGTAGAGATAATAGACTAGGGCTCCTACCTGACAGCATTTTTTTGCTTTATGCACAGCCTGTGTGACTGTGTCAGAAATTCCAGTTTAGTATCTTACATCCTGTACAAGCTGCCCCTGGTACCCCAGCAACCCCAGTGATTCTATCTTGTATTGGCTTGGAAGTTGTGCCCTGACACCCCTCTGCTCCAGTCACGCTATGTGCAAGGCATCAGTGAACACCCACACTGGAACCCTGACACAAATACAAAACTCACACCTATATTTTCTCAGTCAGATCAGCAGGCTGGAGATATTAGCTTCATTGCAAGGCCACTAGGTGGCAATTTAGTAGCCCTGTTTTAGATGTTTAATATATTTGATTTCTTTGTTGCTTTAGATACAGGCTTGATGAATGGCAAATTGAACAGCATCCTGGAAAACTTGTACTGGTTGTTCCTGCCAAATATATCAAAGTCTTTCTGCTTATCACACCTCTCCCAGAGATTCATTAAATTCAGTGAATGCCTCTGAGCACTCAGTGAACACCTCTGGCCAGGTAGCAGGAAAGGTAATTGATTATCAAGAAAAATTAAGAGTCCTTCTAGCTCTTTAATAAATACTTGGTGTTGCAGTCTGTCTAGGAGTCGTAGCTGTATATGCCAAGAGGAGATTGACCTTGTCCACAGCCACAGCTCTAGGACCATGACATAACTATCTGCATACAAGCAGATATAACTATCTGCAAGGTGAATTTCTGTGGCAGCACACCAAAAGCAACAGGGGAGCTACTGTGGCCTTTGTCTGTATCTGCCAAATGTGTTTGCAGTGACCCCACCACCCCCTTGCCTCCATAACTGTAGATCAGTAAGATGGTATGAACTATTTTCCTAGAAATTCAAAGTTTTTTCCTAAGAAGCAACTATTGTATGGTTATCTGAGAGGACTGGATTGCTGCAGAAAGCTCTTCAGGTCGGAAAGATTTAAGACTGGCATCTAAACAGAGAGATGAGGTGAACAACTCAAGTATATGTGTATGTGAGTTTGTACAGTTATTTTCATTGCAAATACTATATGATTGATAGAAATTGATGTGATACCACGAGGTATATATACCAAAACACATACAAAATCTACATACAAGAGAAATGTTTTGATTGCATACCTCTTCACCTTTGGGATAATGTTTATTTTTGTTCCCTTGTTCAGTGGTGAGAGCCTTTATGAATTTTACTTAGCAGTGAAGTGATGCTGAAATAACTGATCCCAGAACTTTTGTGAAAACTATTTATAGTAGCGCCCACGGTTAATGATTCAATGAGGAGGCTTACAAAGTATTTTTTCCCAGTGATCTCAAGTGACACGTACTAAAAACAGTGAGCTTTTGATGCGCTGACATTTATTCCTGAGGAAAAAAAAAAGAGCAACAGCATATTGTAAAATTTCAGCCTTCAGATGCTAATAATAGGAGGAAATGGAAGAAAAGAATTGCTTGAAGTCAGAAACCAACATAACAATATGTAGTGCTTCTGTAGCTTCAAAGCAGGCTGACTCAGAAGCTAATGTTTTGGTGGAAAAGGTCAAGAAGAAAATGGTTTATGATTCTCAGTGATCTTTATATTAAGTGACTCCTAGGTTTCCAATTACCGAGCTACTACCTGATGAAAAAAATTCAACCAAACTGTTAATATCAGAAAATGTTTCAAATGAGTGCAGCTTAAAGTTGCAGGGTGTGGGGAGGGGGGTGCAGAAAAGATAATATGGATGAAATGTAAAGAAAGGTTTTGTGAAGAGTGTTTCAATCCAGACGAAAAATAGAACAAACGATGCTCACAGATAACACAGTAAGAGGAACCTAATTGATCAATAAATAACTGCATTGATACCAGTTTAGAATTTCTTTTTTTCTGTGTTTCCTTTCAGCTGCGGTTTTCATTTGTAAAGGATCTGAGAAAGGATTCTCACTTAAGGTAGGAATATCTTAGCATTACAAAGAATCAGCTGAAATGGGGGCAGGGTGAAGAAGAGAAGGTAGCTGTTTCTAAACCAGCTAGAAGAAAGGAAAACTTCTTTTATATACAGCTTGGAAACAGCACTAATTTTTATCAATAATGAATATGAAGTGAAAAATAGGAAAAAAAAAATCCTAGGATTTATTGGGGTAAGAGGGTTTGAGCACCTCTTCAATATATAAATATCTGGAGGGAGGGTGACAAGAGAATGGAGCCAAGCTCTTCTCAGTGATGCCAAGCAATGAGAGACAATGGGCAGAAACTGATGCTCATAAATTTCTACCTGAATATGAGGAAGAACTCCTTTACTGTGAGAGTGACCATTCAATGAAACAGATTGCCCAGAGAGGTTGTGGAGTCTCCCTCACCAGGCATAGGCAAGAACCATCTGCACACAATCCTGTGCCACGTGCTCTAGAATGAGCCTGCTTGAGCAGGGAGGTCGGACCTGATGACCCATTCTGTCGTTCTGTGAATACATTAGAAACTGAAGAAGATCTTAGATTTCCCAAGTCGTGGGGTTTTTTTTTTTTGATAGCTCGAGACCTTAGGAGTTGTGAGAGTGGTGCTGTTGCTTTTCATGCAGTGACTGATAAACAGCTGCTGGTTTCATGTTTGCTCCCAACCCTCGGCCTGTGTTACCTGCTGGAAATCCCAGTGCCATCAGCTGAAGGAGGGAGTTCACCAAAAGGTACTGAAGTACCACGAAGAACATGCTGTGATGTGTTTAGATGTTTTGAAGTTGGCATTTTTNTGCCTCCCGATCCCGCATTTCCCGCAGCGCTTCTTGCAGCCTAGCGAGGAGAGATTTGCACCAAGGATCGGCCTATGAGGACAGGCTGAGAGGTTTGGGGTTCTTCGTCCTGGGGAAGAGAAAGCTCTGGCAGACCTTAGAGCAGCCTTCCAGTGCCTACAGGGGGCCTGCAAGAGATCTGGAGAGGGACTTTTTACAAGGNCTTTACTGTGAGAGTGACCATTCAATGAAACAGATTGCCCAGAGAGGTTGTGGAGTCTCCCTCACCAGGCATAGGCAAGAACCATCTGCACACAATCCTGTGCCACGTGCTCTAGAATGAGCCTGCTTGAGCAGGGAGGTCGGACCTGATGACCCATTCTGTCGTTCTGTGAATACATTAGAAACTGAAGAAGATCTTAGATTTCCCAAGTCGTGGGGTTTTTTTTTTTTGATAGCTCGAGACCTTAGGAGTTGTGAGAGTGGTGCTGTTGCTTTTCATGCAGTGACTGATAAACAGCTGCTGGTTTCATGTTTGCTCCCAACCCTCGGCCTGTGTTACCTGCTGGAAATC
The DNA here is from genome assembly GCA_013396995.1 of Dicaeum eximium. Taxonomy (NCBI): domain Eukaryota; kingdom Metazoa; phylum Chordata; class Aves; order Passeriformes; family Dicaeidae; genus Dicaeum; species Dicaeum eximium. The sequence continues at coordinate 775,480 of VWZP01001133.1, forward strand.
CCAGTGCCATCAGCTGAAGGAGGGAGTTCACCAAAAGGTACTGAAGTACCACGAAGAACATGCTGTGATGTGTTTAGATGTTTTGAAGTTGGCATTTTTCTACCAGGATTCTTTCCCTCTGCTTCGCTAAGGCAGAGACTCGGCCCCAGCCGCCGTGCGTAGCGCCGCGCGTCCTCTACCGGCGAGAGCCGGTACTGCAGCGCCCGCGCTCCGCTCCGCCTGCGGCTCTCGGGTGCAGCTACAGCGTCCTGCCCGCGCTCCTGCATCCCATCCCATCCCATCCCATCCCATCCCATCCCATCCCATCCCATCCCATCTGCCTCCCGATCCCGCATTTCCCGCAGCGCTTCTTGCAGCCTAGCGAGGAGAGATTTGCACCAAGGATCGGCCTATGAGGACAGGCTGAGAGGTTTGGGGTTCTTCGTCCTGGGGAAGAGAAAGCTCTGGCAGACCTTAGAGCAGCCTTCCAGTGCCTACAGGGGGCCTGCAAGAGATCTGGAGAGGGACTTTTTACAAGGTCTGGTAGTGATAAGAGAAGGGGAAATGACTTTAAACTGCAAGACAGTAGGTTTAGATTAGGTATCTGGAAGAAAATCTTTATTGTGAGGATGGTGAGACACTGGAACAGGTTGCTCAGTTTCTCCCAGAGAAGCTGTGGTTGCCCCATCCCTGGGAGTGTTCAAGGCCAGGTATTTGAAAATTTTCTACAAAAAACTCAATTAAAAGCACAGGAAGTATTTTTTGCTTGTTTACATCCCATGTGCAAACCGAGAAACTTGATGTTCAGTCATAAGTAGTAGTAGTGGAAACTATTTTCTATATAAAAGTTCTAGAAAATTCTTTTAGAGAGATTTTTTCTTTCTTCCAGAGAGAAAAAATATTTTAGAATACTCTGGAGAGTACTCCAAAAATAAACAATTTCTTTAACCTTAAGAAACAGTATGGAGATTTTATTTTAATCAAATAGGTGGATTTTGATTCCTTACAGCCATTTCTTTCTTTATCAACAATTAAAACAATTTCATAATACTTCCTTTTTGACAAAATAATAATTTTCCAAACACTCATTTTTTTCCCTTTAAGCCAAGACAAATTAATGTATGTCAGCATTTCAACATGACAGGCTTTTAAAGCAAACTTTTTTATTTACAGGGCTTACTGTGTTCCTTGTTGCCGATATTAATTTTCTCATTTAAATAAAAAACAAATAACTAACCAATAACCTTTTCCCTTCTATATCTGAAACTCGTTTAAAAAAAATCTCAGATGCATTGTTATCTAAATAGCATGCTTAAAATCTGAACTATGAATAAAAATTAAAGGCTATAGAGTATTTTTTCCTCATTTTTGTGAATTATACCAGTTGTCTTCCTACTTTATAGCTGGTCTTTTATCTTCCAGCAGTGACACCCCCATCTGACTTATGATCTCTCCACAGGAAGTCATTGAGTGACACAATAGAGTTAATGAATTGGTCTTTCACCTCCAAAAACCTGATCTAAATGCTAGCCTGAGATAATGAGCATGATGGAGTTCAGTAATGTCAGCAGAGTATTAACTTCTGTTTAAAGGAAGAATGAGCACTGGCAGGAAAATGGATTTTAAGAGAGATTTGGAGCAATTGCACCTGCATGCATTATGGCAACTCCAGCCTTCCTTCATTAGAGTCATATTCACATTATCCCTTTGCTATTTGAATAGAATTTGGCAGAGGTTTGTCTGCAGAGTGTATCATTTATCAGGGATCTTTCTAGATATTTAAGTTCCCTACCATTCTAATATCTGAGCACTACACCTTCAGTACCTGGTGGTTCAATGACACAATACATCTATACAGAGAATCAGAGAGAACCACTTAACCAGTCAAGGGGAATATATTTTATCACAGACATACATAATGGCAATATATTTCAGGGAAAAAAAACAAAAAAAACCAAAAAAAACCAAAACAACAAACACACCATCTAGGAAGCGCTGGGTTAACTGCAGAAGTCAGCAGGACTGACAGTGTTTATCTTTCCATCACAGAAAGGCCAAATACAGTGTACTTCACTGAGGATTGCTATCCCTGCTGTAGGTGGATTATTGGGATATCCTGGAGGCCTTCAGAGGTAACTCTACAGAGCATCTACAGCGGTAACACCTTCGCTCATTTTGGAGCCACTTCCTAGCTGCAGCTACATCAAGAAGTCAAACAGAAAAAGAAAATCCCAAGCTGCAAACCCCAAAACTCACCACCAGCAAAAATAAATCAAAACCAAGTAAAATCTTGACACAACAGGAACAGCAGCAGCTATCCCTTCTCCACATTTATCCCCACTGAATTTCTTTCCCTGTGTGTGTCCTGTATCTTTGGAAGAGAGATGGTGATATTCCTGACTGCTCCTCAAAACTGTAAGGGAGAACAAGATGGTCAGAGTAGATTGCTGTTGCCCTGATTTATTTCCCTCACACAACAAAATTCAAGCTTTTACCTCAAAAAACCAACAGCAACAACAACAAAACAAAACTGAAACCAGCCAACCAAACAAACCCCACCAAACCCCCAAAGCCCAACCCAACCTAATCCAGACCAAACTAAAAAAGAAAAAAAAAAAAAAAAGTATTTGCAAACTAACCACTGAAATTTTTCAAGGCAATAGAATTCTGAAAAAACAAAGGAAGCAAGGATTTTAGAATAGTGACATAGTTGGTATCATCATGTGTACACAGAAAACACCATCTTTACCTTTTAGCAAAATATGCTTTACTTTTTCCTGAGTGGCAGCAGCATGTGAGTAACTTGTTCCCTGCACAGTCATTGGCTCCTCACACTCTCACACAGACTGACATTTATGCACTCACCAGTTCTGTATCTCTCTGACTTTAGGCTTCAATTCCAGCAAAATCTATCTATTACAGCAGGCAGACTGTAAACAGTTGGTATTCTAGTATTCTGTTAGATTAACCATCACCATATTTTTTACTTTCTTCTTGGTTTTACTGTTGGTTTGCATTGTTTATTTGTTTTCTCTTCACAGCTTTTGATTCACCCCTAATTACAGTCCATAAACAGCTTTAATATATCTTTGTTCTCCTCTTGTGCTCACCTGCTTTTCCCTCCACAGCTGCCGGCAATTCCCACCAAAAGGCTGGTTCAGACCCTCACTGTGCACGTGTTTATATCCAAGTTTATCTGAGCCCAGACTATGCCTGTCTCTAATCAAAGGGTAATTTTAAACTTAAGCAGATGTTTGTCTCCAGAGTTTACATAGTTTATATATTTAGAAGACAAATGTCCTCTTGGCTTTTGTCATTCTATATTAAACAAGCCAAATTCTCTTTGGGATGACCGACAGGGAGCAGGCAGTGGTGTTTGTGCTCAGTCAGTGCCAGGGGCCAGCTGAACCTCAGCAAACCTGTGCCTGAAGCCAGGCAGGTCCATGTGTGTGGGTACCTGCTCAGTGCTACACTTACTGTATTTAGTCTTGCCCCTCAGGGCTTGCTCCAGCAGCAAGGATCAGCCCACAGCCACCAGGTCTATTATTTCCAGCCCTGGATGGCTTTGCTTTGGTCATAATACAGGTGGAGAAAATGCACCAAGATGTGTGAAGCAGGACCTCAGTCTCTTCTTGGACACAGCCCCCAGTAACACAGTTCAAAAAGAAGTTTTCTCAAACATAGCTGTTAAACAGATGAGCTCTCTTCTATTCATGGGACATTGCTCTTAAGACCATATCCTTACACCTGGTCAAGCTGAGTGGTTTCCAACAGGTTTGAAGTTTTTATTTGGGTTTGCTTCTTTTGTCTGAGGCCCAGAGCTGTAGGACGTGGTGTAGATCACTTGCCCTGGTGGTCTGACCTAGAACTTGCTCCAGGTGTCATGAACAGAGCACTCAGCAGGGCACTGGTGTTCCAAATGCTGAGTAGGCACCACTGAAATGCTGAATGAGGCACATGGGAAATGTCCTGTGCACCAGGGACCCGATGTCCTGTGTGGGACATGCAGACATGCAAGTTTCAAGACCTGCAGAGCCTGACATGAGCACAGCCCAGGAATCACTGCTTTAGGGTGCAGTGTGTGGGGGAGAGGAGGAATGTGATGATGCTTGGAAAGCATCATTATGTTCTGCTTTTTCTGCCTGCCCATTAATTCCATTTGTTCTGTGCTCCAGCTGAGAAGGAATCTCTTAGATGTACTTGCATAGCACATTTGCTCAACTACATTAAGCTTTGTTGTGATTTTGTATCATCTTAGATGTCTTTTTGAATTTTTTTTCTTTTTTTTAATTTTAAAGGTGCATTATGATAAGATTTAGAGGATTTTTACGATGTACGGGGAGTATATCAGTATGTCAGAAGTTTGTCTGCTAATTCCTTTCAAAAGTGTGTGGCACATCAGTGGAAAGGAAGACTCCTTGCCCTGTCCTAGCTTCAGGCTAGCAGAGGTCTTCCTCTGCCTTCTAGAATTGCCACCTCCCCTAGAAATTCATGGACATGATCAGAGAAGGCAGGATTCACAGCTGAAGAACAGGGCAGACAGAAGGATAAATTGAAGATCCAGCAAGGAAATAGCACAGAAAACAGACATGGGTGGTTCCTGAAGACAACAACATCAAAATCATAGTCAAAACAGGAGATGAGCTAAAAATCACCCTTTCCTAAGGTTTGAAAGAGAGCACTTGGAAAGTCACCGAGTTATGAGTTTGAAACCCAGACTGGAAATCAAGGCTGACTCTGGTGTGATACTTGGGACTGGAATACCCTCAAATTATCTTCTGTCTTCCCTTTTAGTTTTAAATTTTCTCAGATTTAAAAGTATGCTCTTCTAGCATCTGTTCAGAAGTAAACTGGCTTCTAAATATATATTTATATATATAAAAAACTCCTTTATTAATCTAAGAGTGGTTACTTCCAAGGAAGAGATTTATACATATCTACCTTACATTGTGGTGTATTCAGGATGAGCATCTAAACAGTTTCAAAATATATCTCCAGTACTACTTGGTGGCAGTAGCTGCAGCCTTTCACTGAGCTCCAGAAGGAGGGAACAGGTCCAGGTTCTGCAGCCTCATCCTGCTGCTTGTTTTGCTGTAGTCATTTGACTGTAGAAACTGAGCAGACAACAACTCAGAGACTTAAGAGTGGACTTGTTTATACCTTCCTTCTCTCTAAGCATTTTTTATTCACAATTTGATTTCAGAATGTAGCTGTCCAGGATATCTCATGTCTGGATATGCTCAGAACAAAATAAGAAATGGCAGAACCACATTTTATATGGTGCTGTGGTCAGGTTAATAAATCTTGCAAGCTTTCCAAATAGTATGTCATCTTAAATATTGCTATGTACCTTCTGCATTTTCAAAGATTTGCATCCAGTCAGCTGAAAAATGCAAAGACCAGGCTCATTTTCATCTGCAGAATACCAAGTAATGCACCCTAAAAGAATTTGGTTTTGTGCCAAAAATATGTACACAGAAATAGTAGCTATATTTCCAAGCTTTAGGTTTGTTTTTTAGCAAGCTAACAGAAATGGCTTTGTTTTAAAATCAGCAACTATGTCTATAAAAAGGCATGATACACTAGAAACATTAAAATAGCCTTATTGGAATACACAGTATGTCTCTGGTGATAATACTAACAGTGTGCCTTGTGCACATAATTTTATTTGCATGACAGGCTAGTAGAGTTCTGCTTCTTTTGATCATATACATGGTGGAAAATTGACCAGATTAATGTTCTCGTGACAAACTGAGATTTTGGATACTCTGATCAGTGTTTTAATGACCAATGTAAACACATCCTATCTTTTTAGCTGGCAGTGAAATGGCTCTGAAGCTGTAAAACAGGAATGAAATACAGGCTGTGTTTGTAAAATGTTGAGGATAGAAATAAGAGAAAGGCAAGCAGTGATTTTAAAGCATTGGTAGAATGTTTCCTATAACTCAGACTCAACCAGAAACTCCAGGAAAATGTATTTTTAAGCTTTCTTAAGAAGTGCAGTGTGCACTGTTCCTTCTGGGACAAAACGTGGCTCAGCAGTGCTGCCAGGTAGCAAAGAGCACTCCACCACCCAGCATTTAACAAAGAGGTGGCCATGAAGGGACAGGTGGCTGCACTTCCTGCTGTAAGAAAGCTACCTTTTGTTACTTGAAAGCACTTTTCACGTTTTTTCATGGATTCAGACAGAAACCTACCCAGAGTTTTCTGTCCCAGGATTAATTTCCATTTTTGTGACATCAGAGAACTCCATAATTCACATGGAGAAATAGAAGGTAGCTGTGAGGAGTCCAGAGATTTCAGTTAAACCTCAGTCACATGGAAAATATTTTGAATTCCTGGAAAATGCAGGACAGTTATGTTGCCAGTTTTCAGACCTAACCAAGCTGAAGAGACCTCAAGGTGCTCGTCCCTCTCCTAGAGCCCAGAGTTTAGCTAATAGTGCCCCTGATGATTTTTAAGCAAACTGTCCTTGCTCAAAATAGGCATATCCATGTTTTCATGATTTGAGAGGCAGGATGCACTGAAGACAGGGTAAGAATATTCTCCCATAATGAACAGAAAACCTGCACTGATCTCCAGAATGATGAAATAGAGAAGATCCTCCTGAGCTGCTGGCAGGAGCAAACAGAAGCTTCTGCCTCTTCAGTTTACTTCATCTGAGACATGGAGATAGTTTGGATTTGTTATTACCGAATGTTGGTGTTGTCATACTGCAACATGCATGTACTCTGGAGTTTCTAGTATCATTGTGGCCTTGTGAAACGTGAATTAAAGATTTACTATAACAAGTTTACTAGCTTATCTACCGGCAGTGCTAATTTTCAGTGGAGAAAAAGGAAGTTTTCAATTCTTTCTAAATTTAGGGAGACAATAGATCTGAAAGAAAGACAGTAATTCTGTGGTGTAGGTTTTGAACTTTGCAGTTGTATAGTTTGCTATTTTTAATTTACATTCAAGTCATTTAGATTCAATTTTGAGGACAAAAGGCAGATTAGAAATCCACAGTGTGGTTTCAAAAGCTTCTTTTAAGTTAATTTTGACTCGTGTGGTTACTGCTACTGGATTTTGTTGCTCAAATTGTCTGATGAGTTTCGTAAGTAGATTTATTGAAAGTCATTGCTTAAAACACAGTTCTCCTTAGAACACCTATAAAAATAAAACAGACGAAATAAGAATTAAGAGGGAAACGTAATACTAAAGAATCTAATTATACTCACTAAGATAGAAAGTTATGGAGATTATTTTAATGATGTCTTTTCCAGTTATTTAGAAAGAACATTGAAACCCAAGTAATTACTGTTACTACGTCAGCATTTGGGGCTAGTGTTAAGGGGGGAAAAATGGAGGTTTTGAAAACCTTGTGGGAAAAAATACATTTTATTTCTGAAAAGAAACAAAGGCTACTATCTACACTTTGTGTGGTAGAACAACAGCAAGCTGTAGGACATTTAGTGAAAGAGAACAAAGTAACATGATGCTTGTATGTCATGCTGGTGCTGGTCCCCTGTCTGAAAGCTCATGGCCCACTGGCACCTCGGCCCAGGAAGGAACAGCATCATTGACAGCAAAATAACTTCATTGAAAGTAAAATCCCATGTGGTGGAACAGCTTAATTCTGACTCTGCTCCATAAAAGCAAAACACATGAAAGTATATTTTAACTTGAGTATTCAACTTCTTCCTTACTGCCTTCACATGGAAAAACTTATTACTCTACTGTCCCATGAATCAGTTTTGTCCTATTATATTTTTCATTACTGGAAAAACAAAATGAAAGTCCTTGTCAAAATGTAAGACTTCCTTGCCATCACTGCAGGCTTCTCAATATAAAGAAAACCTTATTAGTCTCCAGGTATGTGTACTCACAACAAGTAGAAAATTCCAGAACGATGTTTTTAATCAGAATTTAGCAACCACGCTTGGATGCTTTCCTGCTTTACCACACTTGGTAAGGAACTAGATCAGATGGCCGAGTGAGTGACTTTGAATGTCTGTCACACATCAGAATGGGGATGTGGAATTAAGAGCAAGCTCAGGAAAAGAGGTTTGTTCTGGTGCCATTTTATAGGTGCAGCAAAGGGCTTGCTTACATAGTCCAGAGGCAAGTGGGAAATACCCCAGCTGGCAGGGACTGTTCCTTCAAAGGCAGAACTAACAACTAGCAGAATTGTTGTGATCAACTACATAGGAAAATCCTGAAAATTAAGATGAATATTTGTATAGATCCATAGACACATTCCATTTACTTTTTTTTTTTTTAATATTATTTATTAAGCGCTTGCCATATGGACATTTGACTGTTTCCTGATAACAGTATATGTATGCTGCCTGTGATCATTACCCTGGAACAGGAAAATTGGGATTTAGAAAGGATTTTGTTAATAAGCCTTTCCTAAATGACACTTTTACAGTCTACCTCTCAAAGGAGTACAGTGCCAACTTTGTTGTGAGGCAGATGGTAGTGAAAAAGGTGGATGTGACTCTGATCATTTAGCAGGGAAATTAATTTATGTGGTACTAACCAGCCTCCAAATTGGGTTTATTGGCTCATTATGGTTTCTCCAAAACGCCAAAGCTTTATGTTTTAAAGAAGCTGAAGGTTATTTTCAGGATATTTGAGAGAAAGGGAGAAAGGAAGAAAGAAAGAGAGAGAGAGGAGAAAATTGACTGAATAATGAGGATTTGTATTAAAGGTAAGATGACAACTTTAATGCAAATTTCCATTAAGAACTTTGCAGATCAGCCAAAGAATGTTGAAGAAATTCTCCTGTTTGGTACTGAAATTCATCTTTATCCACCTTTCACTGTTGTAGTATGAATGTTCTTAGATTATTAGCGTTGTGATTTTGGCATTGATACACCTTCACTGCACAAAGTAAATGGAATGCACCATGGTATAGCATTACAACATTAGATATTACCCTATTTTTTTTAATAAACAAAAAATGTGGATGTCTTTATAGCAGAACCACTCTGTGCCTATTTAGTATACTAAAGTGAGTAAATTCAGAATAAAACTTGGACAGCAAAATTGAGATCATGCTTTATGTTTCAGAATTTTATGTCAGATGGGTAATACTTATATTATCTCTACTTGTGGCATCTATAGCCCATCATTTTCCTAAGGATAATTAGGAGTCTTTATTACCAGCCTGCCTGAGGAAACAGTAGTGTTCCTAGACCTGGTGTTTTAAACTTTATTGCTTCACTTCCTTCAAAGTAATTATTTGTGCATATAAATTACCTACTCTGAAAAGGATTTATGTAATGCATTACAGTATGCGTTGTAACTTGATGAGATTTGTAAAAATTACTTAAAATTTAGTTCTGAAGTTTTATTAGGATGCTGTAGTCAACTGTTATCTTTAATAATTTTTTGCCATTTCATGGAATATGAATCCAGTACCCCTTATCCTGTCACCACATGCTCCTGTAAACAGCCTCTCTCCATCCTCCTTGCAGGCTCCCTTCACACACTGGAAGGACACAATGAGGTTGCTTGGAAGCCTTCTCTTCTCCAGGCCAAATAATCCCAATTCTCTCAGCATTTCCTCTTAGGAGGGGTGCTCCATCCCTCTAATCATCTTGGTGGCTTCCTCTCAGCTTGCTCCAACAGGTCCATGTCCTTCCTTTGCTGGGGACCCCAGAGCTGGATGCAGCGCTGCAGGTGGGGTCTCACCAGTGCTTAGTTTGTGTTTAACTCAGGAGAAATTATTTGAGTAGTATAAAATTATTTTCGTATGGATTTTTTCAAGAACAAGTGGTATTTTAGTCTTCCTATTTTTATCACAGTCCTTTTTTTTTTAAACTTCATGGAGTGTAGGTTTTAAAAATATTAGCAATTTGTATCCAGGCACACCTGCACAGAAGCACAAGTCACGATGTGGGTAATACTCCCAGATTAGGATACTCCTTCATATCTGTTGGATGGGCTTTTTATAGATCCTACATTACAACCTGAAATTTGCAGGATGCACATGATTGTGCTTTCCACTTGAAACAGGGGCACTCTCATGGTTGCCTTGTTTTCATTCTGTGAGCTTATATTTATCATCAGAAAAAGAATCACAGAAAATTTTCAAAAGGAACAAGATGATGAGAGCCAGAAGCTTGGGGGGTTTTGTGGCTTTTGAAGTTTGAAGGAAGGGCTACTTATACTGTCAGGTGACTTAAGGTTCCTTTTCAGATAATGAACAAACATTTCTGATGCTTTTTGAAAGTGGAAATGTTGCATAGAGGCTCATACAACAGAGTCTTCTGTTGCATTTCAGTCCTGTACTAATACTCATTTTCTCCAGAACAGATTGTCTGTAATTAGTTGAAATAAATACCTGCTATGGTATTTAGTTTAGGACATCCTCCAGTTGCACTTGGCTAGAATGGAGGCTTCCCAAATCCAAAACTGAGACTTAAAATAGTCCTCCCTAATCATGGGGATATTTATATTTGACAGCTCAGCCTTGTTTGGCATGGAAGTTTTCAAGGCCTATGCTTCTAGTCCACTTTTACAGAAGTCAATTAAGTTTGTTTGCCCTTCATCCTGTTTTTGCCAACCTGATTTAGTTTCTCATAAAGTGTCACATGTGGAATGTACAAAAAAACCTGTAATCATTTTATGTAGCAAATGGATGTGGTAAAAGCTGTGCCAAAGCTCAGAGTTCAGAGCATCTCTGTAGTTGCACACCTTCTTTGCAGAGAACAGTCCCTTAGAATGGTATTACAAAGAAGAAAGGTTTTTTTCTCCAGTTCTGCTGCAGTCAGCAGGTATAGATCAAAGTGGTTGAGGTGATCAAGATACATTGGATTCATAAGTATAAGAATTTCATCTCTGCTGGTTAGGCTTTCCTTCCAGTTACAGTCTAATCCTTCCATAGTTTATGCTGAAGACTCTCTCCCTGTTCCAGTTGCCTGACTTCTTCCAAGCATCAATATGGTTGTAAACTTTTGAAGGGCAATTAGAGACAAAAGAATTGCATATAAAGCCTGATAAAGTGAAATGAAGGAAAAAAAGAGATGGGCTTCTTATCAAATGGTTTTTGGTAGCACTACTGGAGTGTGGAGTAGTGCCCTGTGAAAAGCTGTAGTAGTCCAGTTATCTGAATAAAGTGCATTTGTGGTGTAAAAGAGGTGCACGAGCCCCTCTTGCAGCATCCCACTTCTCTCCTCCTTGCCAGTAATTAAAAGCTGACTTTGAATGCTAAGATCTGAGTGTTTCCAGATGCTGAGGTGGAATCTTGAGGAGTCTAGTAACAAGCAACCAAAACACAGCAGATAATAGTTTACACTTTAGGGTGGAAAAAATTCAAATGAAAGGGCCAGTTCCATGAAATGCTGCAGGTTTTCTGTTTCCTCTAATTCTATGGCAGTTGTTAGTGTTCTACGAAAGATAAACGGGTGTATGATATCATACACAGAGATTCCCATGGGAACATTTTTTGGGATGGTATAATTGATATGATCTCGAGCATGAACCCTCTAGACCAGAAAGTCTACGCGCTCCTCGCCGATTTAATTCCTTTCCTATTCAAATGCTGATGTCCACCTGCAATACTATATTCTCATTTGATCAAAAAAAAGGAAAGAAAAATAAATAGAAAGGAACCAAACACTTTAAATGGCTTTTTAAAATCCCATATACCATATTTTTGATGATTGTAATTTTAATAGATTTTCTCTTAGTTGTTAAACTGTAGCATTTCATATAGCCTAGGTCACACTTTTCGTAGTCATCTAGTATACATTGCCACTCCAGGTTTTAAGGGACTATTTGAAGCATATCTAAGACAGATTTTCAGAAAATGGCAACCTTTTATCTATAAAGACTGAAAGGCTGAGAGAATTTTAATTGTTCAGCCTGGAGAAGAGAAGACTTCAGTGTGTCATAATAAAGGCCTTCCAGGATCTAAAGGGAGCTACAAGAATGATGGAGAGAGGCGATTTACAAGAGCATGTACTGACATGACAAGGGGCAGTGGCTTCAAAATGAAAGAGGGTTGGTTTAGATTAGATATTAGGGAGAAATTCTTTACTGTGAGGATGGTGATGGACTGGAACAGGTTGTCCAGAGAAGCATGGGGGTAATAACTAGGTTATGTTTAGGGTCCTTTCCAGCTCAGGCCATTCTAGGATTCTCTGAAGCCAGATGTGTTTCTCCTCATGATTCACAGTGGTCTAGGTGTGCAAAAGAAGACATGCAGAATGAGATGGGTACCATGCTAATGCTGTGAGGATCTCTGTGCAACGAGCCACCCTGTGTCTGCCACCACTGGCGCAGTGCAAGAGCTTGTAGGATGAGGTTTACCAGAATATCTCATTTCCACTGCTTTAATCCCAGTTTCTGAAGTACCTTTGGTTTGCCTTAGCACTAGAGTCTGCCACAAGACATATTCTGGGAAGACTGTGTGGTTCAGGACATCACATGATTTGAACTTGGTCCTTGTGCAGGTGCTGTGCTTCAATAACATCTGTCAGGCTACCCCTGAAGATAAAGTGCCATCTGCTACGGGAACCACACACCAAATTGGCTCTGCAGGACCCTATCTGGTGTCCTGAAGGGCTGGCCATGGGCCAGCATGAAAGAACTCTGCTAGCACCATGTGTTTTCTACCCCCAAAATTCTTGGGGATCTCTACTCTCCCTGGTATCCTGCTGGACTAACAGTCAGTTCCTTGTGCTTTTAGCAATACCCACATTAGGTCTTCCCCCATCCAACTATTCCTTGTGCCCTAGTCCTAAATCAAAGAGTTTACAATAGTAGCTCTGAAGTTAATTTTGTTTATTTAACCCCAAGAAAGTGTATTAACCTTTTTTTTTATTTATTGTTGGGGATATACACTATTAAAATCCTTAAACATGAGTATTTATTTACCTGGTATATGAGGTTTGACTGTTTGCTGACATTAGGAAAGAAATGGGAGTCCATTTGTTAGTGAGGGTTTTTTTGTATGTATCTTGGCTTCATAAATTCTTGACTGTCAATCACCCATTGTCTTGGTTCATTACACAAACCATTTCTTAAGGCTCACCACAGCAGGAATTGTTTTCATTTTTGTTCTGCTAACGGAACCTGATTTGGAAAAACTCAATGGAAGTCATTTAAGGAGTCTTAGCTTCAAATGAAAAATATGAAACAATTTATTTCCCATTGGGGAAAAATGTGGGTTGGATAAAGAAAAAGGCAGCAAAAGAAAGAAATGGAGATAGATACAGAATCACAACTCAGTCCAGAGTGTGAGAGCCTAAAACACTGCAGGAGTAATCCAGGTAATGAACCAACAGTCTGAGAAACCCACAGGGAGTTTCAAAAACATTTTGTCTTTGGAGAAGATAAGAATAATTTCCATAAGAATTATATTCATGGGCTTATAGCAAACACAAAGATCATATACTATGTTTCAGCCAACTGTTTCTCCAGTGTGGCTGAATAGAAGTTGGTAAAGTGCTTCGCTCAGATAAAGAACATTGTTCTGCAGCTCATACAGCAGAAACATCCTTATTTCAAGTCCTGTTTTCACCACCCTAAAAAGGATTGCTCTCTATCTTTGATACACAGCAGTATTTCCAGGTGACAGCACCACTACAATGTTTGGTTTGTTGAGAGTTGAGCTTGACAAATAATTTATGACGCATCTCAAAATATTCAGTATCAATGACAAAACTTTTCTCTCTTAATAAATTTCCCACAAAAGCTTCTGTGAGGTTTTTTTGTATTATTTTTTGTAAATATTTCTTAGAATATGGGGAGCAGAAGAACCAGAACATTTATTATTTGCAATTCACTTTGTGAGTAGCATTTGCTTTTAGGTTCATGGATGTTAAGCACTGTGGTTATCAAAACTCATTGTGTCAACAAATTTTTGCTTTTGGAGATTAAGTCTCAGGAAAACAAGTCAGGAAAACATCACAATTCTAAGGATTATAAAATTGTGGTTAAACGGTTGCATTATTACCAGTGAAAACAAAGTACAGCATTTGGTATAACTAGATTGTCAAGTGTTTAATCCAATATTCTTGGGAATTCTGTGAATTACTGCACTTTAAAAAAAAAAATGGAAGCACTAAAAAATAGCATGTAGTATAGCCAGAACTTGAAAATTAAATTGGCAGGCCAAATGAAACTGGTGTTAAAAGCAAAGCAATGAGCACTGAAATATTTGAATCCTTCTCTTAAAGGGGTGGTTGGAAACCATGAGAAAAAGAGCTTACAAAAAATCTCAATCCAGACCCTCTGCACTGCTTTCTGGTCAATGTATAACACCAAGCAGGAATTTTTCAAGGCTGAAAAAACTGGAATTTCTCCCTGTCCAGTCCCACCTCCTGACTGACAAATCTGACTCTGAACGTCCTTGGTGAGGGCCCCCTTGCAGCTCTTCATAGTGGCGAGGTCCTTCAGAGTTTCTTCGGACCATGACACTCCTAACAACCCCCCAGCCACCAAGTTTCTGCATTCAGCAAAATCCAGATGGATTCAGAGTTGAGGGTACGAGATAATTAACCTTGAAATCTGTTTCCATCCTCTTGCTTTGAAGACCCATATTCACAACAGTCAGAAAGCACAGGTAAAATACAAAAATACATGAGCAAATGCTTTCTGTTTCTCAATGCAACCAAGGTCATTCACTCTGGAGTACCTGCTGTAGCTGTGGAAAGATGTGTTGCCTAAGGGCTTGAACTGAAGGAGAAAGAGTTTGCAAAACTCAGTTATACTGATATTAATAGAATACAGCCAGATGGTGCAGTCATCAATAATCTAAAAATATCCCTGGTGCACAGTCAAAAGCAAAGTAGCATGAAAATTAAAGTAAAAAAATTGCACTCACCAATAATGTCCTAAAAAACCTTTAATGGCACCCTATGTTTGCTGAAAGGTCAATGCATAGAGACAGGGAAAATCTTTGGCTGTGAGAAGTCATTGAAAGAGAATCTTACCCATTACCTACCTGGCTGATTTTGATCTTGTGCTCTTAAGCAAGTGAGTTAGAATAAACAGTTTAAACAGTGGCTTTAAATGACACCAAATTTTTGTTAAAAACATGCACTCATCCTTCTGTGTACCTGGCCCACTAATGAGTCAAAATTCCTGTGACAAGCCTGATTCATCACTCCTGTGTGGGTTTTGATATTGTTTCTAAACCCTTCTTCTGCAGAAAGGGCAAAAATTTACCATTCTGGTGTGGTCTTATTTGTGCAACTATTGAAAACAGTCTTAAGATAGAGTGGTAATCAAAATAATTCTCATCAAAATATGTATTTATGTTTATCCATAAAGCTATGAGAGTACCATAACTAATATATATATATGTAGTTGCTCAATTTATATATATATATATATATATATATATACACATATATATATATATACATACTTATACATGTATTTGTGAGCAGTGATCCACCCTGCCATCTGCATAGAAATAGTTCTAGACCTCAGCTGCTACATTTTTGCATTACTGTGAACCTCTCCATCTAAGACTGTGGTTGATCACTGAATTAAAGAAAGCAAAACAAGCACTAAGCAATAAGCACAACATTTATTTCAATGTAATAAGATTTTTAACATTTTAATAGAAATTTATGAGGAAGTAGTCCACATTTAAGTCTTAGCAATTAGTTAAAGCAAGCTTTAAATTCAGCAATATTAACTAAGGGGGAAAAATACACATATGCATTTTTTAAAACCCTTACCTGGGATGATCTAGAGTTTTGATTTTCTCTAGGCTCAGGGGAGGAAACACCACCAAAAATAAATCAATTTTCATTCTGCTAATCCCCAAAGAAAAAGGCTGATACAGTGCATTTTTATTTTATGCACATAAGCTATTTCTCACTAACTCAAGCCTTTTTATAGTACATGTCAAAAGGCAAGTAGGATGGGTTTTGTTGGTGTTTTTCTTTCCCCCACAGGTATTCCCTAGCAATAGATTTGGGAGCCTTTGTTCTATGCAAAGTCAAAAATCTCCAGTATGCCTCCAGAGATCTACATGCACAGGCTCTGTAAAGGAAAGAGTACATGGAATTTCTCGGGGCATGTCAGCTTTTGTGAAACTGAGCATTTCTTCAGCAACAAGAGAAGCAAATGGAAAAAGACATGGCAGGAGATTATACTTGTCAAGTGGAAGAAATAGCACAACTGCCTGCCACAAAGGCACCTCAAGCCCATGACTGCCTGTATAGCTCAAAGAGATAACTCAAACCAACAGTGCTTGAAATGGTGATGTACAGGAAAGGCTCAGTACATCTTCTGAGCAGGAGAAGATCTAAAGGTTTTTTCCTTGGTTTTGGGGAATTTTTTTTTGGTTGGTTGTTGCTTTTGGGGGTTTTTTTTTTTTTTTTTCTTTTTTTTGGTCTTGGCTCATTTCCCCCCCATGTTCTCTTGACAACCTTCTCACAGACTTCCTTTTTCCAAAACAGCTCTGGGCTCATGAGACCATGTAGACTTGCTTTGTCAGTGGTAGTTTTCCTAAAGTGTGGAAAAAAGTTATTTTGTGGAGAGCAGACACCATGAAAATGGGAAGTGAGATGGAGGTTGGGATGTAAAGTTTGGGGTGTACTAGAGATAGAACTACACATAGAATACCCCCACATATGACCATAAGAAATGCCCAAATTAATAAAGAAAAAAAAGCCCATATTTTAAATTCTTGAGAGCTGCTGAGAAGAAAAGTATTTGAAGGAAATGAGTAGACATACAAAGGCTGCTTTTGCTTGAGAGCAGGCAACTAAGACAAGGTGTTCTGCTCAGCCTCATGTCTCACTACAGGTGCATATTATAGAAATGTAGCAACATCAGAAGCATGTATAAGAATGAGATCTGTGCTGATTTTTTATTGGTATAACCAACAGCTGAATCTAGCCCAGATTTATACGGTTCTATGCAAATCTTCGACAGTTGCTTCTTGGAATTATACTTATTTCTTTTCCTCAAAGCTATTCATTCCTTGGACCATTTCAGAGTAGAAAGGAGCAAAGCTGAATCACACTGAAAGACTAGCAATGACTGAAATGAAGGTAAAACATATAATTCTTATAAACCTTTATTTATTTTTTATGCAAAAATAAAACTAGAGGTGTTGTGACTGTTCTTATAGTACAATACTTCAGCAGCTGTAAAACCTGCTGAGACTTCTTTTTGGCATCACCCAAAAAAACAATTCAAAGGGCCAAAATATCCTCACTACCAGAATCCTGTAATCAAAGGCTCACAGCGCCCATGAGAGATACTCAGAAAACATTTGGATTTATATGTTAAAAAAATTAAAAGGAACACATTACGATTTTTTTGGTTTTTTTAAAGCCAATGAAAACAAATTTGTTTCAAAGTGATTCACTGAAAAAGCCTAAACACCAATATGGTGTTGGGCCTGTTTTATGCTTCCCTTTTTTTCAGAAAGCTGGTGATACCCTTATTTCTATGAATAATTTTTTATTCATGCTCACTTCAGGGATGATTTCTGAAGTTAACAGTGGTACTTGTGAAGGAAAATCACTTTTGAGCATCCAACTTTTAAGGATAAATTTTTCAAAGGCACGTAAGTGACTTAGGATCCTACACTAATTTTCAGAAGTGATTTAAGCCCCCCTAGCCTAGTTTCCTGACAGCCAGAAGGATTTAGGATTTGAAGGGATTTATTTAGATGGTTTTCAGCATTGTTTGGCAGAGATGCACAACACAACTCCTCGACCGCTCACAGCCTGGAATTTCAGCACCAACTTGAGTGTCTGTTTGTAGCTTGGGATCCCTACATGGGAATTGCTAAGCTTGTAAGAAAGGGATTTTCAGCTTTTTAAGGCAAACAGCTGAGCGAGGAAGCTGCCTGAATTAGCCAATAGTGCAAGGCTGAAGAATGGGGCTTATGTGTCTGAGCAACTGATGTGATGCCAGTTTAGAGGTGGCTCCCCTCGCTCAGGATCCTTGGCTGGGAGCTCTGCTGGACGTGGGCACTGCAGCCAAGTCAACCACTTAAGCAGCCTGTGCCCTAGTTGTCAAAACCTCTGCTTGTCTTGAAGGCTGTCTCTGCTCACTTATTCTATTATTCTCATTATCCCTCAGCTGTCAGGTAGGCTGGAGTTGAGCTTTTCTTCCATCTAGAGGTGTTCCTGTATTTGTTTTTCTCTGCCATGGTGCTGGGAGACAGCCAGCCTCAGGCATGCTGAGGACACTGCTGGATGGGTAAGCCAGTAATAGAAGGATATTGTTTAGATAGAAGGATATATATGTTTAGATATCCAGGCTAAAACTCTGGTGTCAGGGTTTGCAGGATCTTTGCTTGAGGCAGGGCTCAGAGCAGCTCATTACTGTGGTGCTGAAGTTCAGATTGGGCTGATTTGAATGTGCTGGATAGCAGCAAGTGAGAAGTTATCATTACTGATTTGCACTGATGGATTCACCGTGATCTGGTTTTAAAATGCTCAGTGAAGCCTCTTCAGGTGCATGGTTTGATTGTATGACCTGGCTCAAAGGAAGTTGTTTTTGGAAATGGACTTTCTTATCATAATCTGTTTATGCTGGGATCCCTCAAGGTGATCAGTATCACAGCACCACACAGCCCAAGTGACTACATATTTAGTTATCTAGGTATTTGTGTGAATCTGAATCTTATATGCTTTAAAAATCATGGATGCCTATCAGCATCCTCTAATACCTAAATGTCCTGACAAATTTAACCCATAATTTCCCTGAAACCCTGGGGTTTTTAATTAGAAGTTGTTCTAAGCACCTGAATTGCAGTTCACAGATTTGAACATTAAATTATTATATTAAAAAAAACCCTCTAAAAATAGCTTCTTCTGAGATAACTGTTAAGCTATTAACTATTGAGGCAGCTGCACTTTCTATTTTAAACTTTTTTATAATGGAACGTGGCTTTATTATTTCACAGTTTGTTTTGAAGTCCTGCCACCGATTGGTTTATCAGAGCAATGATCAGGGCGGCTGGATGTCTCCCTGTGACACCACAAAGGAAAATGGATCTTCCAGCACTGAACCCCTAACCACTAAGAAATCTAACAAGTGAGCAGAAGAAATTTAGCCCCTTTGCAATTGACAGATAATTTTATAGTGCTATATTTGCACCCCATATGGACAAGGCAAGTGCTAAAGCTTAGTTTCTCTCCTTTTGAATTTAGAAAAAAAAAATCCTCTTCAAAGATAAAAACACTGAAGCCCTGGAATCTTGTTCAAAGAATTTGCAGACTACACTAGAAAAATGTACATATGTTCATTGATGCAAATAGTTTTTAAATATACAGATATGCATGCACTACATTTACTTGTTTTGAGCCAAATTGTGGATAAATAACTTCTCTCATAGCTGCAAACAGATCAATCAATTTGCCTGTATTTGCAAATGCCTTCTTCTGTACTACTAAAGTACTGCACTGGGAGAATATTTTAGAATCCTCTTGTAGCTTATGTTAAAGTTATCTTGGTACCACATTACTTTCAAGGTCCTGAATACAACACTAAAAACTGGTAATAATAAGAGTATCTGGGTAGTGAAAGCAGGGCACAGACAGAAGTTAAGAGTTATTGGAACAGTGCAGGACAAAAGTCTAAGGAGTAAGTATCACTTATATGGCAGCAGAAATAAAAACTGGGTGAAAAAATGCATTTCTAGACCTGGTACTGAGATATTTGAAATATGGCTATGAAAGTGAGGATTTTTCAAGACATAGCCGAACCTGCTTTTAACCTTAACTTTTCTTAACGCTTTTTTCAGGAGATGTTTCACTTTTGGACAGTGACCTTTGTCACCTCCACTGCCTGATTTCTGCCTGGTGTTCTCCAGGACAAAATAAAACAAATAACCACCTGAGGAGAAGAGACTTGCAGCTCCTGAGGGCTAGTCAGTCAACCAGCCCTCTGCTTTTCCTGCTAGTACCAAAGCAGTGTAAGCAAGGAGCATTCTACAGAAGAAGCAGTGATCAACTTGCCACAGCTGCAACATAGACTGTATAGAATAAGGCATCATTGTCAACAAAGCTTGCCCTGACAGCTCAATCAAGTTGTGTCATGCTTATTCATGCAAAAGGGTCTGCACGAAGAAGACAAAATATTTTAAGAAAAGAGCTTAAAAATATATATCGCCCACAAGAAACTTCCAATTAGTTAACGGTTCTTTAAATATTTGGGATAGGAAACTGCTTAATTCACAAGCCTTGCTGTCTTCTGTTCATTATTTTGTGTACCCAAAAGAATTCACTAAAGTGCACTCCACATGATGACAGTGTGACAAGGGCCAATTTGTGAATAACTTGTCAACAGCTTGAATGAAACTCTAGAAATCCATAACAGGTGCTCGATAGCTGTAATCGAGTGACAGATGGATTAGATACATGAAACCACAACAAACTGACTGAATGGGAGAGGGAGAGAGAACAAGGGTGAGAGTGGGGGAGGTTCATTAACTATAGAAGAGAGCAAAAATACATGAATTATTAAAGAAGCAGCATGAGCCAATTTGTGTGGATGCTTCCTGCTCATCTTCAGCAGCCCTGGGAAGAGGAGCTGCAATGCCAGCTACTACACACAGCAGCATTGGTCTAATATCTTGACTCTAGGCAGGGGTGTACCAGAGCTTGGCACTGGCCTTGATTGCAGAAATCACTGTTGTATTTCAGCACACACACAAGAGCTGATTCAGCAGCGTACTTGAGCGCAGGCCTTGCTCTGAGCATGTGAATAGCACCATTAAGGTCAGCACAACAACTGTGTTAACTCACACCAGCACGTTTAAGCGCCTTGCTGAATTTTTGTTCTCTGTGGAGGGATACAAAGCACAGGGGGATGAACCCCAGCTAGTATAAATTGTTACAAGCCCCTGGGGACTGCTGACACAAGAGTGCTGAGTGAGTACCACTCAGGGGCACAGGCAGTGATGGACCAGCATTTCTCTGTGGCTTTAAGTGAGGGGGTGGCCACCTGGGCCAAACCTGGGCCCTGCAGGGCTGTTCCTGTGCCAGCACACCCAGAGGGTCTGTCCCCATAGCCAGAGGCTGCCTGCACCCACCCCACCGGCTTTCCCTGGGGGGGACCCACAGCACCATCAGTGCTGGATGCGCTGTGTTTTCAGCACACAGAGCCATTGACAGGCACCCACTGACCACACACAGCTTTGTTCCAGGTGTGTCAGAATATTACATTTAGTCTCAGCAGATACACTTTCTACTTAGTCAGTGCCCAGCCTTTGTCTTCTACTTGGCCCTGACTGCAGGCAGGAGGAAGGCTCCTGTTACCACTCTTAATCTCTCTTCCCTTTAAGGGTTTTCCCTTAAATTAATTTTTTTTCCTTTAAATTAACTCTTCTGTCTCCTTATTTTCCTGCTGTGCACCCTGCTTAGTACCACAATCCCAGATTTGCAGTTATTCTATCCAAACAATGCTTTTCCACAACTACCTATTAAGGGAACAACCAAAACCTTGACAGCTGGTTTGCTTTTATAGATTTTATAGAGTGACGTATCTTTTTCGTTCTGTCACAAATCTTGCTGTGCCTAATATCTTCCCTCAGAGAAAAAAAATTGTGACATTTTGGAACCTATTCAGATGACAAACAAAATACAGCTCCTGAATATTTCAGGTGCAAAAACAAGACTTGCTTTTGTTAAAAAAANTCTTCTCCATAAATGTAATGTAAACACACAGACTAAACTACTGCTTAGAAAAGGAATTTGCTGTGCAGACATCATTATCATACCAGAAACCCCTGTGATAATAAAATGCAGCCATTTTGCAGTAAATGTTGGACACCTGGCACCATTTAATTTTCTTGCACTTTGGCATAATCCTTATGTTTATGATATATTCACTCCTGCCGCCATCCAGGATGCTCTGTTTGCCTGAGGTGAGACTGTTCTCTCTGGCTGTGTGGGTAGTGATCCCCAAAACACCACACTAGCACACTCATACTCCCATGTGAACCTTGGATAAATGAATTCAAAGAGTCAGAATTAACCCAAGGAAGGCACTGCTTCATACTTGAATGCCTTTCAGCTACTAGCAATGAAAAAGAAAGTTGAGTTTCTAGATCCAGAATGTAGGGAGAGGGCAGTCCTGCGCACAAGGATCATGCATTGATGAAATTCCATTTTGTTTCATTTAAGCTCCACTTTATAGTGTTTCAGCAGCACATAGCTGCTTGCCTTGAAAGATTGCCTGAGAGAAAGATTTCACTGTTGTTTTTTTTTTTTTTTTCCTGAGATGCAGTAATATTCATCTAAAGATATGACTGAGGGTATGAAAGAGCGTGAGACAGGAGATGAAGAGATTGTGAGCTCTGATAAGGGTACTCAGCTGTAACCACTACTATGGTGGTCTGTAAAGATAATTTAATAGCTAACACCACTGCTTAGGACAGAGCAGGCAGGCACATGCAGCAAGCAATAAAAGCATATTAAAGGAAATCACAGATCCATAGGCAATCAAATGTATTTCAGTCTCTGAAAGAGTTTGTGTGCTTGGGTAGGTCTTAACCATTCCTTCTACAGAAACAAAACTAAGATTGGAGAAAGTTTCCTGTTTAGCAAGTGAATTTCCTCATTCCTCATTCAGATCTAACTAAATGTTCCTCTCTTTTGGCTGAGAAACCTATTTTATGTATATTAGCCTTGGATCTAGCAGTGTTTCTCTGTTCCAAAGTTAAAAAACCCAATCTGATTGCATGCTCTTATGTCTATGCCTCCTTTGTAATGCACACTGTAATTATCACCATGCAGAGAATTTTGCCTGTCTACTCCACAGCTGTTTGTGGGTGAAACAGCAACTCTTTGTGAGCATGTACACAGATGTTCAGCTATTGAACCACTTCTTTGCAATCCAGACCTGACAATAATTAGGATGTCAGTGATCTCCAAGCACCTGACCAGTGTTGGCTTTCTTGTTTTGAGAAATCAAATTAAACTTTGGCCTGGTGGATTTTAGGGTACTGAAGCAAAAGTGATGGTAGTGTAGACTGGGAGAAACTGGCAATTGCACCTTGGATCACAAGGAGATGTTTGTTTTGAACCTCTCTTCTTTGCCTAACCCTTTTGAGGAACATCTGTGACATAAAGAAGGCAATCAGCTTCTTTCACTGGAATTAACAAATACTAGACAATGGTTTGAGTTTGGTTTGGGATTTTTGGCACCTATTAAGCCAGCTACAAATCTCTGTCTGAACTCCCCAAGACTGTGTGAAGAGCTGTACCACTGATTTACACTTAGGATCTCATTGAGAGCATTCTAGAGACAACTGCAGGTCTTGCTCAAGTCTACTGCTAACAGCTAGATAAAAGGAATGTTATTAGGCCCCCATTTCACAGATGGAAGGTGAGAAAGAAGCAGCAGCAGCTTCTTCACAGTTGCAGATTCATACACTTGTGTAACCAAATGGCAGACAAATGCCTGTGCACATCTTTCACTCCTCCATGAATAGGAGTGAGAATTTGCACATGTGCCATTTGCATGTGGTCAGCTGTTTGAAGTGTAAATGGTGTTAAACCATGCAGATTTGATTTTCAAACTCATTTCATTAAGACACTTCCCCAGGACTTGTAGGTTATAAGTGTTAGAGCCAGGAACAGCTGCAAGAAGAGTACCTTTCCCCTTGCATTGTGAGACCAGCTGTTGAAAGATGTGTTCTCCTGATTGGATACTATAAAGAGAAACTAGAAACAATCTGAAATGCTTCTTATTACAACTTTTGCAAAATCCAGTCATCTAGATGATTAATCTGCTAGTAGCTCTTATGAAAATTAAGAACTTTCGAAAGCCATTACTTTAGCTTAAATAACTTTTTCCTTTAGCTGATCTGACCTGAGGACATCGATTTCTTCACAGTTTGATTTGGCTAAGCACTTTCAGCTTGAACCAGCAGAATAGGAAGGATATTAAAAAGGAATAAAAATGTCACACAAAAAGTTTCCCACATAATTCACCATCTTCCCAGCCAGCTTGTGTATGTTATTTCTATGTCAAAATAAAGGAGGCATAAGAGCACAGTTTTTACCCAAACACTTTTCCTATAGAGATTCTGTCTTCTGGACAGAAAAAAAAAAAAGAAAACCAACCAAAAAAAAAAAAGCCCCCAACATAACAAAGTAGTATAAAACCTCCCATTAAAACACTCATTCTTTATTATCAGCCTGTGTCAATGATGTAGGGTGAATCCCTATGTAAGGACTGTGTCTAAGTAAGTTCTGAATTTTCAAAAGTTGTTTTAAAAGACCATGAAGCCAACCATAATTGGCATGACCAGACCTCCTTATGTTTAAACCTGAAGTTAAGAGTTGCTCTTAAGCAAAAATCCATGTGTATATTGTAACTTCTAGGTAAATTTGAGACCTGGAATAGTAATACTTGGTTGGATCCTAGATTTCATGTTAGAGCTAGTCTCATGTTGCTGAGATACGTGCCAAGGGGTGCATGAGTGTACTGGGAGATGTGTTGAACAGACTTCATACTGATTTCAGCTCTTGTGCATCTTTCTGGCATATCTTAACTTACTGCCTGGCTTTGATATTACATATCACTCTGAAATGGACAAGAAGTCTAAAGGATGAAAGACCTGAATCAGATTTCAAAAATGTATATTCATACCACAGGGGAAAAAGAGAGAGTATTAAAATTTTGGAAGCTGAATGCTTGTGCCCTCAGGCCAAGGCTGTACATTCAGCAGCAGGCTGTCATACCCTAATTGCTAGTGCCCCTTTGTGAATCAACATCTCTGAGAAGCCAATTCTACATGAGGCTTCTTTAATATACATCTTCTCATTTGCCCCATGTATATTTCAGTTTGCCATCTGATAATTGGAATTGTGTGGGTAGCAGCCGGTACCATCTGGCTTGTTAATAAGTAGAGGATAAAAATGTCTAATGCCTTGCTCTACATAAATACAAGAATTACCCTACAAATAAACAGCTCCCTAAAACCTCAACTGATGAGAACAAAAGAAAATAGTGTGGTCTTAGCTCATTAAAAAACACTGAGGAGAAAATGAGGGAACAGTAGGAAAGCCTCATCACTTCCCATCTGAAGTTTTAGTGTAACTAAAACATATGGGTAAAATAATGCAAAATTAAAAGTGATAATGCACTTTTCACACCAAAACATATTGGGCCACTATACAAATGATGCAATTAAAACTGCTGCCTTCAGGAGCCAAAACCTAAGCTGAATAAGTACGGTACAATTAAAGTTTTCGATTTAAAACCAGTGAAAGATTTATCATAATAAAGCCCAGCATAGAGATAATATGACTTGGGGGCATCAAAGCTAAGCTATAGAAAGCCACATGTCCTACAACATGGAGTTAGAATTGGAAGACTGACATCAGCAGATTTTAGGGCACAGAAAGGCTTACAAGTTCATTTGCACGTGAATGGCCAAGACCATGCAAAATCTTGCATGTAAACAGTGCAGTATTGTAATCACTACTTTAATTAACAGGAAGGCAGTGCAAAGCTGTCTGCATTGGGGAAATAAACTCTGATCCTGTGGGCTGGATGCGAAAGCCACGCTGCCGTATTTGGAACCTGCTGGAACTTGTACAGCGCCTTATCTGGAAGGCTTCATGCGCATCACGACAATGTCCTCTAATCTGGCAATAAAAGGGGCATCATGAGCGGTGGCAGCCCTGCCAGCCAGAGAAGGCTGCAGTCACGCTGTGCTCCCAAGATGGTGAAAGGAGATTTAAGCCTCTTGCAGGAAAAAAACCCAGCACGGATTGCCTCCAGTCTGGCCTGGGTATGGAGCGGGGAAAAAGGAAGGGAACGCAGCTGGATGGCCGCTACCTGAGTGGGGCTGGCAGTGCGTGGGAAGGTGCCACCACGCAGAGGAGAAAAGGCACATGGCCAGCACCTTGGTTCCTCCTAACCACCAGCCACCTCCACCAAACTTCAGCCTGCAAAAGCAGATGTGCTGGCCATTGTTGTTTTGCATCTCTGGGGTTTTCCCCAGCAAGGCTTAGCCTGCCCTGCTGATAATAGCTGGGTAATAGCTTCATTCTTCCAGATGAAGACTCATCCAGGGTGAACCAGAGCCCAGATGTAGCACGTGCTTCCCTAGGAAGGAAGGTTAATAACACTGATCCCATAGAAAGTTGGAGAGGGTGTTTAGTGTGACAAAATAGGTAAAGACCCACATTTGGAAAACAAGCCTGTTCTGCGCTGGGTGGAGCTGATGTAGTGTGGCACCCAAGGAACTCCCAGGGTTTTCTGCCCTGTGCCCTCTGAGAACCCTGTAGCTGTCACTATAAACACAGGCCTATAGTCACTGCTTGTCTACCTTCATTCTTGCTGAAATATTTACACTCACACACGAGAGTTGTACTGTTTACATCCTTTGAGGCTGCACCAAGCACACAAGCACAGCTCTCTGGCCAGCCTTGCACTAACTCTTGATGCTACTCTGAGTTGTACGTCATGCTGATCTGGAGCTGGCCCTTGCCAAACAGAAGCTCTAACAGCTGAACCTCCCTCCTCTTCCCTCTTCTCATGAATCATAATTTTGCTCTCATAGCAATCAGCTGATTTTTCACAAAATCTGTAGGAGCTCCATTATCTCAATAAAAATACTTCTGCTTTTATAGCCTTTGCTTCTGTTGTTTTGAAATTTAGCTTCTGCATTTTGAAAATTTAGTTTGAGACTGGCCAGCAGCACTAACTGGAAGATATCTTCAAGGGAAACCATGCAAGAAGCAGAGCAATAAAATGAAAACTGTAATAATGTCTTATAAAGACAAAAAAGGGGGGGAGGTGTTATATGCCCTTACACATCTGCTGTGGCTCTTTCTCCCTCACTCTACACACGTCTGTACCTCACGCCCCTGTGTAAGACTGTCCTTGCTCATTCCCAACGCACTTTGGAGTGATTTTCATTTCCCAGATGTGGAAACAGAGTGTCTTGCTTAGGATTACCTAGAAGCCTGAGTCAGGCCTCAGTCTGGTGTTTCTGAGGTGCCATTTTGTCTCCTGCCAGCTGGAAAACACAAGGATGTGTGTCCCCTCGCAGCCTTCAGCACTGGTGCTCCATGTGCGGTACCTCTGCCACATGTGTCTGTGCAAAGAGCTCAGCTCTTCGGTCTGTGGAGATGGCACTGCACTTCCACTGAAGGAATTCTATTTACATCCATTCTCCTGGTAAGTTTTTATGAGCTTTTTAAAACCTTAATTCCTTCCCTAAAACCTTTTTGACCATACATCAGAATTAAAGAAACCAACTCCCAATTCTAGGCACTTCCCTCCCAAAGGAATAAGTTCATCCTGCATCTAAAGGATCAGATCAATTTCATCCCAATAATTTTGAAGTCAGTATAGAACCTGGGTCCTAATTCAGATTTTTAAAATTGTTTTAGAAATAAGCAGAGGGTGCACATAAGATGCAACGTTACTGTAATTAGGGAATATTACTAGCCAGATAGCTTCAACCCTAGCCCCAGCTTCAAGGAAATGTTTGGACAGAGAGTATCATCAGTTAAAGAAAGAATGATATTAATTACTTTGTTTTTTCTTCTTCTTCTTTTTTCTTTTCTGTCAAAAGAAAAAGAAAGTTAAAAAAATAAAATAAAAAAGGTGCTTACAAACAGTAAATGAGGAGTTTCATAAGGTTTAGAATCAGGCTTGGGGAAACAAAAGTGATATTTTCTTCAATACCTGGGATGGGTACAAGTACCCGCCTGGAATTTTATGATGCATTGTTTCTGCAAAAAGTGTTAACAAGATATATATATATGTATCTATGTATGTATAAAACAATGCTATGAAATAATATGAAAACTTAGTAGCTGGTAATTTGGATTGGCCAGAGAAAAGAATTTGGAAAAGACTGTGCTTGGCAAAACCAGCTCTGCATTTGGCTTCTAAAAATAAGGTTCCTCCAAGGGATGTGAAGCTGGGCACCAAGAGCTGATGCTGGGCACCAAAAGCTGGTTGGAAAAAATCTTGTGCAGAAACAGTTTCAGGAGCAGGCAGCAGCAACCTAAATAGTAATTGCTATCACTGCTGAAAAGTCCTGAGATTTACTTAGACAATGTCCCTGGGAACATTTGTTAAGAATGAAATGCAGTTGAAGCAATTTGTACCATGAAGTCAGACAGGAAATCAGACTAATCCCTGATGCAATTATGTGTAAGCTTGGCTGTCTAAGACTTACTAGAGCAAAAGAGACAGAAGAAAACCAAGCCAGAACAAGATATTGAAAGGTACTGAAAGTAGGTCACTGTCCTACATTACACAAAAGCTAAATGGAGCTTTATCATCCCACAGTATCCTGAGCAAGTTGAACAAAGGACTTTGTCTGGTGCAGATCTCCTGGCAGCGTCCAAGTTACACAGCTGCATAAATCATAAAAAAAATTTAGGCGTAGCAGAATTTCCAAGACAGGTAGAATGTATTGCACTGAATGAACACAGGAGGAAACCAGGACAAGGAGAGGACTTGTGTCATAACTCTGTGTCAATGCATGGTAACAAATTCCCATCAAGAAATCCTGTGACTTATTAAAAGTACTGTGTAAGTAGGACGAAGGGGCATTGATTAGAAAAGCCACAACACATAGATATGTGGAGTGTTGTAGTTTGAAATGGGAGTATTTCTAAGTCAGCAAGAGAAGAGATGCTTAATTAGTAAATAGAGATAAAATTGCAGCAGAAAACAGGATCTGTTTTCTATAGAATCTATTTTCTACATCATAGACTCAAAACTCTTCATCATGGTTAGTTAAGAGAAAGGATAAGCTTCCTGAAATGTCAGGACAGTAGATGTTGACTGTTCTTGCTCCCCTTCCTTCTCTTTCTTATTTAAAGCTTCAATTCCTTAGGCATAGTTACAGAACAATTGTTAAAAATGGAAACTTCAGAAGATGAAAATTGTTTGAAAGGTTGTCCAAGCACAATAGGTTTTGTTATTTTGGGATATCCCCAACCCCCCAGCTTATATTAGTTTAATGATGAATATAGCTTAAGTGTTTCTTTTTTTTTTTTTTTNCCATAATTTCAACACTGAAACATTATCAGAGCAAGTTGTTTAAAGATGAGTGTAGATAGTCTTTAGATAATAATAATTTAATCCCTTAACTGTAGATATAATATTCTTATCCAAAACCACTAGGAAAAGTGTTTTTCTGCTCACAATCCATGTCTCAGATCGCTGGAAATATTTGAGATTAGAGCATAGTTTTCTAAGATGTATGTAGAGCCCAAAATCTTCCTACCATTGTCTTACCCCAATCTTATAAGCTTAGAACTTTGAAAATGACATAGGAAGAGTTTTCTGTCTGACAAAAAGGCCATCTAAATTTGTAATTTGAATTTCGGCAGCCAGACAAAATGAAAATGTTGGCCTCAGTCTTTATCTGTTTAGCATTGAGGCACATTGCTAAGACAGACCTGTTTTCTGCTTCATCTGTGATGTCTGAGAAGAGACTGTCCCACTAGTGTCTCATGATATGAAGATCCACAGCAGAAGTTTAATAGTAAATTTTAAGAACTCTTAAAATATTATTTAATTATCGTGTTACATAAATAACTAATAATTGGCTTAATAAAAGGAACCAGTTCTTGGTGCAAAGAAAACTCTGAATTCCACTGGAGCAGAGCTTCCCAGGGCAGGAATGTCTTCATTCCAGCCCTTTGCTAACTCTACAGCTTCAAACCTAGAAAGATTTGTGAGCATCCTGGATTCATGTAATGCAAATTTTAAAATTCCATTCTAGCTAAATGCAGGACATATACATTTTTTTATGTGTCTGTCCATTTTGGTTTATCTAAATATGTCTATTCTAATAAATAATTATCAGCTACTTTATGGCATTTAAATTTGACTTGTTTTCCAAATGAAAATTTTTCTCTATCTGTGGAAAGTTGAAATCTGAGACAAGAAATGCTCCTGAAGCCATTAGCACACATCCTAAACAAAACTGGCCTGTTTCCGCTACAACAAGCAGTGAAAAAAGAAAGTCCATTAGATGGAAATATTGTCTATCTAAAACAAGCAGATTTTTATTTCTGCAATGTCTAAGCACTGCAATTCTCAGCAGAAAATTGCACTGGAACAGTGGGCGGTTCCGAATTGCTGGAAACTTTACAATGGCTTTTATGTTTAAACATCATTTAGCAGCTGTTAAAGGTCAGCACAAATCCTGTACTTTATCAGTATAAATGAAGTCTACAACTGCCAAGAAAAGAATGCATTAAATAATGCAGTGATTATCATCTTGATTTTTTTTCCCTTCAGAAGTGAAAAGGACCTGTTAAGCAGTTCTGTTTTTCTCCTTCTTGTTTCAAATTGACAAAGTAAAACACTAATTAAATTATTTATATCAGGAATTTACTTACGAGGAGCACACGTTTTGTACACAAAGCAAGTGAAACATCTGACACACTGTATAGTGCCAGGTGCAGTTAAGAAAGCGTAATATAAGTTGGCATCTAGAGGCTAAAAAACCCAATAAACTTGCTGCAATATTTCATTATCAATTTTATTTCCTACCATACACCAAATGTACAGCACAGAACACAGTTTTGTTGTTTTGATGTAAGAAATATTAATTGTATGAAGAAACAGTATACAAACTACTCCAAATTAAAAAATGCATACATCATTGCTCTTTACAAAAGGTCTAATTTACAGTATAGCTCATCAATGCATTTAAACACAAAAAAAAAGAAAAACAGAACAAAAAAAAAATAAACAGTGCACATTACAAAATACATCAAGTACAAGGGAGGCAAATAAATACAAACATACTTCACAGAACATCCTGAGCAAACAACCAAACACAGATAAATTAACCTGAAGCCATAGTAAATCATAATAATAAATACATAGGTCAGTAAGAGGTTTTTTTTACTTAAATAAAATATATAACAAATTTGTTAAAATATTTAGTAAATTAAACTTTAGTCTTTGTAATGAGTGAACTCATTTTGTATGCATTTAACAAGTATAACAAATGTTTGTTTTTTGAGTTTTTAGCAAGAACAATAACTTTAATAGCAAATTTTTGTTTGGTGTTCTCCTATTTATATTAGACAGCACATATGGTAGCTTTTGAAAAATCAATTTTAAAATAAACACAGCTCCTAAGAACACACATTTTCCCCATCTAAACTAAGATTGGAGAGTTGAATCAACCCCCCAACAAAAAGCAAGCCTCACCTAATGCAGAACAGTGACCACAGTGCATGAGAGTTGAATCACTTCTGAATAGTACTTTTGTGCAGGAACAGTAATAATATAATTGTATATGCCAAGCCTGTGAATGCCATCATATTCAATCTAAATATAAATGCGGCTAATAAAAATAAACACTTTCATTATAGCACGGGAAAATTAAACACACGCTAGATCCATGTATACATTTACACTGAGGCACATATGCACATGAGGTGTGTGTGCATACAAAAAAGGCAGTTTAGCTGGTTGTTTATACCTTTTTTTCTTTAAAAAAAATAAATATAAAAAAAACTTCTGAAACAATGCTAAATTACTTACAATCCCTGAAATAGACATTGTCTCTGTTACAGCAACCGCTAGTTTCTGACGGATTCAGAAGTTCCACACCCAGGCTAACCGGATACCAAGGCGTACGTTCCGCACAAGTGCTCGTCTGTCCACACCTCCGCCTGTCTGTCTGCTCTGTAGCACTTGGGACCCTACCAGAAGACTGGTGACAGGTTCAGTATCAGCCTAGTCTTAGTGAAGAAGGATGGGAGAAACCACCCACGGTGTTGCTGCCGGTCATTCAAAGGGACGAGCGACCACCGTGGTGCCAGAGGGGTGTTGTTGCCCTCCAGACCGCTGCCCTCCCAGCTGCCATTACCTTCAAACCAGTATTAAATGCCATTTCAGGGGAGATGTGCTTGACTCATTACGTTCAAAGCCTTTAGCTTGGGATGTGTTTGCGTTTTCTAAATCCAAATCCATTGCAGTACTGGTCACTTGCGTAAAACCTCAATGTCTCATACTAAAAAAGTACCAGTACCTACCTAATTACCCTTCTTGTTTAGAGATAATTGTCATTTCCCTCCATGAGCTAACTCTGAACAAAAACTGCAGTGGTAAAATAAATCTGAAGTTCTCTTGAAACATTTTAAATAATCATTCTCATAGGCTAAATCACACAGCCAAGTCAAGTGCTTTGCTGATTGCTATATTTCATTATTGCTAACATATTCTTTAACACACTGTTTTCCAGCATACTGTGCTTTTAAGAGCCCAAGTTCCCCACTAGTGGGCACCATTTATCTTTTCATTCCATGCATCTTCACATCTCATGTTACTGCAAACCCATTTCCGATACAAAGCCATTATAAAAAAGCAGGATGTGAGGAAAATAAAACTAGAACCACGGTTCAGTCATTTGTTACTTTCATAGGTTTTTTTTTTCTTCCTGTACAAACCCAGCAAGTTATTTAATTTACAGTATAGCTTTCAGTCTATTTAAAATCCCATTGGAAAATAAATTAATAAACACATTTGTAAAAATATGGCAGGCCGCAAAAATGCTGTTAAAAGATAAAAAAACCAACTCTTTGATTAGAAATAAATAAAAAATATAAAAAATAGTCGCACACACTTTTTACATTCACTTTACAAAAACTGAGTGCAAAAGAAGAAAAAAAAAGAAACTGTACTGAAATAAATAGAATATACTAACAGAGTGCATTGCTGTTAATACAAATAGTCTGTTGTGGTTTTATTATTTTTTTTATGTCCGCTGGGAAAAAATTAGTGCAATGTTGCAATTGTAAATGCAGCATGGCAACCTACACCCCTTAGCAGTACATGAACTCCTAACAGATCCATCTGGAGTTTACTGCTGTTAAGTAATTTCTGTTGCCCAGCAGCTTTCACATCCTACACATGGATGCCCTTCACTGCCTGTTTGATACTTTCCAGCAGAGCTTTGCATTCGGGGGAATAGTCCCGTTCCAGATTGCTGTACATGTCTGTGAGTGTATTTACATATGCTTCAAAATTCTGCTCACTGATTGGCCCCTAAATGGAGACAAAACAGATTATAATTGTAGAAGGTAAAATTTAAAAACCCAAACACCCAACCCCAAAGCATGTCGAAGGAGCAATATGGCAAGTGGGGAGAAGTCATAAACAGGGCAGCCATCCAAATTAATGGAAGGGTTGTGGAAATTACAGGAGTTGCATGTCCTGGGGAATCCACACTCTCTCCAAGCAAGAAAAGGAGCTGGACATATTATGGTTAGTGTAACCTTTTTTTCTTTTTTGTGTGGCCAATTTGTCTTTGGAATTGTCACTGACATTTCCCCTAACTGTCCTTTCTTAGTCTTCCAGTGGCACACTTGACATTTGGAAAGGGGGACTGGAAACACAAGTATCTCTGTGGATTTGGCCTGTGTTTGACAGATGTGATATTTTTAAGAAGGTAGAGCTTGGTTGTCTCCAGAAAAATCATCTATATGAAACAGGTTATAGTTTTGATCTGTGAGCTGAGTAAATAAGGATTCTCATCAGAGTGAAGTTTTCGCTCTTTGTGCAGTGTGGGTGTTCAGGCAGGGAGGTTTGAGGGAAAAGCCTGCCTTGCACAGTACAGGGCAGAGATAGGAGGGCTGGCTCATTCCTGAAAGCAACTGCACCTACTCCCGCACAGACTTCATGATCCTGCATCTCTGCAAAGCAAATCAGCCTATAAGTGCTCACTGCTAATGCAGCTCCAGTGCTCCTGCCGGTCCCTGAGCTTGCTCATCTGCTTCAAGTGCTGGCAAGACAGTCTCAAAAGAAGGTGTTAACCTGCTGGCTGTGGGCTTACCATCTGTGGAAGCTGAATGTCAGCGAGACTGGAGATAAGGGCTTGGCTTAAGCCAGCTAACTCCTTCAACAGGCTCTCGTTGTTCTGCTCTATGAGTTTGTTCTCTTCTTCTATTGTTTTCAAATTGCTCTCCATAGATGTGATCTAAAAGAGACAGGCAGGCACAAACACAGACAGACAAACCTTTGGCAGCATTATTATTGCAGTTTGAACCCAAAATATCAGCTGGGTGATTATGAGAGAGGCCATGATGAATCTGAAACAGCTATGCTCTTTTTGGGAGAGACGTAACTTCTCCACAGAACATTCCAAGCAAAGAGGAGGTTGTATTTGTGCTGAAATGATGGACTTTGCTGCTGGTTCACGGAGAAACCTTGTGGTAGCAAGGCACTAGCATGTGCCCCAGAGTGGGAGGAGGGAATTGAGCTTGGAGAGGAAGATCAGTGTGGAGCTGGGATGCAGAGTGTGGCCTCAGGGGTGGCAGAGGGAAGGAGAAAGGAGGTTGATGTTTACATTGCTGTCCTGCTCTCACAGCATCCCTGCTGCTCGCCCACAATAGCAAGGGCACGGGTATTAGCTGTTGTGCTACTTTCCTGCCCTGCTCCTGGGTGAGCTCTGGGCTGGCTGGGATTAGCAACAGGCCTGGTGCTGGGAACAATTAAAAAAAAATAGAGTGGAAAGGAAACTGAGTGGCTGAGCACGTATCACAAAGATGATCTCTGACCAACAGAATGGAAAGGAGGGTTTTGTAAAGAGCAGGAAAAAGCAGCCAAGGTAGAAAAAATGGTATCTTCTTAAAGTGAGAACTCTGGGATATACTCAGATCTGAAAGCTTAGATGTCAAAAGCAGTGCTGAAAAAACAAAGTCAGCAATGGCAGTGTCTGGTTCCCTCCTGCCCCACTCCTTGTCCCGGGAGCAGATGCCTCAGCAGGGCAGAACCAAGGGATGCCGTCCCTATGACCTGCCACAGCTCCACAAGGCACTGACCTGTGCAGTCACATTTGTCATGCCCACACTACTTAATTACCTCCTGCTCGTGGCCACTTTACTTCCTTTGCTCACCACAGTCACGCAGCAAAAGTCCCCAGTGTGAGTTTTGTGTGCCTGTCATCCATTACAACCCCTCCTCTGGGGTTCCTAGCAGTCTAACACCTGGCTGGGGAAGAGTAAAAGGAGGTGGGAGATTTGTCCCTTCTGCTGTAGTTCAGTTCAGGCTTTGCTGGTCAAACTGCCTTCACCAGGGAGAAAGTTGGGGGAGAAGAAATCTGCCTGCTAAACTGGGCAATATCCATGCAAATAGCGCAGTGATCACCAGAGAGAACCAAGGGCCCTGAGACAGTGAGCACAGCCCCCCTGCAGTGCAGTTTGGGCTGGATACCCCACAACTGCTGGGGTGTGAAGCCAGATTGTTTAGATCCAACACAGGTAGCACAGGCTTCCACCTTGTTTAGACCATACACACAGTGGCTATTGCAAAAACAGCATGAGTCAAAACTGCTCATTCCAATGTGATGCCAGTACAGGGGAGTATGGTTACACTCAGTTTGGTTTAGATCAGTTTAGATTATATTCATTTCACAGATTTCATTTTATTTCACTCTTATTCTGAAAATTCTGAAGCTCATGCTTTTACCCAGTCTGCCCAGGTTGACTTCCAAGTGCATATGGGATTTGGAAGGGCTGAAGTTATACAGCTCACTCCATAGAACCACTATCACCGTATTAAAGCCAACTTAATCTCTCCAGTATACAAAATAATGAAAGAGAATGATTCTTTTCCATAACTCCCACCAAAATCCTCTGCTACACAAACTAGCAAAAGGTATACATTCTTTACCAACTGTTGCCTGGAGGCAAAATTCAAACTATTTCAATAATTGACAGTGGATGAGCTAAACTAGGAAAATTTTCTTAGGTACACATAAGAACTCATTAAATTCAATTCTCATTAAGACTTGGAGTGGGTTTTAAAGAGGAATTATCATCCCTAAAAATTCAAGTCATAGGACCTCCATGGTTTGGTAAGCAAATGTTTGGTCAACAGAGGAAAATGAATGTTTTGTTTGGTATGTTTCATTTCTGCTTGCTAAGATTAGCTACAAACTACCCTGAATTTGTCATTCACCAGCTCTTTAAGACAATACCTGCTGCTCGTTTACAGAAAATCAAAAAACAAGAGCTTGGAAAAACAAGTGCAGAGGAGACTAGCTATTTTTAAACATAGCATTTACTTAGCATTTAATTTATTTATCATACTTAAACATAGCATAAGAAAACACATTTATGGCATACCTGAGTTTGAAGCTTCATCATGTCAGCTTCAATTTTAAGGTTGGATTCATTCAGTTCTTTTATTTCCTCATCCAAGTGTCTTATTTCTTCATCACTCTCAATACCTGTAAATAGTTGAAAATAACAATATCAGATTTAAAGTGTCCACATGTAAATGGATGTATGAGTAACAAGCTGCATTACCTGTTACTTAACCATAGGAAAATAAGCTTTTCAACAAATGATTGATCCTTAAATTGTCTTTTACTTTGATTTTACTGTCAAAATTCTTTCCTACCTGTTAGACATCTATATGAGCTGAAACATAGATGGGGCTATCTTAGTCCTAATTTTTTCACAATTTCTTTTTTTTCATTGCATCATGTAACTACAAGCTGGAGGGAACAGAAAGGAAAAGTTTCCTAGAAAGAGGAACGTTTATCATAAAACATTAGGAGATTTTCGTTGGGTGCTTGGGTGTGGGTTTTTTGTTTGTTTGTTTGTTTTGTTTTAATAAGAATGCAACAGCAACTCTTTTTCAGGAAACACACCAGGGCAACATCTTCACTAGTATTGTTTGTTTAGCTGTACCTGTTTCTGATCTTGCAAGAATCTCTGTGGGATGTGCAGAATAATTTCAATAAGCACAGCTTAGTTATATCTGATAAATAGTAAAGTTTAAATAACAAGAAACGGTGAAATTCTCCAAAAGCTAATAAGTATTATGGGAAAAAAAAAATAGAAAAAAGGCAGCCAGTCTTTTTCATCCCAACAGGTTAGATAGCAAAGAAAAAAAGCTTCAGTTCTTTAATGAAAGCCTTGTCCTGAAAAATAGGGAGCTGTAGCAGCTGCTGGCAATACATGTGCCTGTTTCTGCTTAGTATCACTCTGAGGCCAACTCTGCCTGCAGATTTGTGCCACTGTTGTCACTGCTTTAAAGCCTAGAACTGAGTCTGCTGGGGAGCCAGCCTGGGAAATCTGTAAGCAGTAATGCAACTGCTTTCCTCAGCAGTTGGAGGCTAAAGACTAAATTTCCTGAATCCTGGCTCAATGCCCAACCTGCTAAAGCACATTGTATAAGAAGGGAGACTCCTACACATTTCCCCCTGCAACTCTTTGGTAATTATTGCTTTGCACTTAGGTTAGCTAAATTGCACAAGCACTGCATAGATACTAAGCCATGTAGGAATGAAGTTAGAGAGATGAGTCAATTTCTGCCCACAATATTGCTCCCTTCATACCTTATTCATCAGATAGCTAAGTCCTCCTGATCTGTAACTAATTGTTTATTAATAAAAAACAACATTAAAAACATACCCAGATTTAAAAAAATTAATGCTCTGGAACAAGAGCATATTCTCAATGTTCAGTTATCAAGATATAAATAAGAATAATTTTATAATCTCTCATGCAAATATTTTTTTTAGTCAAGATTTTTTATTGCTAGAGACAACTGAAAGTAGTGAGAATTAATGCCAGAATGGCATAAGGGGGCACAAGTATAAATGGGAGTCAGGGCCCTTCTATCTAAATAAATGTCATCATTTTTTACAGATCTCCTTACCGCCACTTGCTTTAAGCTTGATAGTCATTAATTCTTCCGAAATTTTGCCCTTTTTTATGGTTTGTGCATTCAGAGGACAACCAGACAGGCTGAAACAGATAGGAAAAAAAACATTAGCATCCACTTGAAAATGGCAACAACCCTTTCAGGCAATATTATCATGCACTTGGACAGACCTCTGTACCTAAGGTCACATCAGTATCTCCATTATAGCATGGCTTCAGGGAATGACATAACTCATAAAGAGTCATTTAGCTGTATATTCCAGCTTGAAAATTGGCACAGAAATCTCAATCTATGAGTAAACAACTCTTAAGCATATTTCAAAATAATCAAAATTGCAGTAGCAGCTACTGGTAAACTATATGAAGATGCATTTACAGAATTCTTTAAATTCGAACACTTATAAACTGTTTTTATCAAGGGATTGTGCTCCAAAGGAGAGGAGGGTATGGTACTTTAAAATGGCAAGTTTACTATCCTAAAATAAATTAGTTAATGGGATGATGTCCACAGTGCACAATTATTGTATCACTTTGTTGATACATAATAATGATCAATACAATAATAACTCTGGATATACCCTATAGCATGTAATAGCTTTTTTGAATGGTTCTATTATATAGTCAGTTTGCTTTTTAACCACTGTTCACATTAAATTACATTTTGCTATTTCAAAGCTTACAATTTCATCAGCTGGTAATTATCTGAGGCAATTTTTATAGCCCACTAAAGGGCTAAGAGGAATTGCACTGTCTTAATGCTATCTTTATAAATAACAAAGAAGAAATACCCATACGCCGAAGAACTGGCAGAAGGATTTGTTTTTAGGTGTAGCCGAGTAAGGAGTGAGGGAAAATTTGGTTCTACAAGAAAATGGTTGATGTGTGTGTATGTGTGTATGTGTGTCTGTAAAAATTTTTTTTTTAAAGAGAATCCTAACAGACATGGCATTTTCACATAGGAAAAAAAACCAACAAAGTAGCAAAGCCTAAGCTTTCATTAGCTTGGCTAAAAGCTATACAGGGAAAGGTGCTAGTCCTTCAGTTCTAAATTTCTGCTTATTACTCTGCCCAGAGTAGGTAGCTAACTGGGAGATTGTTTGAAAGCCATGAGTTACTTGTTAGGTTTCAAACGTGCTAGGAAAGGATATCAAACAAAGTTATATTTGCTATGTCATTTTAACTAGCGTGATCTTGAAAGTGACCCAGTCTTATGTAGGACAGGAATCATCTGTACTATGACTTGCTACCAGCTAAAATACAGTTTTTGCTACTTGTTTAATTAGCTACAATTTACAGTAGTGTCTTAATGAAAAGACTTTTAGGTGTGATGTAGGAAATAAAATTATGATAACAGTGGACTCTGACTGAATTTATTCAAATTACCTTGGGCATTCCTTGTTTTGGAGACGTTGGCTTGAAGTGTTAGGAAGAAAGCAAAGGAGATAGAAAATGTAGACGTTTTTAATGTTAAAGACAGAAAATCAAACTTCTCAACTAGATTATTTGATTTTCTTTGTAAGATTGTTATAACTTTGAACTTCTTTAATTCACAGAAGGGATGCACACTTATTGTTTTTTCTTTGTGTAACTTTAGCTGTTTAAATACAAAGTTTATAACTTTTCCAGTAGTAGAAAGATGAAATGAATGATTCTTGGCTAAAATTTTTGTGGTGACATTTCAATGATATTTCTCTTTTCTTTGGAAGGTATGCAGATACAACTCCATATTTCCCTAGGAAAGAACTCTACTTAATTTTAAAATGCATAGGCACTCTGCTAATCTGAACACCTTGGAAAGTCATGCTTCAATGGGAACATAGAAAAAGACATAGAAGTTTAAGTCTCTAAAAGTAATTCTGTTTTGCATTACTTTAGCTGCAATGCTATTTACTCAAAAGACTTTAGCACAATTTATTCTGACTCTAAACTCACATGTTGCCAATTCAAAGTGGAATGTTTAGGAAAAATGAAAAGAGAAAACACAAAGTTATACCTTCTGTGGGTGACAAAAACATTATTAACATGACCCAGCCCGTTGCAGCCTGGCAAAGGACAGTGTGGCAGCTCTTGTTTGTTCAGTTTCCAGGATAGTGAAGACCCATTGACAGGACTCTCCTTCTGTCTCTTGGCAGCCAAAGGACAACCAGAAGCAGTGCGATGAGAAGTGTATTTACCTGATATGTGACCTTGGCCATCACAGCCTATCACTGGACATCTACAGAAACACAGCAAAAGAACCCTCATTTTCACTGGAGAGAGCAGGCAAAGACAGTCCCAAAAAATTCTGAGAAAATAATTCTGGCTGCCTTGCTACTTTGCTTTAATGAAGTAGGATTTGGTCCCTGGTGGCACACTGTACCAGAGCATCCAATTCTTGTCAAGCTGAGTTATGGGGGTTCAGCTGATCTCAAAATAAGGCAATTTAAAATACAGGTGTAGAGACCAAGAAAGTAAGACATTCATTTCAATAGTATTTTACTGGAAAAGAAAATTGAATTTCTATAACGGGCAATAAATCACACTCCTTCAAGTGTATGGAAAATCAACATTGTCTCCCTTCTATTTCGGTTTCTGGTATGAAGCAGATGGTGGGTTCCTGTAACTGGAAAACTTGTATGGAAACCCATGCAAATAGTTGCAAAGAAAGGATAGGGAATTTTTTGTGCTGCTCTGTCAGTGTTATGCAGTTTTGCATATATCATTAGCAAGTATTAAGACAACATTCCATACAACTAGGTCTTCACTTTTATATTCTGACAGTTCTCATTTACAAATTTTAATGGAGTATGCATTCAAGCCAGAAATGTAGTGAATCTCTACTGAGTTTCCAGTTTGCACTTTAAGTAAATTTTCATTCATAGATAGAGAAAAGACATGACACTTACAGATATTTAAGTTCTCTGGAACATATTTTGAAGGTGTCGCTCTGATTTAATTAGCTGACATATTTCACCTCAGTCAGTAATAATTTTCTTTCATTTTGCCAAATTTTTCAACCAATTGGCACTTGCATAGCACTCTTTAAAATAATTGGAGCAATGCAAGCAGGTACAGCAATCCTTCCTCACTGTTCAGTCTCCTAGGTGATGGACTCCACCAGCTCCATTAGAAGCAGAAACATTTGGTTTGGTTCCAGCTCTGAGCACTATTCTCATATGGCTGAGATTAACTGGGCCCTCTCCCTATGATTCCTGAAGTCCTGAACTCTCACAAGCCATTTCCCCCCTCTCCACTGGTGGTAGACCCCTGCATCTGTACTCACTTAAGTTCAGGGTCTTCTTTTTCTTCCTTGGTAGGAGTGACTTTGATACCTCCTTTCCTGGCACGAGGACAACCAGACAAGCTGAAAGAAGCACACAGAGTAAGAGCCACCTCTTTCTGCTGCTGCCAGCCGAGAGCCCTGAGCACGGCAGCCCCGTGTGACGGGATGGTTGTTACCTTCTGTGGGATGCATAGTTCCCTGTCACGTGGCCAGAGCCATCACAGCCAGGTGTTGGGCACCTATGGAATGATACAGGAAGCTTATAAAATACAGTCACAAAGATACAGAGTAAATAATGGGTACAATCTATATTTTGTCTAGGGTGGAAGAAAGAATAGCAGAACTTTTGTTGAATAACTAAACTTACCTTTCGCCTATTTTTTTTTCCTTAAATAAACAACCTCCCTTTTATTTATTTTTTTTTAAATAGCAGAGTTTTAACAAGGAATCTGAAATATATTGTATATGATGTGTAGATTTAATTAGTTTATATCAATGTTTGCATCACACATTTTTCCTTGTACAGAATCAACATTACATAGAGGGAAAAAAAGGCAGCTTGATATAGATCTATCTGTAAATTTGCTATTACATGTTTGTTTGTTATTGGTATGATGTTTTCAGGTAGAGATATAAATAAGCATTTTGCCAGTATTTACAGAAAGCAGAGATGCAGTTTTACTTTTGGGCATCAGTAGATGATAGCCAGAATTTGAATTTAATAATTTGTGTATTCTAGCACTGTAAGCATACCACAGGACCATCTCTTTCTCCCTTGAGATTCAGTTGGGTGTTCAGCTGAGCAATTGGATTATGCTTATTTCTCATAGTTAAGGGGTTTCTCTGTGCATGCGCGACAAACAAGCCTTTTCAAGTATGAATGCTTGATACTGAAACACCCATACAATAAAAAGAAAGAAACCTGCTGGTTACTGTGCTTTTGCCAGCAGTCTAGCAGGGTGGGCTTCTTGCTTGCTGTGCCCCAAAAGCCAGCTTGGGTCAGTAGGTCTTTCCACTGACTTCTGTGGGTTTTGGAGCAGGAACTCACTGAAAGCACCTTCCATCTCAGAAGTACAGAGATCTTTTTTTTTTTCTTTTTTTTTTTAATTTTAGGCTGTTGTATATTTGTGGGGTGGTTTGGTTTGAGTTTTTCTTCTGAGAATATAAACATACCTCAGAAAACAAAGCAGCACCAAAAAACATTTGCCTTCGAAGTTATGCCAGCCTTTTCTATGTTTCTGTATTATACAACACAAAGTTCTTATACTAAGCAACCCTAAGGGACTTTGAAATGCAATTATTTTTACAGAGTATCAGAATTACATAAGGAGTTGTGCAATGTTGTACTGAACCATTAAGGAAACTTGCATGGTTCAATATGCTCTTAAGGGTCTCAGTTGTTACTGAATCTTTCCTGGGTTAAAGAGGTTCGTGATTTCATCTAGCCATTGGTTGGCTGCCATGGAAAACACCTACAAATGTAATTGTAATAGCACATCTGAGTGTGCAGGTGCATCTCTTCACAGAATATTTAAAACTAGTTTTCTGCGAACAATTAATTTGTCAAAAATCTGACTTCTCTTGGACATGAACAAATTTATTCATTGATTCAAGTAGAATTCAGCAAATGATTTCAAATGAAGAAGGGGGTGACTTTTTTTTTAAAGATAATGTCAAAACATTTCATGACGACACTTAATGAGCAAAAT
The DNA here is from genome assembly GCA_013396995.1 of Dicaeum eximium. NCBI lineage: Eukaryota > Metazoa > Chordata > Aves > Passeriformes > Dicaeidae > Dicaeum > Dicaeum eximium. Next base: position 818,034 of record VWZP01001133.1, read on the forward strand.
ATTTTTGGCAGAATGACTTGCCTCACACTGACAGCAAAGCTAAAGGTGGGGGTTTGCAGAGAGCCAGGATATGCTTGACTGTGTAGAACTAAATATTGACCTGTTTAAGTGTGGGACAAGGACTGGGGACTATGTCATGTAGAGCAGGCAGCAAGGGCAGATGTCTGGAGAGTGTGAATGCTCACAAGTAAACCCAGAACACCTGCCAAAAACTAAGGAAATGAATTTTGGCTACTTGTTTTATCAGATGATCACAGATGGAAGGGCTCCCTGAATAGATTGGAGGTGGACTTTAATTCAAGAAAAGCTCTTTGTGTGAGACATTCAGATCTGAAGGTCTGGGAGTTGTGTATATACTTAAAAAGGACACTGGACTCAATTTTATATCACCCCATCTGTATTTGCCACTTCTGGCAGCAGATTTCTGACCGAATTGGAGTCCAAGCTATTCTGGAGGTCACTGAAGATTTTAGGCTGAGATATTATCAGGACTGATGAAATTGTTAGAGAATATTTCAGGTGGGCTACTGACAAATAAATAAAAAGCTTCATTAGCAAGGCTCTTAATCTTGACCACTGGGTTGGGTTTTCTAAATATTGGTTATATCTTTGTATGGATTGTGAAATTCCAGAACACAAAATACACCAAAAACCTTCTGCCTTTCAATCAGTAATGGTGTGGAATTTCGTCAGCTTTTAGGTGGTGTTTGGACTGGTGCCCCATCTTAGGGACTCATCCTTTATAATGAATTCCTGTGCAGAGCCAAGAAAATAAGATTTACATTGAAGGGCCAGAGCTCTCAGGACATCAAATTCAGAGATATCAACCCTTACGTGGGTGTAGGTTACAAGTTCTTTTCAATTCTCCCAAATTTGTTATTCAAAAATAAATCTCTCATTAATTTCACATATAAATTCTTGCAAAGGGGCATTGAGTACCTCCTATTTTGTCCCTTTCTCCAAGAGGATTGCTTAATCTTTAGGAAGATGAACTACAACTACGTGTAAAATTTAAACATTGAGCTGCAGGTTTAGGAGCATTTCTGGTACATTTTTTTCCCTCAAAAGCTCACCAGAGGTGTTAGATATGAACTGTAATCAAGGTAAAACCAAATCTGAGAAAACCATTTTTCTGAAAATTTTAATGGAATATTAATCAGCATCAATGTTTTATGTGGAACCCATGTAGAAAAACTGCTCAAATCTCTCCTAAAAATTGGCATTTAACCACTGCAAAAACTAGTCTAAGGGTAGGACTGACCACCTATTCCTAAAAGCTTCTGAATTGTAAGTAAATACCTCTCTACACATTTCAAATTTTTTAAGGCTTGCTAAGCAAGCCTTTGATTAAATAGGATATCAGCTACAATTATCCCTTTTAGCTTTAAAATCTGAGTCATCATCAAACTTATTATGTTTTAAATTGACCACCTCAGATTGTTCTGAGCAGCAAGAATCCTCATATAGAAATTTTCTTGAATCTGAATCACAGGCCGACTTTCTGAGCAGATCTTCCTTATTTCCAAACTGTGGATCACATGGAAGCCTTGTATTTTTGCTGGCATAGAGCTTCATAATTAAAGCCAAAATCTTATCTTGATTCTGGCAAATTAAACATGAATAACATTTGGAAAAAATACACAGCTTTTTAATATTCATGCCTAACTACATGAGGGCACTTTCCTGGCCTGATTCTATGAGCATTTATGCCCTCTGCTCACATAGCAATGCTAAAATTAACTATTGATATCACTATACCAGCACAAGCATGATTGCAGCATCTTGGAAAAAGATTTCATTTAGAGAGAAGCAAAGTTTTGTTCAAAATATCACCTGAACTACGTTTGCAGGAACCTAAATTAAGGTGGTGCATTTGTGGAAAATAATTTTATTTAGCCTTTTTCCCTTTTGCGAATTGTCTGTGAACAGATTTTGATTTTTGCTCTTTTTCTAGTTAATTGAAATTAAATGCTAACTGCGTTATGCAACATATTTCTGTCTGTGAAATGTCCATGAACTTTGACTTTGTCTTTCACAACTCACTTATTATACATGGCGTACAGTGTGCAGTTTGTCATTTAAGTCATATGCTGTTGCTCCTCTTTCCTTATGGCATGACCAAAACTCTAGAAGCTTTAGTGGAAAAATAACCATATTGGTATGCAAATTTACTTATTCACACATGAATGGGGCGGGGGGGGTGACGCATGAGGAGCAACTATTCAAAATATTTGTGTGAGTGTCTTTGTATGGCAGGAAGCCAATAAAAGCAGGGACAAATATATATGACTCAGCAAATGACTCCAAATTTGTCAGCATTTTTGCAAGCCAGTTCCTTGCTAACTGTTCTGCTCTTTCAAAACAAGCTAAACCTAAATTTTATACCTTTGAGGATCAGAGATGTCAAAAAATGAAGCATTGTGCCAGCGTGCCAGTTTACCCACTGGCTTTGCAAACTGCTTTGGACAGCTGCCTATATCAATGGTCTTTCTTTGCTATTTTTCTGCATCTCCTGTACATTCAACTTCATAGCTACCATCAGTTCAGCATTTCAATTCTAAGTTGTAAGGCTAGGGATTAAGACCACTAACATTTGATCTGGAGAAGGCAAACACTGCTCCAAGCCTAAATGTAATCACTTCTGCTATTAATACCATTAGAAAACTAGAAAATAGTGCCATGATCAGACTTCTTCTATCTGGACTAGAGATGAACCTAAAGGACAGAAAGGACAGTCACGGGGTTCTCCCCTTTTTGCGTGCATTCATGAATTTTTCCAAGCCATCTATTTGGGATCCAATTCACAAGTTGCAGAGGGAAAGCGATGAAAGAACTCTAATTATCTTTCCCTTTTCTCCACATCCTTATTGACAAAGCCAATTCAATAACTAGATGACTGGTTGCCAGTGCCTCTCTTGACTACAGATTTTTGAAATATTCATATGTCCCTATACATCTGCCTATATAGCAGAGCCTGCACAGTCCTTTTGTAAGTGACATTTCATGGTGAGAATCATGCCAGCACAAAATCATATGACTTGATGTCTGCTTCAGTGACATTAAACTCATAGTATAGGGTAGTGAAAAATAAAAAAGGATTTGCAGGTATTCTGGTCTCATTTTTAGATTTATTCTAATGAGATTTATTTCTAACTAAATAATTCCAATTAATTCTATCTGGATCAGTTGCCAAATCAGTCTTACATATTAGATATTTTCTGTTCCTCTCTGATTCAGAAATACTGAGAAAACTGCATCTTTCCTAGTGTTTACAATTTTTGTCCCTCAGGTCCTGATTAATTAATGAAAATGAAGGAGTACAAGAATGAAGAAAGACAAATGGAGAAAAGTAAACTTTATTTGACTCAAAAGCTTTCAAACCAATTCTCTACACTTTTCAGACAAAGGTTTGATATCGCTCAGAGCAATTCAAATTTGCAACTTCAATAACACAGGGAATATGTTTGTCAAAGATAAATCACAGTAATATTTGTGCTATTGTCAATACTTACTTGAGCTCCTGAGAGTTAGCAGCCATAAGGGATTTTAATGTCTTGTCAGCTAATGGGCACCCAGAAACACTGAAAAGAAAACCTAATGTGAAATATTTTACTAAAGCAAAGCATTTATTTTTATCTAAAACAGCAACCTCCAGGCAATCTATGATTTATATTAGTTAAAATTATACTCTCAGATATTTATTCTTGGCAAAGAAGGACCAGCCACCATAAGGCTGTTGTTCTTAAATCACTAAAAAGTATGTAGTTTGGGACAAAGGTTTCTAGCCCCTGTAAAGCTTTGCTATGAGGGGACAGTGGTACACAGAATCCATCCTTTATGTTTCCTATATGAAGGACAGCTGGGGGATCTGGTCCACATGGTTGGTAGAAGGCAGAAAACACTTCCATTCTGCTCTCAAGGGAAAAGCAGAAAATTATTGTTTCAATGCCTAAGTTGACAGTAGGCTATTTTGAGGAAAATATTTAATATCCTCAGGTTATAATAGCAGATTATGAATTTCAAAGCCATTCACAGGGAGGTATGCAGAAGCCTAATTTACAATCAGATGCAACAACATCTGTATAGAGACTGTTTGTACACTCAGGGAAACGCAAACTTCACTAAATGCCTTATCTGCAGGTCTCAGCTGAGAAATGCAGCTACAGTAATAAGCATATGCTGCTTAACTGTGTCAGTATATTAAATCCAGACCTTCACAAATACAACAAAACCAGGAAAAACAGCCACATTTCTCTGTGGATTATTTTCTGCAAATTTCTTTTGAATACTTATCCATGGTTGGTACAAAAAGGTTCAAAGATGGCAAGAGGTAGAAGTAACTCTATTTCCTGCTTTAGGCTTCCTGTTGTTTCTTACCTGCGGTGTGAGGCATAGTTTCCTGTTACATGACCGCTGCCATCACATCCTGGCGTTGGACAGCTATGCAAAGAAGAAGGAATGAGAAATTAGAGTACATATAATACACCACACAGCTCACCATACTCTGCAGTGAATTATGTAATGATCCTCAGGGCAATCACGTTCATCATTACACACTGTCACGACATTTCAGAAATCTAGAAAAACTTCACTTCTATTTTTTAATTATTACTTGAAGCACAGAGGGAAATAATTTCTCCTATTTCCACAATGCAAATAATTCAAACCCTTATTTTCTTATCTGTGTAGGATTACCTTTGCATAGGTATTTTGCTTACAAAGTGGGTTCTTAAAAAGACTGTTTTATTATTGGTACAAAATTTTCTCAGCAATTCATAAATGTTGGAGCTGAAGTTTCTGATCTGACCTCCAGTATAAGACACTGGAGACCAAAGAGTAATATTTTAAATAATTCATTTCACTCCTGACTAAAATAAGGCACCTTCTTTAGAAATATACCCAATATTTGTTTATTGATACAAGTGAGAAAGGTGTTAGGGTTGCTTGCAGAACAGAAAGCACATCAATGTCGCACATCTGAAGTTCTGAAAGAGAACAAAACTTTCTCCAGCTGTTTCTCAGCTGAACTGAGAAGTGATACAAAGGTGGTTGTTGTGGTTTGGGAATGGTACTCTCCAAATTAGTGTTCCCACCAAGACTCTCCAAACCACAGGCTGCCTGCTCACCCCCCCTTCCTCCTTCCCCTGTGCCAGGTTGGAGAGTAGAATTGGAGGCACAAAAGGTGAAAGACACTTCTTGAGATAAGAACAATTTACTGGAAACAGCACTGAGATAACAAAATGAATGGTAACAGCAAAAACATCCATAAGATAGTACTCAAGATAGGCAAATGATTGCTCAGAACAGAACTGATGTTACCCAACCATTCCCTTTGCAGAGCTTACTTGACTGGGAGGAAAACCTTTTCCTGGGTGAGGTTCCAGAATAACCCCCAGGTCCGAGCCACCCCACCTCCTGGCTACTGCATAATTTAATCCTGTCCTGACTGGAACCAAGACAATGGTTTATGTTTAACAGAACAGATACACTCATTTAAACCAAGAGATGGAGGTATGCTCCACCTGGAGAAGATGTTTTACTTTCTCTTTTTCCTCAGCCCTTCTTCAGTTGTGACACTGAAGTCATTTATCAAGCTGGAATACTGTCCTCTGCCAAAGAGGAGAGATACCAAGAAATGCAACTTGTGCATGGAGGGGGAGGTGAATTAAATATACCTTTGTACAGTATTTTAGAACACTCTAACACCAACCCTGCAGAGCTGCCTTATAAAGAACTGGTTTTCCTTCACTGGGAATATGGATAAAAAGGGCAAGCAGATGCTGCACAAAAACTGTTAGCTAGTGCTCCATGCTATGAAAAAGGGGTGCCTGAGATGCTCACCTGGCTATTTTCTCTGAGCTGGCAGAATGCTAGGAAGTTTTTCAAATCTGTAAAAAAGCCTTAGGAAGACATCAGCCTCATTTTCACAGCCCATTTCAACCTGAGTGATGCCATTATTGCCAAAAGAATTAACATGGAAAAATACAAAGCACATGCTAGACGGTGGTATTCGTACAGTAGTTTGCTCCAACTGTGCTAACCACATTCAAAAATATTTCTCTGCAAGTCCTTATGTCATTTTAAAAGCTTCCTCATGATGGAGCCAACTGTACTGAATTTTTCAGTAAAATATCTGAGCTCAGTGGGATCATAGGAATGTAGTCTGATCTCTATATTGCCTATGGATTCTTCTGATAAATTAAAACTAGTCTTTATTTAATTTTTTGGGCACAATTAAATTTTAGATACCTGTTTTTAGATACTTTTTGAACCACTGTAAGCTCATCATTGCCCTAGTAAATACTTTGGTGTTATTATTTAGGAGAGTAGAAAAGTAATTACAGGTATCTCAAAACAGGTCAGTATCACAAAGGAATAGATATTACAAAAGAAAAGCCATTAGTCTTCAGCAAATAAACCCTCAGTGATTTTTGTATGCATTTGTTTTAGAAGAAGAGGCAAGACAGCCTGACCTGTAGCAATTTAGGTCATGAGCTACGACTGCAGATACAATGTGGTGAGTAGACAACATGCAGACTGCATGACACGAGGGAAAAGGATCGCTCTTCACAGCAGCTTGCCCCAGGGAAATGTAAATTCCAGAGACAGAGGCAGCTCTAACTGCTTCACTGCCACCGAGTCTGGAGAGCAGGACACAAGTTGGAGGGACGTGACTTGTTTATTTATGGGTGAGCCTGCAGTTAAGGGCTATCATCACTAAGTGATATGGACCACGCTTTTTCAGAGAGACCTGCTCTGGTTTGGGACAAAAAGAAAAGTACCATAAATGATTGCTGAGTCGTAGTTGACTATTACAGTGAAAACTCTGTGTTAATATCAAAATGATATTGACATGAACACAAAGGGGTTTTGTGAAGAGCCTGGATGAGATTGTTAAAAAGTGACTTGTGTTATGAGCTGCTTGGGACAATTTTAGTGAACAGTTCTAAACTGAAACAAGCTGTTGTATGCAGACAGATTTAACAGGATCTATTTGCAGTTCTAGATAGTAAACTTTTGGAACTTAACACAGAGCAAGTGCATCTCAGTAACTGGGAAAAGAGAGTATTAGCCTGTAGTCCCAGGGCATAAATTTATACAGCCCCTGGATTTTCAGCAGGACTGAATAATTAATTCTGCTTGGAAAGAAGCAGATGAAGGACTTAAACCTGTTTCCTACAGGCTGGAAAACCCCATTCTGTCTTGTATTTTGTCTTTTTATGAACTCTGTTTTCTGTCTGAGAAATTCTGACTTCTTCTACCCAAGCTCTAAGCAATGGATCTATAACAACGATTGTTCAATTAAAGCTTATTTAATTATATGAGCGTTAGCAGAGGCAATGTGTAGCATGTTATGAAACTGTGTGTTTTGTAAAAGGAGCTGTTGCCCACTTGCTACCTATCTATCTGAGGAATAAGAAGGGGCACCCAGTATAAATTTAGTTTTTAATTAATCTATCTAGACCCCCAGGCACACTCTGGCTTGTCACAGCTCCAAACCTCATGTCTGCATACCCACAATGTGGAGCTAACTACCAGCAGGGAATTGTGCACGTTTCCCTGCTCAGCTCCTGCAAATCTACTTCAAAACAGAACAGCAGCATAGCCAGTCTTTACCAGGGCAAAGGAAAATGCAGCATTTTTTGTGACTCACGTGATAAGTTCCTTTTTGAGGTCTCTTGAATGGAGCTTGGGTTTAGGACTCGGTATAGAGACATCTCCTGGGTACTTTTTTTCCTCCATGTTTTCTGGAGAGCTCACTGGATCTTTCTGAAATATTAGATGAGAATGTAACAAAAGGTTTCTCTCTTCAAGTCCTCCCACACATTCAAGAAACAATTTGCCATGGCAAGAAGAGAACCTCTTGTAAACTTAAAAAAAAAAAAAAAAAAGACATTTAAAAGAATGATGTAGAGAAATTAAGAAAGTTTAGTATACCATAGTTTCAGGTTCTTACAGGCAGACTTTCAAAAATATAGCATAAATACTTATGAAAGCAGATGCTAGTTTAAGCCATATATAGGGGAAATTTATGTTTGTTTTATAAGATGGTGGTAAAGGCCAAAGAAAAGTACACAGAGAAAAGAAAAGTGGTTTTTGGTAGAGCCAAAAATACTTTGGCAGTAATGTTCTTTTTATTTGCTCTGTAAGTACATTGCTAACTTTGGAATACAGTTGAAGTGGTGAACATTGCACCATAAATTACGAAACTGCAATCATAAATTTTAAGAAGTGTTATTTACATAAGCAAACGTTAATGCAAAGCTTTTTAGGTCTGTGGAATGGAATGTCCTATTATCTTATTGAAAGAGAAGATTCTTGTTAAAATAAAAATCATAAAGAACAAAATGACTTTGAAGCTTTCTTAATTAGCAGGCTGTGAAGGGTAGTTCTTGATTTCTACTATTTGTAGATCAAAATAATCACTTCTACCATGTTTTTGGGTGAATGGTAGGAATCATGAGCATTCACTGCCTTGGGAAGGCATTTTGGAAACTTGGAGTCCTGGAATGAAATTACTTTTTTGTTTTCTGAAAAATCTTCTTTGATTACTTCAAAATAGCTTGGTTTATACTGTTTGAGACTTAATGCCTTCAATTATTATTATCTTTATGATAGATAAGTATTTTCTTTTTGGAGGGGTGCTCTGTAGCTATTTTATCATTTGAGAATTCTCCAAAGATTATAGCGTCAATTATCAGAGCTCTATTAATCCCTTCTTGGACTTCACATTGGTTTTGTGATTCCGTTCCAATACTCAGGTGTTTCCCAGAGATTACCATCTGTAGGAGCAGAAACTGCTGCCTGTGCTTGAGAGGGGAAGGTCCCAGCCTCTGCTAAACTCACAGTGGTGGTGCCACGGATGCTCTGGGCTTGTGCAGCCGACAAATGTGCCAGGGCAGAGGAGCAGGCTTGTCTGCAGAGCTGCTGACACAGAGCGCAGGGCTGAGTCGGACCTGGACTGAAAATGGAGTTTCTGCCTCCTGGGTCTTGTAAGCTCTGCAGGGGTGTTTCTTCTGATAAAGCTTCCATATGGTCCTCAATTCTGGCAGCTCATCTTTGCCTGTTTGGAGGCTGGATCCTCAATATGACTTTCTTCTGCTTTCTGCTGCTGGCTACCTACTGCCTACTCTAACTCACACTTCACATACATATAGAAACAATGCCATACTATTGCTGTATCAATTACTACTGACTTTTCCAACCACATTTGTGGGGTTAATTTGCTTGGGAATAATCTAATCTGCTACAAATATAGAAAGCAAAAATACATATATTCAGCTTTACTAAACACTCTTTCACAGTAATTAATGAGTAATTATTTTAAATAAATAGAAAAACCCTCATATATTTCAGGTTTGGGGAATTATTTTCTGAAGTAGATAAGCAGCAACAGAAAAAAATTAGCGACTACAGAAAGTCTTGATAAAATGTTAGTACAGAAATAAGAAATTATTGAAAGTCTTCCAAACATGGAAACTAAAATGCTAAAATGCAAAAGTGGAAAAATGGACGTCAGCTTTTTTCAAGATCCAAGAGACATCAAAGATACTTTTCCAAAGTTGGGTTAAATCTTGCTCCCAGTGGCATATAGGGTTGGTTTTGCCATGGGTATTTGAATTCCTGACTACTTCTATTCACAGGTTCTGACCTACCTTTCTTGCAAACACATAAGTGCAAGCAGGGATCATTGCCTGTATGAGTTACTGTAAGATTGAAAGCTCCCCAAAGAAACAATAAAAAATGCTAACCCCCTGTTGCCAGCTGGAAGGGATCAGATGTCAAAACAACTTCAAAAAAGACAGGTAAAATGGTTTCCACTTAATTTAACAGAGGTTAAGGAAGGGTGGCTTATCAGTTTCCTGTCTGACAACTAACTATGCCAGGCTACATCTGCATCACTGAACTGATGTGTGTTTCTAAAACTTTAAAGCATGCCTTGCTTGGATCCTATGTATCTAAACCAGGCATATACCAGCCTCTTCCACTTCTGAGAGCAGCCTGGAGTAGGGGGTGAAAAGGACCCTCTAGGACTCCACTGTGACCCTGATCCTGTACTTCAGGATGTACCTGCAGCACACCAGAATAGACATAACTGTTTGTGCTGCAGGCTGTGTTGATATTTTCATATGTGTAACTTGTGTTCTTCATTTTAAATGAAAGATATCCTGATCTTTCTCTAGAGATGGACCAGAAACTTTGTGTGTGAGTGTGTGTGTGTGTGTGAATGTGCATGTTTGTGAGTTATTCATCATGTCACTGCCTGATACCTGCAGCACAGAGCAGACTGATGGAGAATTATGCATATCCAAGGCTTGACAAAACACTACAGTATTGCAGTTCACAGCTTCATTTCACTGTCATTTAATAAAAACAAGATTTCATGGTGAAGACTGACAGGAGTACACCTATAGCCGCCAGTATAACTGATATTAGAGGGTTTAGAATTGCAGTATTTTCATTTTCTGTCTTTAAATAATTAGGTTTATTTCAAATCATAATGGTGAATTTCCTGAATTGAGCTATTAAGAATTGTAATTTCTTTAAAACTAAAGCCATACACACACATACCTACAGAAACATCAACAATTTTATACCTTTTTTTTTCTCTAGTATATTTCCCTGGAGTAAGGGACATACATAGACCTTTAAACAGGTGACTTCTTTAGTCACCTTTAGTTATTTTCTTAGTTCCTTGAGGGACACTTGGTGCTATTCAAGCAGCATAAAATCTTCACATGTGTAGAAGCTGCAGAATCAGGACAGTGCAAAGGAAATGCAGGCAAAGGAATACTGAAACTCTGCCTTTCTAGAACTTTACATCAGTATACGTGGCCCAAAAGGGGTTGCATCTGTCTGAAACACAGAAGGTCAGAAATAAAGAGCAAATACTTCTTGAGAGTGCTTAAGACTAAAAGTAGAGCATCATGTCTTGGCTTGTGTGCTTCTCCAGCTATTTACCTTTAGAGGGACAGATAATCCTTTGGGGAAACAGCTTTATCACTTCTCTCTTTCTGATATGTTGGGTGATGATCGTCACAGCTAGTCAAGCCCAACTGTATGTATAATTTTTCCTTTTCCATTTGAATGGATTTAGAGTTAAATGCTATTAAAATCTAAAGAATTTCAGACTAAAAGAAAAATCGGAACCAGCCCAATTGGTCCAAGCACTACTATTTCCTGCAAAGAGCATGTGTGTATTCATGCATGCACACTACTGAAAGAAAGCAAGCAATGATACTCCATTAATGTACAGATGGAAGTTTATATTGATTTCAGCAAAGACCAGAACATAATGGTAACATGAATAACAGATAATAGCATCTGGCACTTTTAACATTTTTAAGCCCTGAAGTCTTTGGAGAACTGACAGTTGAACTAACTGACAGCTCTAGTTATTTCTCAGTGCTTTCCTTTTGGAGAGATTTTGAGCTTTTTCCAAATTCAGATTTTTTTTTTAAGGGGGCATCTGGACAGGCTATTTTGCTGAGATAGAGAGAGACAATATTTTCTGGAAATCACCACCAAAATTAAGCAACTGTTGTGCATATGAACCAGATAACAATGAATTAGAAATAGATATAATCAGTCATTTTCTTTGCATAAGGATAACTGCCAGTCTTTGATTTTGAAAACAGAGCCTCTGGCCCTGACACCACTGGATGTATCAAGGCTCCCTGGGACAGCAAAATCTCACAGCAGAGATCTGGGGCCAGAGCCTCAATTAGGGACAAAATGCACAGTGTCAAAGCACCGAGTGCAAGGGGCACCAGTGCCTGAGTGCATTGGACCATTATGTCCTGTTGGGTAGTTTGACTCCCTCCAATTCCCTGTGCTGGAAAGGGACAGGGAAACATCCAGACACCCATCCTGGCCTTGTGGAAGTCTGTGGACAGTGGGACATGTGGAGGTCTTGGCTCTTTTGCTGAGCTGTGGTGGCAGCAGGGAGGAGGAGTGACACGACAGGTCCCCTGCCAAGTCTGTGACACTTCTCGATCCCAGCAGCAAGGCAATCCTCTCAAAGCTGGATGTGCAGCATGAATGGGGAAGGCCTGAGCCCTCAACCTCCTGCTTCAGGTGAAACCCACTCCAAAACCCTGGTACACGGATTGTTCTGTCCTTGGTGAGATAAAGACCACCAATAGCCCCAGAGAGGAGCCTGCAAAGGGTTCAGGACAACCCAGCCTCCAAGAAATGCCAGCTTTTTCAGTGGACACATTTCAACCCTCTACCCAGTGCTGATAGATTTTTTTTTCCTCATGCAACTGAATTATCATTTCATTCCAGGTGGTTTTCTAATTGGATGCCTGGATCCCCTAACCTCAGTTGTAAATAGCTTTACCCCATCTATGTCTTCTTGAAGTGTCAGATTTGAAATTTGAACAAAAGATTATTTCATATTTATATAATGATCAAATTCTATTATTAGATACATAAAACCAAACAAGGAGTAAGTAGTATAAAACCTTCCAACCAGGACATCTTTTAGTTTGTTTCTGAAAACTGCAACATAGACTTTTATCTAATCAGCCTTTTAAAGAGCTGGTGGTCCCTTCCTGATTTAAGAAAAATTAAAGCAGTCCGTATCCTGAAAGTCAGGCTCAAGAGAAAAAAAATTAAATTGAACTTCCCAGCAAAGTAGAAGAATAAGAAAGAAAGGCCATAGTAGACTATACTGCCTTGTTTTCAAGACAGGATAAACAGACATGACAGAGAAAATAGAAACAAAACCAAAATCAAGTTAATTATTGATTTGGAAGTGACACCCTGGAAGATTGATTACATAAGTTGCAAGCTGGAGATCTAAGACTCAGTGGCAGAAATTTCTTGCAGTATGTAAAATAAAAAGTTTTCCACTAAAAGGACATTACAGGCAAGGTTTTAAATATAAGTTTAAATGCTTAGAGAGCAAGTTATCCAGAAGTCCAAAGAGTTGGTATGGAAAAATTGTCTTTTGTTTCAGCATGAAAGAACTGCCTTGGTTTGGGGTTATTTTTGCTGGGGTTATTTTTTGTTTTGTTTTTCCTTTTTTTCCCTGGTGATTGCTAGTCCATTTGGGTGTCTGTGTTACAGGACTGAGCCATTAGGAACAAAATTTAAAAAGCAGACTCTAATGATGATAACCTTTGTTTCTCTTACCTTAGAGACTTACAGACATTAACAAGTAGGTTCTGAAAGCAAGATTTTCCAAAGTGAGTAACAAAGTGGGGTTTTTTAAAATCCCATCCAAGAGACCATTAAAACCAGATCAATATTCACAAGCCTCTACCTGCGGAAACGGATTCCCTTTAAACTGTACTAGATGGAAAGTATGCAAGGAAAATTGCATTTATGCAATTCCCTTTATGCAAGGGAAAAAGTAATTCAGAAATTGAAAAAATACCTCTTTTTCTTCTTCTTTCCTGCCATGGGTCTTGCTGTAGTTGATTGGTGTATCCCAGCCTTCCTGTTCACAAAGTGCCTGGTAGAAGGCTGCATTTACCAGGATGCTACTTGCTTTGAAAGGAGAAGAGGAAGGAGTGGGAAGTGCTGTGCTGGAAGAAGTGAGAGGCATAACTTTGTCTTGGCTTCGATTCTTTTTCATGCTCAAATCCAGCGTGCCATTTTCATCCACTTCTATCTCAGCTCCCTGACATGCAACAGGAAATAGAGACATGTTTAGATATGGACTTGGTAAGGCTGTAAAATAACCATGTGGTGCTTTTAAAGGATAAATATAAATGCACGCTTTTATTTAAATTTATCTGAATCTAAACCCAGCTTTTCGATTTATGTCAGTTAATGTCCAACTCTTAGGCAGACTTAAGAGTAGCTTCAGTAATGGTATCCCTGCATCTCAGCTTAAACATAGTAAGTAGAATTTAAATAAGATGCCACTAAACCATAACCTATACACCCTAAATCTAGTTTTATTTAAAAAAAGTTTAGCTTTAAATCTTCTTGATCTTTTCACTCTTACATAGAACTATGACCCCAATTCACAGTTAAAAGCATTAATGCATTGTTTAGGTCATCAACAGCATTACTATTACATATCCTCCCTTCCCCCCACGCCCAGGAAACATTACAACATCTGCATCATGGTGGGGAGAAGGAGGGGGAAAGAAATACATCTAAAAGTAGCACAGTAGGAGAAATTTTCACTAGGGTTTCTACATCTCTCGAAATAATGTACTGACTTTATCATAATTTGAGTAGACCACTAAAGCACAGGTCTGCACTGAGACCACTGGACTGGGAGGTACAGGAGGATTTTGAGGATGTTTTCCCTAATGGAGACTGTCTGCCTGAGTTAACAAACCCTTTGCTTCCCAGGAAGTACAGCAAAGAGCAGACTCTAATTGCAGAGGTGTGTGCAGTTTGGGGAGAAACCCAACCTTCCTCTCCATTCTGGGAGAAACTCTTCTGCTCACAAGAAGGGGCAAATGCTGCTTGACTGTACAAGAACAAAAGAAGGAAACGTCACTGTTCTGCCTTACACTGTTTGATCACAGAAAAAGAGGACAAACTCCTCTTCTTGCAATGGCAAAAAGCTGCTGAAAATGCAATAATGTAAGCAACAACAAATTTGCCCTCATGCTTAATATGCTACACTGTGTATTGACATATTTTCCATATAGGGATGAATATAAGACTAATCCTTGCTATTGCCAACATTTACTGAAGGTAAGTAGGGGAAGATGAAAGTAAGATGAAGTAAAAGATGAAACGTGGCTTCTGGAGGACTACCCAGTGCTCTTGGTCAGTGTTTTCCTGAATAAGGTGGAGAACATTCAAAGAATATGGAGATAAATAGTGATGTTAGAGATCTACACATAGAATACTGTAATGAACACTGCTCATTGTCTTCCTGTTATTGTCATCACTACTATTTTTAATTTGCATCACCACACAGCTTGGACAACACTTGGGAATTTGGGGTAGATGTGTTCGGTGCTGTGTAACTGTAGGACACAGCTGTATAAACCTAGATTTCCTACCTTGAGTAATATAATAGGAAACTCATAATTTCCTATTAAGTGAATCACCTAGATGTTGTGTTGTAAATAGAAAAGAGTCAGGCACGCCCAGGGGGCAAGTTTGTCTGTCTTCCTTAGACCTCTTCCTCAGAAAGGCATTGGCAGAAGGAGTCCATTTCTTTTTCTGCCCATTAAATATTGCTGGGGCATGATGAGCAATCAGCCATTCAATTGCTAAAGATAAGGCAGTGAAACCTGCCCTTGCTTGAGGATCTTAAGAGCTGTGGTGAAACAGGGAGTTCTTCCCCAGTGCTGGAAGTGTGACATGGCCATGCTGGCTGGACTGAGGATACAAGCTTCCTTAATGCAGCCTTGCCTTCTGCCACTGACACTGATGGCTAATTTAAAGGTAAAATGTGATTGATTAAATCTTCTGAATCAGAGGGAAAATACTGGGGGTAGATGACAATTTAAGGCCCAACAACCTCTCTTCACACAGCCAGCATGACTCCCTTTTGCATCCATGAGCCTGATGCAGATGCCCACCTAGACCGAAGCATCACAAGCCATCTGCTTGTCCCTGGTTCAGAAACTCAGGCACCTCTTATGTTTGCTTCTCCCACACAGCCAAGTTCACATTTTCAATCATACAGCTTAAAGAGAGAGATGTTTTATTATATTTATGGGAAGTAAATACACTTCTAATATGTTCATACTAAGACGCTTTTGTTATATCTTTCTGCCCCTTTTTAGTAAATAGTTTAATCTCCTGTGATAGTTTTAAGCCCTGAATTTGACAGTGCAGCTTATCCTGGATAATAACTTAGTAACCACAACATCTTATGCCATCTGTATAATATCAAATACATTTTTATACCAGAATTAATAAACCTTAGTTACAAAAATGCAAGATATTAACTATATCAGTGCCAAGCACACACTCCAGGATCTGACAATGTAGCTCTGCCATGATTGCCCCAGTGTTTTTTGGCTTCGTAGTTGATATGTAACTGTAGCAATGAAACAGAGCTACAGTAATCAAGTTTAATGACCAATGTAAAGTAAAATGCTAAATATTGTAGTTGCTGACATTTTTCATAATAAAAAAACTTGGGTTAAGTCTGCACAACCAACATTCACATAAAATTCCAGACCTCTGTGACAGATGGCTTAGGAAAGGAAGCCATGTGACTGGGCTGCAGTAGTTTTATAGTGCAAAACCCATAAATAGTGCAGATTCTCTGTACTGACAAAATACCAACTACTCAGAAGGCAACAGCAACAACAAGAAGGACCAAAATCAATCAAGGTTCCCTTCTTAATGCAACTTGACATAGAATAATATCAGAAAATCATTCTCTCTGAGAAACAGATACCAACAGCCCCCACAAGGAGTTCTGCCTGATAAGCAGTGCATTTACTAAGACAGATATTTAAAGCTTTCTCAACTCTTGCCTGAAATTCATGTAGAAGTTGGGTTGTCCAACACGTACCCAATTCCGACCAGGGAAGGCTGGGCTGTGTGTTTGTGAGGTAGCACGCAGATGGGGTTTAAGTGAGCTCACAGATGCACACAGCAATTAAATAAAGTCATGGGAAAAATAACCCCCTTTGCCCATTGCAGGACTGATCACACGTTTACAGCATGGCTTTTTACTCAGAATGGTATAAAAGAGCTATTGCTTTGGTGCCTTCCTAGCAAACTCCAAATGGCAGAGCAAAAAGAGGGAAGTCAGAGTTATTGCTCCAGTTTTCATTCCTACTCTGATCCCACCCTCCTCTCAATATGTCTCCTTTGCTTGCTTTACCACGTTTATTTTTACATTAATTTTTAAATGGAACTAAAAAGACAAAAATGGCAAATGGGAAAAACGTTAGAGCAGTGCTCTGACATGCTGACAGAAAATGGCACTTACTATGCTTAGCTCAGGCTTGTAAAGGCTGTGTTCTCCTCACTGAAGGCAAGATCTTATTACTCTTGACTCTAGTGCATGTGTGAACAGGCCTACATTTATCCATTTATCATGACATATTTAAAATACAGCTACTAAAACAATGTAAACTGTTCTGATTAGCCCTTAAAACTGTAAGCAAAACAAAGATGAAAATGTATCTTTTAATTTCCTAACTTATGTTTGTTTTAAGCTGTGTAAATCTTTGCAGCCTGTTTTTGATCTTACTCACATTTACATTTACACTGGTGTAAACCAGGAAAATATCCACTGAAGCAATGAAGAAAAATCAATGAGCATGATAGGATACACACAGTAATTAAATTCAGGTTACATCTACTACCTCATCAGTGACAGTCTAATCCCCCCAACTCACATTTTACAAGCAGCTGGTAAAAAGATTCCAGAATAAAAAATGAAAGAAAAATGATTGGAGCACATTTTCTTTTTTCCAGTAGCTATTCAGTGAAAAGATAATGTACAAATAGTAATTTATTACCAAAACTGAAGACTAATATAAATATGTAAACCAAAACAAAAAAAAAAATGGTCAGTATACTCTCCAACTGCTTTGTACAATAAAGTCAATCTTTTTCAGCCTTATGACATAAATATTAGGGAATATTTTCTAGTACTTAATTAGGTCCCATCCTTATAACTGAGTTACAACAACTAGGATAATAAAGGATGCTAGTTTTTTGTGTCAAATTTCTCCTCCATTTTTTCATATGCTTTTGGTCCATCTGATCACTCATAACATTTAATACTCTCCAGTGTGTCTCCAGTAATGATTACAAGTTAAGCTTTACCTCAGCTGGATCAGAAACAGTAAATTATTGTGTCTGCGTGGATCTTATTTCAAACCTGTGACATCAGGGACATCGTGTCATTCCATATAAAAGAATTGATGTATTTGGTTGGCATCAGCCATGGAACTTAATGCTAAGCAAGTCCAAAGAAACAACATGATCAATGATTTTGCATTCCCCCTAGCAGCTCTGTCTAGTTTGGAAAGCTCAAAAGAGCTCTTCAGTTCTGGTATTGGGGGTAAATGAGACTTGTATCTTGCTGTGTGTAAGAATAATATTCCTAAAACAAGTCCACCCAAAAGAGTACAGTCTTTCCTATTCCCAGCCAGCAAGAGTACATGCACCTGGTCCTCAATTCTTCACACTTAAATTTAAGCAATTGCGTATTTCTGCAGAAAATGAAAATATTAATTTGGGTCAAAATGAGAAAACTTGTAACAGCCCAACAACATCTGAGACAAAACTGGAGTCACAATTTAAGCCCAGAGCAGTTCACAAATTAAAAAAAGCTAGCCAAGAAGGTGCTTAGAGAGCAATATGCACAGCAGTATTACAGGATGGTACCTAGTGATACTCTTGGATGATTTTTCATCCTGTATTTAGGCTTTAAGGCATTTGGAGTAAAGTACTGCCTGACAAACATGCTGAGTGCTAACTACATTTTTAAAATAATTGGTGCAATTTTCACCATCATCAATATCCAAGAATGGAGAGATGACAGAATTTAGTTCAAAAATGAGAATTTAAACTTTAAACATTTTTAGCAAGTGTGATTTTATTTTTATATTTTTTTGTTGTTGTTTTCTTTCAAGGCATAGTGTGCATATGTCATTTTGTCTAAACAGGTGGGAAAAACACCAAAACAGTCAACAAAATGTTTGGCAAGCAGTGGTGATGAGGATACAAATAAACTACTGCTTGCAGCTACCTCACTGGGATGTATGTGGTGAGGGCTGTAAAGAGGGGAGATCCCTGGAAGTTGTGATGATGTGGATTCTTACCCACAGCTAGAAACTGCAGGCTAAGCCTCCTAGGGGAACCCTTCTGGTGACTTCAATGGGAGCTGAATGAAGCTACATGAGCTGCAAATCAAATACAACCAGGAGGCTGGCTTGGGGTACTGACTGCATGAGAATTGCCTGGTTGGGATTATATTCAGAGGAAAAATTTACTGCAGTAAAGTAAATTTTTTGGATGGCTCAGTCAGTGCAACATTAATGTGGTATTAATTATTTTGAAAACTATATCATCAAGGTATCTGATGATCTTACTATTTTGTATGCAACTGATACATAATTCATGGAGAAGGTTTAAGATTCATTTTACTGCTCATTTCAGAATAAATGTATTATTTTAATGGCTTAATTTTTAAATTATTATTTTTAAGCTTGGCATATTTGTCAGATCACCTTGAACATAAGGTCTCTTTGGAAGTTTTTCTCACCAGTGGTACTGTTAATGTGGAATGTGACCTCTCTATCCTTGCTATGCTTCTCTTTCTCTTTTGTTGCCTTGGACTCTCCTTTTTGAGCTGATATGTAGAGAATGAGAGACACGTCTTTGAATGTCCATTAAATCATTGAAATTTGGAGTTATGTTATAAAATACATTTACTTTTACATTTAAATGTTATCTGTACATACAGGAAAATGGTGGATATTGGTAAACCATCTGACTCTTTCTAGGAGAGGGACAATGCTTTGGGGGTCAAGAAATAAAATTTAAGAGGCAAAAAGGAAAAAAAAAGATACTTAGGAGCACACTTGTGCTAAAAGGCATTTTGTTGTTTTCCCCACTTGTTTAAGCAAGGCAACATATGCATGCCTTGAGCAAATACAAGAAAATGCCATTTACTTGAAATGTTTGAACTTTTAAGTTCTGCTTTTAAAACTTAGAAGCACAATATTTTTACATCTCTGACAATTGTGCTACTGGCACAGATATTTCCAGCAAGCCTGGGAAGTCTTCTGCAGTCTCACATATCCTTGTTCTACCACCACACAGCCTCCCATCTGTAAAGAACCAAGGACTGGATTGCTGGGAGGCTGCCTGATGCTCAAACACCTTTACAAGTCAGGAGCTTTGATCTGCTAAAGTATGAATTATACTAATCAGGTTTTCTTAGAAAAAGGAATAAAAGGATGTTTCAAGGGGCAGGGCTGAGACACTTGGTACCGTGGGGTTCTAAACACAGCCACTCCACACAGTTATTTTCAAACCTGTTGAATGTGTGTGCTGTGGGGTAGAAAAAGGAAATAATTAACTCTGTAGTAATGTGTTGCATTATTTGAATTCAAATACAGATAACGATTCAAGAGGGGTTTTTAAATAATCTAAAAATTTGTAAGCTATTCTAGAAATTAAACATTTATATTTGTGGCCACTACCAGCCACAAAACAATTCAGAAACACTGATAAATAGTATTTTATTGTTTCATATTTTAAAATTAGAAAGTGTCTTCATTGAAGAGGGTCTGGCAACTTAATTCACAATTTTCTGGTTTGAATCCTGTATGATCAAGGTAATAAATATCCAAAACCAAATAAAAATGTGTTTTGTGTACTTTTGGACACCAAATCTGTTTGGGGCTTACTTGTCTGTATTCTGGCCAGAAGCTAATTCTGATTCTTCTGTCAGATGTTTTGTAGCAGTATGCCCTCCAGAAAGTCTGGCAAAAGTGGAGGCAGGCAGACAGCAAGGTAGGCAGGTGATTTTCTTTCAGGCTGGATTCCTGGCTGTGAAAAAGGAGTAAGCTATGTGCCCCAAGTGCCCCTCTGTATCATTACTATTATGTTCACTTCCATTCAATCCTTCCCCATGATTTGGCAACTGTGAAGCAGGTACATAGGAGAAAATCTTTGGGTTATGCCTGGTCCCTTTACTGCTCTTCTCTGGCAACAGAGGTCTATTGCTGAGGTCAGCCAAAGGCTGCTGCAGCAATTTAATCCAACCATTGGCATCAGTTTCCATTTCCCTACTAGAAGAAGTCTCTATTAAAGACTGATGGAAGAAGGTTTTTTGCACCAGATATCAAGGATGGATCTGTCATTAGGAAAGGTTCTATGAGCAGTCTTTGGAACCGATAATGAATTACAGGGAGTGCATGTGGACATACTCTAAAAGTTTTCCCTGTGGCAGCTCCCAACATTGATTTTAATGTCCAAAACTTCACACATAAGTAGAAAACAAAAGTAGCAAAGTAGGGGATACCACTCTGCAAAGGCACAAGGCTCAGAATACCTAACAAGGTGTTATGCTGGTGGCAAAATTAATGGTTCCACTCTAAAAATAATAGCTAATCTCATAGCAGTGGTGAATAAACCCTCAACCAAACTGTAGATCAACAGCTGTGGAAGACACACCTAACCAGAATGAGCCTTGTGAGGCTCAAATAATGGAGAGATAAGGTAGAGTGACACTAGCTTGCAGAAAAAACAGATCATCTGTCTTTCAGAGCAAACATCATGAGTCAGAGTCCCACAACAGACGCACACCTGCTATGCTGTGTTTTGACAAATGCACCTCTCTTCACTCACCAATGATTTCTCCTTAAGTTCTTGTAATGACTCCCTCTTATCTACAAAGAGCTTTCAAAAGTTTCATTGCAGTGGAACATGTATGACTTTAATGTAAATAATAAACAGTGCTCCCACACCACTGTCATCAGAAGAAAATCTTGTCTATTTTCATCAGCATTATAATACTATGTAATGGCACAGAAAATAAGGATCATAGCTCACACAGCCCCATTTGTAAATCATAAAGATCTGTGAGGAAACGCAGAGCAGAAAACAAAACACGAAAGCCACACAAACATCTACAAAATTAGGCAGCTTTCCATTATGACAGACTTGCCCAAATTATCTATCTCCAAACGCAGTGGGCCTGATTCTCCACTCCTGCCAGCAGAAAGGGGAATTTTACCAAAGTCAGTTGTTATTCCCCCCTCTCCACCACGCCAAACTGTTAGGGGCTCCAAACACAACAGACTCCATAGGTAGTTCTGTTCCATTGCTAGCAAAATATCTCCTTGATTAATCATATGATTTTAATGTATTATTTTTTAAGTCAGTCTCCAAAATGATCACTAATGGCAGGTTTCAGAGGGAGAAAAATTCCCTCTTAAAACAGATCTTACTCATTATCCATCACAGATTGTTGTTGGATTTCAAATAACCTTTTTCTTTTTTCCTCCCAGAAAACTCGTCCCTTGTAATTAGGGCACAATTACGAAAAGAATCAACAACATAATTCCTGCTATTTATTTAGTTTTATCAGAACTGGTCACTGCATTACTGATTTTTTTTTTTTTTTGCTCTGCCTCTCTTCAAAAGAGCATGCAAACAGAAGCCTCCTTTTGGGGGATTTAATGCAGCCACTAACATGAAAGACAGTTTATTCGCACAGTTCAGTAGCTAGCACACCCTCCAGGTTCTTGGACTACCCTACCTTGGCAGACAGACTCTGTGGTTTGTTGGAGAGGATCTCTGCTGCTTCCCTGCAGCGGGTGGAAAGGTTCAGGATAGCAGCAGCTGCTGCTATGTGGGTGTCTTCACTACATTGACCGTAGCTGTAAGAGTTGGCATGGCAAGGGCTCTGTGTGTGGGCGCTAGCGCTAGGCAGCCGATTAGAAAATTTCGCTGGATTTGAAAAATGCTTTGCTGTTGAAGAGATATTTGATTAGCAATCGCGGGTATGAAATTTTTTTCCGTTAAATAGTTTTGCTTCTCAGATTACAGTTTCATACATTAAAATAAAAAAAATCAAATATTACATTTAAAACAATCCATTTCATATTGACAGTAAGGGTGTACAGTTAAAATGGCTTCAGAGACACAATATTTTGACTTTTCCTTGAGAAATACACATCTGTCAACAAACCTTCTGAGATTTTTACTCATATTTTACCTATCCTTAACTCAGGCATTAAAAACAAAGATGTCCAAGGAAAGACTGAGCAAGCATTAGTGTGGTATCCGTTGTGATTTGACCATGCCAATGGAAAAATGCAATTGTAAAGGTATTCCTATAATAAAAATAAAACAGCTTCCTCTTGGAGCTCTATTGTGCAAAAAAAAAACCCCAACATTGACTTGTCCAGTCTTAGCTAAAATAACACTGCTTACTCTACTTAGATGAATAAATCTGTTATTTAAATAGCTTTGCTTATGTGACTAAGAAGCACAAAACTGGGCTCTTGAATGAA
Organism: Dicaeum eximium; assembly: GCA_013396995.1. Taxonomy (NCBI): domain Eukaryota; kingdom Metazoa; phylum Chordata; class Aves; order Passeriformes; family Dicaeidae; genus Dicaeum; species Dicaeum eximium. The sequence continues at coordinate 840,962 of VWZP01001133.1, forward strand.
GCAGAGAAATCAGATAAAAACATTACCTGTAAGGAACATTCAGTATTAAATATTTTGTGGAAATATTTAGAAATTTAAGTCTATCCTTTAATCAATTAAAAAAATAATGAGCATATATATGATCTTGGTTTACAGTCTTTTGTTGGCTATATTTGGAATAATACACTGATTTATTAGGCACAGGGAGGTCACTTGAAAATTAAATACTAACAGGTGAACAGAAAAGCACTTTCATAGACAAAAGTGGTGTGTGTGGCTCTTTGTTTTTGTCTTCATCAGCAGCATTTACTCTAAAACAGAGAGAATTCTGCTCTCTCTTCTGGATTTTGGAGCTTGAGATGGCATAAACTATTGCAGGGAGAACACAGCACCGCGATTTCAGCTCTAAAGAAGCAATAATCACTTCTTTTGTCTGCAGCCCTCACAATGTCCTACAAAGATAAACTAAGCAAAATCCAATTTCTCAGCCTACTCCCAGATACATCAAGAACATTTCTGCATATGGCCATCTGCTCGTTCCCTAAAGATCTGAGCCCCAAGGCTCTGGATCCCTTTGGATGTAGGGCTTTGGCTGAGTGCTGCCTAATGCTAAGAGCTACGCAAGGCATAGGAGGACTCATCTTCCCTCAAACTTGGGATGCTCTGAAAGAAATGCTTGTTTATGTGCTTTAGCTGTAGCTGAATGCTATATTCCTTTTCTCTAAGCACTGGAGGCATCTCAGTAGAGCAATACATGAAAGCCTCATGACTCAGTCCTCCCTTTCTCTAGTGAAAATTAAAAAGGATTTATCTACCCTGCTGTAAGCACAGCACTGTAGCACAGACAAGACAGTCTACATTTTTAACAGTTACTACAATGAAATTTAAATTGTGTTTAAAGACCAGAAAGTGCATTTTCATTTCCTAAAAAAAACTCAACAACCAACAAAAAAATCCACCCCAGGCTATAAAGGGTGTATGTTTTGTTAAAAAAAAAAAAAAAACAAACTAATTTACAAATGCAGAATCCACAGAGGGCTAATGATGGGCTTTTTTCTGGCTACATATTTACATAGGACTCTGAACCCATCACTACATCATCAGCTTCTTATTGCCAACTTTTGTATACCTGAAGAGTTAAATCACTCACCAGCACTTTTATTTTCACCTTTCCATTAAAATAATAGCTGCACATTGCAATCTTTGCGAGAACAACAGGCTGTAAACTTCAGCTCTGATATACTTCATACATAAATTGCATATGTATGTATTTGCATTTGTATAAAAACATTTCAATCATTTTTTTCCTTGAAATGAACCTGTGAAGTAGACATACATCTGTGCAAAGAGACAGCTAATAGGGAATATTCAATTTTACAAACAAAATTGGAAAATCTGCCACCCAAGAAGCTGGCAATGCATACATTTGCTTTCACTTAAGCAAGCCTATTTTCCAGGTCAGATAAATATCTACTTTTCATTTGCAATTTTGAATAGAGTATTTTTATATATACACACAAAAGCCAAATACCTACAAACATATATGTGTTTTTGTGTACTCAGACACATACACAAATAAATGGAAAAATATAGAAAATTTTATAAGTATATAAAACATATAATATTTAATTGCATTAGATGTATATTGTATTATAATTAACTTATATATGAATTTATTCATTAACAAAATTTTTTGCTTTTCTGTTCACCTTACTATGAATGTTCTTTTTTGGAGTAAATAGGACAATATTTGTTTTCCTATTTTATTTTTGTTCACTAATCTTTTTGTCATTAACGAAAGAAAAGCCAATTAAAAAGTATTTTTTCACATTTTTCTGGATCTATTTTCTTCTGAACCCAGTCTTGGTGGAATGAAACTTTTTTTTTTTTTCCATTTCCCTCATGGCAATAGAATAATTTGTTTCTTTAAACTAAAGAATATTCTACAATGGTCAACACAATGGCAGAACCTTGCCGGTGTTTCCCATGCAGATTCTGAAGAGCATTTGCAATAAACCATCAGTGTCCACACTGTGGTATCTCATTTGTACTGAGTAGTACCTCAGCAAATCTGTAAATGTTGCAAGCAGAGGAATCTTGATAACAACTTTATGCATTGGATATGACTGCACAACAGATATGATTTAGTACAGAAATATGAGGTACCAAAACAAATTCAGCCCAGGCCTGGAATTAATGTAGCTAGGACACATGCTCATCTAGGAGGAACAATACCTGTGTAGATTCACCTAAATGGTACCTGAAGTACCTTTGAAACCTAACTTGGATTTCTTTGTACTATAATTCATTACATCTTGTGCAGACACATTCCAAGGGACTACTCATTTACCCCATAAAAATATCTCAATTTAATCCAGGAAGAACATAACAGGTATAACATAAAGCATTCCTTTTTACTCCTCTTTTCCATTGATAACTGCTTTTAAAAGAACCATCAAAGAAGTAAACTTTGTAGGGATGATATTTAGTGTTTTAAAATTCTGTATTTCGCAAATTAGTGATTCTGTTTAACATTCTAGACACAAGTGATTAAAGATGGTTTCTACAAACCTTTTTAGAATTCTAAAAGTTTGAAAGCAGACCAAGCGAAAAGGAAAAAAAAATCATCGACATTTTGCCCCCTTTTCAAGAGAAAATTGAATTTCCAGCTTACATTCAAGAAACTGAGGTGTTTTCCGACCTTGTGACACAGGTGCTGTTGTGCGTTTGCCGAAGACTTGTGCATCAAAACTGGCATAATCAAATGGGACTTTCCCAAACTTCTCCTGTTCTTTCACCAGCGTGCCTCGGGAGGAAGTGACTGGCTGTGAAGTTCTGTAACTGTACTGAGATACCTCAGGCTGCTTTGCTAAATTTGTCCTGAAGAGAAGAGGAAAAGAATGAAGGAGAAAGACAAGAATGTCTTTAAATAACCTTATCTTGAAAAATAAGATATGATTACCTCATAATCCAAAAGAGGGCTATTATCACATGCAAAACTTACTGGTGGGTGTATACAAGAAATAAATAACATAAACATGGTGGCTGACTAGTAGTCAAAAAGTTCTTTGACTACTTCACAAACTAAAAGATGAGTACATTAAGAAATGCAGTATTCTTTAATAGCAGTTTGGGCTATTAACAAGGAAGTTACTGACAGTGCTAGATTACCACTTCCTTCAGTTCTAAAAATTGGTCTGGATTTTTTTTCTAGCTTTTAGGGTTTTTTTGGATCAGTATTTTTCTCACTTTACTGTGAGTAAGCATGATATAAATATAATATAAGATGATCTGAAATAATTGCTTGTGCTGTTTGGGAGGAACGAATGATTTATGGTGTGTTATTCCATTTAGTTAATGTTCAGTAACTACTTGTCTTTAGTAATTTCCTTAGGACTTTTCATATGTAGAGTTAAGGCACGTGCAGTTGGCAGACACATGGACATAATATTCTGTAATGGCTCTGAAGGAACCATTAGAGCTGATCATGTCAATAATCCACAAATTAAAGTGTCCCCAAATAGACCTGAATATAATAGGTTGTAATGGTCGTGGTGCCAATGATGTGCAAATTATGCGTGTCTGTAGGGTCCATATAACTCAGACAAAATACAGTTGCCACAAAAAGGGTTTCTCCTTTTTGATGTCATTGTGTAAAAAATAAATTAAAGTAATTAAACAAATAAATTAAAAACAAAGAAATTCTAGGAATTGTTCTGATCAGGTTACTTGTTTGGAAGTAAGATTTAATAGGATATATTTGATTGCTTATCCAAAGATACTTCTCTTGTCTTTAATGTCAGCCACATGCACAAGAACCAATGGAAAGATGGTGGTTTATTTTGAGAATCAGATAGTTTTGCAGAAGTTCCTCTTGGAAAACTGGGTTACCACTGAGGCCAAAATGTGAAGTGGGTGAAAGATCTGAGGACCAATCAACAGAGTTTGTGCATAAATAAGAGTTTGTTTGTGAGGGCTCTTACCTGTGAGTCTGATCATGGCACTGCCCAGCTTTTGGCGACTCGAGCTGGTTCTTTTCCTGGGACATTGCCAGCTTTTCAGCTGCAGCAATTGGACAACCAGAAAGGCTGTTGAAAAGCAAAGGTGAAGAACAGAAACAACAAGAAAAGAACATTGGAATTAATTATTGTGCAAAGGAGATGTGTGCTATTTTTCTGTGGAAACCAGTGACTTTGATGGTCTGTGCATTTAAGGGAACTGCTGCTACTATAGCTCAGATTCATCTGTTTTTCAATCCTTAATGCAAAACCGTGAAATCTGTGTATTTTAGGTGATATATCTGGAAACTGAATCATGTAGGAGTTTTCCACAGTTCAGCTTTGATGTTTTGTGTCTGGCAAGTCACTAGTAAATTTTTTGACAAATGACATTTACTTTATCAGCTAAACCATGCATATAAGCCTCCTGCTGATTAAAAGGAAAGTGAATTTGGGAAAAAAAAAAACCAGGGATATATGAGAGACTGTTACCAAAGAACACATTTTATCATTTTGAGTTGTGCTGGCTTATATTTTCCTGTTTGTTTTATTAGATTAGAACATGTTTTTGTATCCTATTCATGGGTTGCTCATGATACAGCTGATGTGCTTCAAAGATGACTAGGGATTTAAAACAGGAAAAACAAACCAAAAATATATGCTTGTGCATTACATATTCTTGTAGACAAGCTTTTCATATGTCTGATAAAGACTGACTTTATTTTTAGTATTAAAACAGGATGATAAACCATAATTTTGGTGCACTCATGTGGTAACCAATCAGTAAACAAGAACCCCCAAAATCTCACAAAAACTCAGATCAACACAGTTGGTTTTGAAATTCTTATGTCCCAAGTTTGATTTTAAGATTGGCATTATCTTTTCCCAGAAGCAGTATGATGGAATATACTGCTTCCAGCAGAAAGCAGGACTGACAAGAGCTGTGCTGACAGCAATGTCTTGCTGGAGACAGAGTGTGACTCTCTGCCTCACCTGCAGTCCAGCTGTGCTTCTCCAGCTGCCTGTCTGGAAGTCTTTTCTCAATTTTACTTTCTCCCTCCATCAGCATGCTAAACAGAGAGAAGTGTTCCAGGCAGGAAGATGGTACTCCTGAGGGCACTAAGTGGAGCTTTGAAACAGATTTTAAAATAGTTCACTTAAAATTTTCTGTTTTGCTAAAAGGGAATGTGCCCTGACTGGAAGTTCCTGTCAACGACTAACATGTAATGGTGCAAAATAAATAGGGTTTGGTTTCCATTGGGTTTTCCAGTTGTAGCAATAATAATGTATTTTTTCATTCCTTCCCCTTGTACATGATGATTTTTTAATGTGAGGACTGTGATGAAATTGTAGCTTTAAATCTCATCTATGAAAATATTAGAGGAATTTGCCATCCTCTGTGCTGCAGCCATTTTTTATATAATGGAATTAAACACAATTATTTGGTTATAAATAATACAGGCTGCCCTTGCAGTTCATAGACACTCTTCAGTGTAGTACATAGCAGCTAATTCCAGGATGTGCCTATCAATTTACTCCCGAGTACGTGCTGGGTTTTGAGTGGACAGGAATTTTTCTGATCTACCTTCGGTGTGTGTTGCGATTGCTGTTGACGTGTCCTCTTCCAGTGCATCCTGGGGTGGGGCACTTCAAAACGTTTTCATGCATGGCAAGAACTAAATAGAAATTAAAAAAGAAAAAAAAAATTGATAATAAAATGCAAAAATTAAAAACACATATCTTTAAAAAAAATGAGCATATCCTCTTTGAACTCGTATTCTCAATTCTTTCACATTTTTATCACAAAAGAAGGGGGGAAGCAAAGGACCTACAACACAGTGACCATGGTGCCTCCAGCACAAACCAGTTTATTTCTATATTACTGTGGTGTGGCTTCCCACATGCACAAGATTGTTTATACAGACTTCAAAAGAGCATAAGTTGAAGTCAGCAATGTTAAATCATTAAGCCCTTTGTACCCCACTAACACTGGAAAAGGCAGGTGACAGAGGAGCCCTGGGCCACGCAGTCCATGTTACATGGAGCTGCAGGCCCTCTCTGTCCCGGGGAAGGAAAGCTCTCAAGTACAGAAAGGCTGTTTATACATTTTATCAGATGTTTTGAGTATGTCTCTTTGAACATTACACCTTCTGGTCATCTGAGCTGTGCTGAAACTACCTTGGACCAACCAGTAATGGTTCCAAGCATCAGCTTACACTCTTACAGCGATTACAACCTCTTGCCTGTACATTTCTTATGCCCTTGGATGTGGATCAGCTTCGCTAAAACTGACAGATATGTCCATGTTAAACATTATACATCCTTGGGGCACAGTGTTTCACAAAAGCTGACTGTTCGGTCCACGGGTTTGCTCTGCCAGGAACCAAATTCTAACTTTCTTTTTTCTCCCATCAGGACAGAGCACATGTAATTGGAAGTGTGATAATTAACAAGGAATTGTTAATTTTAAGTTTTTAGGAATTTAATGTTGCTAAGGACTTCGGAATGCAGCCTGCTTAATTCAGCAGATGTTTCCATAAATACAGTTTAGTACCAGATTTAAAAAAGGGGAGAGCTACAGTTAGGAAGAGGATTTTGGTAAAGTGCAAATATCCTTTTAATTTGTTGTTATGCATACCACCACAAAGAACAATCTGACTAACTAGGTTGTTTAAGCGGATAGTTTCACATTGAGTTTCGGCTCATTATGCAGCATTTCATTGCACCGTGTTGCAGGATTACACACACACACACACACACACACACACACACACACACACAGAGGCCAATATAATCAGAGCAGCACAGTTAGAAATAAGCAGGTGGAAATAAGCAGGGAAATTCAGGCTAGACTGGGCATAAAAGGGTTCGTGTGATACTGTCACGAGACAGGGACCTGCTGTGGACCAGCACTGGGATGTACTGAAGGAAATAACCTTTTTGAGCTCAGCAGTAAGGGGGACACTAGAAACATCTCTGCATAAGCATGCCCAGGCCTCTCAACTGTTGGCAATGAAAACCAGCAGCCTCTGTGTGCAATTACGGCAAAGGAGACCTCGGCTCCAAAGCAAGCAGGTGATGTCTGTGCCTCAGCAAAGGTGTGAGCGAGCTACATCTTGAAGATTCATGGGATTACAGCATGCAGGTCTGCTGGCAGCATGGGGATAGGTTGTCTGATCCTGTTCTTCCCAGGCTACCTAAGGAGCTTGCTGCTGTTTGTAACGATGCTGCTGAGGAGCACTTGGGCTGCACGAGTGTGGGAAGTGTCACTATAGCACAAGCAACACAGACGAAAAGGACACGAGACGAATCTCAGGACAAAAGAAGGTGTAGTTTATTGTGAGTTCTAGTATTTATAGAACTCTGTAAAAGAATTGTGATTGGAAGGTGAAGTTACCACCTCTTCAACCACATTAGTTATAAATTCAATTATTCACAAAATTATCTATGATAGAAATATGTAAACAAAGGAGATTCAGTTAGAACAACAGAGGCTTATTTACAAAAGCCTAGCGTGAGAAGACTCTATCTAAAATGAAAACATCAGAAGGCTAAATAAAAAGGCGACAGGAAGCAGGGCTGTGACTATGAGCTAGAGGGCAAAGAAGGTGTGATGGCTTCTTTCCCAGTCTCATCCTGAAATCCCATGCAGAAGAAAGGGGATTCTTCTCCAACATAAGCACACACTACCCACAGTACTGGGACAGATCCAGCTGTTATTCTGGACTGCAGGGTGATGATACTCACTTTCTAGTGGCACTCTAACTTTATGTGGACAGCCTGAGAGACTGCGGTGGTGAGGGTACAGCCCAGTCACGTGCCCTGTGCCATCACATCCTGGGATGGGGCATTTGGTTTCTCTCTTTTCAGGCCTGGGTGAATCTGCAGAGAAATCAAAGATTTTGTTTGGGTTTAGCCCCTGCCTGCACTCAGCTGAGTGATCCTAGCAGTGTGATATTCTCTATTTTATACTTCAAATTCCTGTCCAAAGTTTTAACAACTATGTATGCAACTGAAACATCACTTCAGGTTTTCACACTGTGTCCTTTAAACAATGATTTCCCTCTCCCAATATGCCATTTATGTGGCAAATTATATAGCTTTAGGATTGCAGTGTCATTTATTCCATTCAGAGCCTCAAACAGGACAGAAGCCACAATCCAATAAGCCAGAAAACTGGCAGCATGAACCAACAGCAAGATCTATAAAGGAATAAATAAAAAAAGGAGAAACAATCTTTTGCTCTGTTAATGTCAAACTCAGGAAACTGGGACAACCAAATAAAAGCTGAGGTGTGAAACAAATAAACAAACAAACAAAAAGCATTTCAACCAGAAGCCATTCCTTAAATATCACAGATCTCTAGGCTGTAGGTTCTTTGTTAGGAAACTGAATACATGCCACTTTACATTTGAGAGGCAAGGCAAGCAGCTCCCTCTGGTACACATGGCAATGCAGCTTTGTGGAGCAGCCCACAAAGGCACTGAAAACATGGAGCAGCCGATACCCTTTCAAAGGCGAGGTCTCAGCCCAGCCCCACAGCTACCACTCTGAAACAGCCTCCCAATTTCTGTTTCAAGCACCTAGAATTGTGCAAGGAGCACTGGTCAGAAAACCTTTATTTGATTTCCAATGCAGGATCAAAAGTCTGGGCGAGAAAGGAATGATTTTTGGTCCAGAAATTCTCTTGTGAGAAATCTGGAGGAAGTGGCCGCATAAACTGCTGAGGATGGTTTTAGCTCCATCTGTGATTGGCTGCCAACAGCATTTGGTGCTGGGGGAGAAAACAGCTGCAGCCAGCACAGGGAGCTGCCTCCTTCAAGCTCATTTCTCTGGACTATGAGGTAGGATGTGCTGGGGGACAGAATCACCAGGGACAGCTGAGGGTTAAACTTCTTGGTAAGTTTTTAGATTAAAAAAATAAAATAAATAAATAGAGAGGGAAGAAAATAGACTCAGCATCATCAGGAGACCAAATGTTTTTTAGAATCACTGCAAAAGGAAAGTGCTGCAGTAGTGAAGAGAAAATAAAGAGGGACATTGAAATATGATTTAGTGCTTCCTCCAGTAGTTTGAATGGTTTATCACAAAATAGATTTTTTTCTGATCTAGTGTCCAAGAATGAAAATTAAGAGCTGGTGGATTTGATGGTAGATTTTTTAGAAACAAAACCCTGTCAGTTATATAAAGTGGCAAAATTATGTGCCCGATACAACATGGACTACAGCCATGGTGTTTATACAACCCAAACAAAGCCTGGTATGTTTGTCCATGGGTATTACCTCTGAACTCACCTGGAAACCACAACTAATTATAATATGAGGTAAATCAGGAAGGGATAGATTCTGCCATTCTTACATCACTGCTCTTTCCTATGTGTGCTGTGAGAAAGTCACATTGACACCAATGTGAGCCTGGTGAACACAGCTGCTCCCAGGGTAGGAAAGGATATCTATAAAGTTCCTGCATATGCCAAAGTCATCTGAGCAAATAAAGGTTCATGTAGTTTAATAAAATGGTAGATTAATACCAGATTAATACCATGCATACACAGTTTAACACATGTGAATGAAAACACTGCTTGAGACACAAAAATTAGATGTCTGCATTCTTCCCTAATACTACAGGAAATATTTTATAGTTGCAGTCCCTAAAAATGCCTGTCAGTTCTCTTTCACACTAAATGCTTTAGATAAGTAAATTACTATAATATTTGCCATGTCCACAGGGACTACTCTAAAGTTACATTAGAAATACCAAAGTAAATCATTTATCAAAAGCAGAAATTGCATCGATGCTAGGGTGACCTCGGGATGTTTGCAAGGCCAAAAGGAAAAGTCAAAGGACAGATGAATGTATTGTTACTTACTACAGAAGGGAGTGTGCTTATAAAATGACATTTCTTGATGTTCTATAATTATCCTCAATTGAGGAGTTTCATACAAGACAGCCCAGTTTATAAATCAAACCCAAATCTTTTAAGTCTCCACTTCTAGAAGCCTGATTAAGTGATGAAAATTGAGTGATGTTCCTATGGGTTTGTAGGATATCACAAACCCTCAGAAACAATAAATATTTTGCAATTTACTGGTGTTTCTGCTGGTGGTGAATGAGGCAGAAGAGCATGGCTTGTGCTTTCCTGGGTCAGAAGTGCTGAATATAGAAAAATGCAATGTTGATTGATGTAATAATGATTGATATGTGAAGTAGACTGAACTCAGAAAATACATGGCTTAGGAATTAGGAAGTATCTTTGGCAGAGGCCAATTTTTTACCCTAAATTTGCCCTTGAGCACTCTTTTAATGCCTTGTCTTTTGGTTGCTGAAACTTTGGCAGTTTGTATTAGACCCTACAGAGGAGGAAGCAGAGAAGGAGGAAAAGGAGGAGGAGGAATGTCAGTGCCAGCTACACAGGCCTTTTAGTACCCATTACTGATGATTTCACATAGCAGTTTGGCAGGAAGCCAAGTACCTAGCATTTAACCTGGTTAGACGTGAGGCACTAGTGTGAAGGTACATAATTAACAAAATTACCAGCTAAATTCCAGATTCTTTACTGTTGCTATAAAACCCAGCTCAGAATCCTCTATCAGTCACAGGACAAATGCTTAAGCCAGCAAGAAGAGCCAAAAATACTTCCTTACGTTTGCTGCTAAATATCTGTCTCCCACCAATGTCAATAACTTTGGTTTGTCTCCTTTCCCCTGCTAGGTGCTCCAGAAGAAACCTATCCAGCTCCTTGTAGGTGCTGTGAAACACATGCCCTTGCTCTGCCTGCAGAGCAATCGCTTGCTCCAGCAAACTCAAGTTCCCTTTTGTTTTGTCCAGCTCAACTGACACGTCTGTGGTTTCTGACAGGCACTCGTTGTCGTCTTCTTCACTCTCAGGGAAGAGATTCTGAATTCTCTTCTCAAAAGGATCGGACTGAGGCTCCTGGGGTGCTCTTAGCTCTGTTTCTGAGTCACAGAGTGTTTCACAGGGACCATATTCTACCTCTTCCTTCTTAATTTCTGGGACTTCCAGGATGCTGGGTTGATTACACTCTACAATATATTTCTGAGTTACATGGGGCTTTACACTAGCGTCTTCTGAGAAATTTGAAGAGCTATCCCACTCGTTGTCCATAATTTCAGAGTTACTTTCATTTTCCTCAGATGAACAGTATTTTGGGTCAGAGGTCTTTTCCTTTCCTTCAGCTGAGCTAATCAGGTAACATTCATCAGTGTCATCACTTTCTGTTTTTAATGATTGAATGCCACTATCATTTAGATTTTCTGCCACTGTTTGACTGGGTGCCTCTTTTGCTACTTTTCCCATGTTCATCAAAGATTTGGCCACAGCATCTTGATAGCTGGAGTAGTTGTCTTTTCTTTGACTGGAATTTTCTTGCCCACCCAAATGAGGGGTTTCCTCAGATGATTTCGTAGTACTCTCCTCTGTATGAGAAAAATAAGTAAGAGAAATATGTAAGAATAACTATTTTTTTGTATCCTGTAGAAGTGACATGAAGATACTGACTTACCCATTCCTGTTTCTTTACTCAGACAGGTACTCTGAAATGACTGAATTCACACCAAAGACCTGTTTGAAATGACTACTTGTAGCATGATGAAAAACCCTTCTAAAATTATATATATTTTATATTATAGTTCCAGCACTATATGAGAAAAAATTATATCCCCATTTCTTACTGATGGTGAAAACACACACATGCACAAGCAGTCATATATGTGTATGTAAATACAATGTGCCATACATTGATATTACATATATACCTATAATCTGTATAATCTCTGTGTATGTGTGTACGTGTATATACACATATATACATATACACATATATACATATATACATATATATATGTATATGAGCACCAAACACATTTTAAAATTCCTCTGATCTATTTTCACTTTTATTTCATCTAAGATTCCCAAATATTTTCTCAAAATAAACCCTAATTACTTTCCCTGTCAACCCGGATCCCATGAAAGACCTTGATGGAAAAATCCTCAATACTTCACAAAGGGCAAGTTCTCGGTCACCACTGAAATTGCCACACTAAGTGATAGATCAGGTCATGCACAGGCAAACAGAAATGGTTGTTATGTACAGACTCATAAAGGACTTGTTAAAGACACCACTGAAATGCATCCTGTCTTTATAAACATCTTTCTTCAGAAGAAAAGCAGCAGCCAGCAGGTAATAAAGGCTGCATGTAGGAGAGGTTGTCAGTGTGGAAGACAATATGCCTTTTGTATCTCATTTAATTTTTTATAAACATTTCCTCTGACAAGGACACTCAAAAATACATCTCCATCATCTTCCTTTCTGGTAATTATCTCTCTAAAATCAACACTGGTTTTGCCAGGATCAAGTAAATATTGCCATAGTAACTAAAAGCATTTTTGGATGAAGGGAAGAATTTAGTCACAACACTAGCCCCTTCAATAATGCTGATTATAGGGTACATTCTTTTGTTGGGATCTATTCAACATAAACTGAAAAATTTAACATTTTACTTCCTAGAAAGGAGGATGAATAAACAAGCATAGACTATTTCATAAGATGTGTCTGTCCTTTCCTGAATCAGAAGAACTCCAGGTTTAAATAATAAATTAAGCATAGCCTAAAATGCAAATGAAGTTTCTCTCAATAACACAGTGAGCTATTAAGAGAAAGTGTAAAGGGTTATGATAATTTTAAAGTATTATGAACTACAGAAAACAAATAAAAAGCATTTTCAGTGAATATGTCCAATTCATTGAACTATTCTCTCAATCCACTTAACTACCCACATGTGTACAATAATGATTTATAGACATTATACCTAATTATGCATATTTGGGCTGTGGTAGAGTGCTTAACAAAAGCTCTAGAAAGCAACAATTACCTCTGTTGCTTAGCTACATAGTTTAAAATATTCCTATTAAGTGCAGATTATTGTGGAGGGGAAAAGGGGGACAAAAATGCACATGTGCACCACAATGCATTTCACTTTACTGCTGCCAAACTGTTAGCATTTTGGGTCATTTCCAGTTTACATAATTGTTTGGTTCAACTGTTTGTTATATGTTAAAAGAAAATATTGATTAATTCTTATTCTTCTTCAGAAAATTGGACTCATGCAGGGAGAGGTGGCCTTGTGCACTGTGTGCATAAAGTTGTGACTGAAGAAGTGTCTGTAAACCTTTGTGTAACTTTTTAGCAGCTGGTCTAGTACCACACACATTGTAGTTTTCTGAACAAAGTGTGCCATCTTTTCACATCTCAGCAAGTAAGACTGATGATTTGGCTCTATAACTAACTTTAGTCAAATGGGTTTCCATTATTTGCTCTTCTGCCATTTGGAGAATAACAGGATCCCATCAGTGGGTAATTTCAAAAAGTAACAAGATCTATTTTAAAAGAAATCTCCTGCCCATCAAAAGAAAACAAAGCAAACAAAATATTCAGTGATAAAAGGTTTTTCCAGTTATTTTTATGTGTGAAAGAGGAAAAATAATACAAGTTCATGATAAAAAAATTTTGCTCCTTAAATAATCAGCAATTTTTAGAGCAATGTTTAAAAACTTGTTGTTGAATCAGTCCTAATGGTTCAGCTGTCCCAGCTTTGCTTTTTACATCTACAGGCTGTAAATTTACTTTTAAAATAATCAAAACTCAGCTTAGTTTACAGTAGCATCAATCCCTGAACTGAATCATTACCTGATAAACTGAAAAGAATCATGAGTTCATAATAAAGTGAGCAATATTACACTAAGAAATCCCAAGTAAACCTACATACCCAGACCAAATGTATGCTTTCACTGAAATTAGTTTTGTAGCTGGTAAAATTTATGTAAAATGTGTAGATTGTATTACCACTGACACAAGCAGGTTGGAATATATCATACTGGTATCAAATAAATAATCTTTTCAAAATCAAGTGGCATTTTTTTTTTGACTGAAGGGCATGGTTTTTCTACTTTTTTATGAATGGGTTTGGCCCAACACTTGTCCCTTTTTAAAAAGGGAACTTAAAAACCTTAAATAACTTAGGTTTGTCTGTATATGACACAGAATCTACCTTTACACCCATCACAGCAATTTCCCTTCATTGAGTTCTTCAAGATGTGCAGATGACAGAAAAAGAGGAAGAAAAAGATGTTACTGATTGCAACTCTGGATAGTCAGGAACCAGGCTGAATCAACACAAAAAATTTAGCTAAAATCCAAATATCTTTAAAAAAAAAGTCAAACAATAACAAAACCCCAAGACAAGGACCATACCGGAACTCTTACTGCAACAGATTCAACAGATTCCCTTCCTTGAATAGAGCTAGAAACTCTCCACAGCCTGAACAGGCACTGAGAGGTATGGGATTTTTTCCTTGATGAATTTTTCTTAAAAATGTCACCCAAAAGATAAAGACATTGTGTATCACCTTGCTAATTAATGTTCTCTTTGAAGCAGGAGCTACCTTCTAGGCTTTCACAGCAATGGGACACAGACCTTTGGAAAAATCTCCTCTTAGAAGATTTACAAGTGAGAGCTGACTGAAAACTTTGCTGTGATAAAAATGCCACAAAGACCTCCACTGATTTTTGTACAATTAGGATTTGACTCTTTAATCTGAAACACATTCTTCTTCCTCTTCTGTGCGTTTTATAGTAATCATATGTATAAAATTTGTGGGGTTTGTTTTGTTTTAAGGGATTTCAATTTAGAGTGGATAAATACACAAATAACTAAGCCCAGTTCATCATAAAATAATAGAACAGCCCAGGTTGGAAGGGACCTTGAAAGGCCACCTAAGTCCAGTGTTTTGTGGTAAAGGGACCCTAGATGATATAATCTACCACCCTGTCCTTCAAAAACATTTGATAAGAAGAAACTAATTGGGAAATAAATTATCTTTTCATTCCAATAGCAACCAGCAGCTGAGTGACATTTTAGTTCATTCAGTTTACATTTCATCTATGATTACTAATTTCCCAGTGCCAGATCACATTCCTTTTATTTTAACATTTGCTGTGTGCAGGTGACTGCCAATGTCTTCCTGATATCTTCCATTGATATCTTCTCACTTGTCTGATTAACTATTTTGGCAGGACTTCTTAAACAAATATGTGAAAAACAATTTGGTTTGAGACTTTTTGTTCAACTTGAATATATCTAAAAATACATTAGAAAGGAAGAGTAATCAAAACATACTATAGCTATATCTTCCTGTCCTCCCTTCCTTGTCCATATTTTCCAGCATACACATTGTAGAAGGTGCTATAAATTGTTGGATGTGTTTGGTTTACCAGTTTTGGAATAACAGGTATAAAAGTGCTGAGTCTAATAATCGTGTTAAACAGAACACACACAGCAGTCACACGCATGAAATTGCTTTGCTAAATGTTAACGTCAACAATGTTTTGCTAAGCATTATTTTTCCCTCCTAAGAGCTCTATATATTCCAGTGAAAATCTGCTCTTCAGAAATGTGTGGGATGGTGGTGGGCTTAAGCTTGTTCTTTGACAGAGGTAGTGGAGAAGCAGATGCTGCTCCATATCCGACCTGCTGCAGCGGTTGTCTCTGTGTGACCTGCAAAGCACTTACTAGACCCCAGGAGAATTTATTGTACAAAATAACTGGAAGTATGATGGTTAAACCTGGACAGAAGGGCACCATTCCAACGCTCTTAGAAGTCAAACCTGTCTTGCATCCTGTTTCAAAATACTGGTTTTTATCTCCCTTCCTGTGGAATTCAAGTGGGGTTCAAGCAACTACCTGGAGCTGAGCTGCTTTCGAGGACACTGATATCTTCCTGTAACTCCATCCTGTCTTCATTTTCTTCTTTGCATTCCAAGCTGGGGCTGTAGTGGCGGGGTTTCATTAACAGGGACTTCCTTTTGTTGACTGGAACGCCTGATGTCTGATCTTCAGCTTTCCTCTTCTTTGCCATGGAGCATTTGTAGGCACTGCAGTGATCAATTGCCAGGGACAGAGAAAAAATGGGAGAAGTGAGGAGCAAATTTTTTTAAAAATAGCACCACCCTATAGTTTAATTCTAAGTATAAAATTGAGGATTGACAAAATGTTAAATCACTTGCAGTTTCAGCAAATTATATCTAGTGGATATTTCATTTTAGCTCAGGTACTGAAAGTCCAGGTCACAGGCAAGTCACATTTCTTTTCACTGATGCCAAACTCATTTTTGTGGGAAGGGGAATGAGGAGGAAGACAAAACCAAAAAAATCCATAACCCAACAGCCTTAAGGAAAGGATGAACAAAACTGTAGCCTGTGTTGATAATCCAGGAAAACAGCTGTAAGGAAAATTGTATCACCAGTTGTATTACAAAACCCTGAGCCTTTGGTCCTTAACCTTCACATCAGTATGAACATCCAATTATACACGTTGAGTTCAACAGCATAAAACCTGTGAGAAACACACTGTACTTTGATAACATTTTGCAACACAGTTCCCTATTTCAATATTAGTCCTAAGCATTGATTACCTTTAATTATTCCAGCCATAAAGACCTGGTTTAAGCTCTACTCAGTTCTCTGTAAAGACAATGAAAAAAGGCTCCTGCAAAGGGCTATTCATCTCACTTGAAACTATTTCTATTTGATAAAAGGGGGAGCTGTTCCCTGGGAAAGGTCTTACCCAGTTCAGATGCCTAACTTTCGGATGACTGACAGGAGGAGGAACGACAGGAATCTAGAGAGGAAGATCTTTAGCAGGTTTAATATACTTCTTTCAGTTCCTGATAGACCCATATATTGATCTGAATATTGATTTGTTTTACATTTATTTAGGCAAACCTTTGTCACTGTACAAATCTTGATGACATGTAGGTGTTACAATATAAGACACTTCCTTAAAGGGGCTGGAATCTTCAACACTTTTCCTTATAATTTTTTGTGTAAGTGATTTGACATGATTTTATTTTTCTCTCACACACAGTATGCTAAGAAATTTTTTTAGTATGAATAATAGTGCTCATATTATATCTGTCAGAGATGAAAAAACTGCATATATGGATCTGTGTAATCCACTCAATGGTTTCTCAACCTTCGGTACCCCCAGGGTGCATTACAAATCTACACGATGCCCCCAGGTGTTGGATTTTGCATTTGGCTCACTGACTTAGCTGCAAGATTTGCAAAAAGAAAAGCCATGTATGAAGAGAACTCCTATTGGTTACACATATTACAAGCTCAACAGCATAAATTCATCCTTCCAAGGTATCTTATGTGCATTAAATTGGCTCAGGTTCTGATTGTTTTGGATGAAAGCATATGACTAACTTGAGCTTTTTTGTTAAAAAAAAACAAAACCATTTTTGGCTAAGTACCTTTTTGGCAATCCCTCATTGCAAACATGAAGGACATGTAAATACAAAGATCTGCATTTTAGGGGAATGTTAAAATTTCATCATATACATCACAAACCCTGGACATTCTTGATCTTCTGAAGGCTAAAATGCTATGGGCATCTGGAATCCAGAAATATGGGATGGTAAGCATATGCTGTAGTTGAATAAAATATGGCTTCTGTGTTATTTCTCTATTTATGAATAGAAGATAACATGAATATCATAATAAAGGTCAGAATCACAGTAGTATCAGTATACCACGGGAAATAATGCCCATATAACAGACATCCGAGGTGGATGCAATGTCAAAAAATATGCATAATTTGTTCCTAAGGAAATTTAGGAACTCAGTTACTTAGTTCAGAATTGTGAATAGCATTTCATACCAGTTGTGATGTTCCAGGAAAATTGAATAAATGACAAAAGTTTGAAATCCCTTCATAGGCAATTGTTTTTATCAACCAAAACCTTCACTAGGTTTGCTTTTGATGTCTCTCATTTATTTGTCAAGTTACTCTCCAGTAGATACTGTGAAAGTGTTTAGGGTATGATGAATTTCCAGTGTTCAATTTCCCTTTGACAAAACTAAGCTGTTTCTTGCACCAGAATAATCAATAGATTTTTTGGAACCGGAGATCCAATTGGATCATGTAATATGCCCTCCTGTGCAACACAGGTCACAGAACTTCATCTATTTCTTCAGCCTTAATCCTGTAGTTTGTCTGAATATTGTCAAGATGTGACTAGCCTCAGGTTAAGGGAAAAGTGAAAATACGGTAATTTCGTTGCTGTATTCTTGCTCACTGAGTACAGTCTTTTTCTAGTAACATAATATTACAGATCCTACAGTGTGGGCTGGCATAACACTTATTCAACACGTTGGTTTTTCACCACAATTGGAAAAGAGAGTCAAACTCAGATGTCTGCAGACCACAGTCAAGACCAGTGAGGGCGTGCTGCTGCCACCTGCTACCTACGGATTTACCCTGGGACGTGAGAGCACAGGAATCCCACCTAACAGAACCACCACGGTTTACAGCAGCAAATCAAAACCTGCTGCATCAAAGTTGGGACAGGAGGGCCACAGATCTTCCTGGGAGCACACTGGTTGTGTTAGAAAATTTCTCCTCTATGAAAGACTGATGCATTAGCTTGTCCTTGTATTTTTTTTCTGTATGTGAGCTGTCACCCATCCAGATTTCTTCTATAGTCTTCCCATAATTTTTTGAAAATACATAAGATTAAACTTTTAGCAAAATCATTCCTGACACCATTCTGATTACAGGAAGTTGACAAACATAGCTGTCACTTATTTTCTAGGAAATTCAAATTGCTCTTCATTCTCCTGGAAGAGATTTTTCAGCTTTTGCTTTTGCTGATGGTCCTTTAAACCAGTGGTTTTGAGCTTTAATTGAAATCTATTAGTTTGCAGGAACTAGTTTAAAGTTCTGTCACATATCAGAAATTCCTCCCCTTTTCTACTTACAGTGCTTAAAATGAAAAATTTAAATAAAACGAGAAAAAAAAATCACAAGTGGCAGCTTTTTGAAGTACACATAATTTGTTAAGGATTTGATAATGGAAACATAATATTCTAGTATTATGAAAAGAATATATTTATGCCTTTGTAACATTCATGTCATGCCGATTTCACCTTTGTCTTTAAAAGTTTCTATTTCTCTCTTTTCCTTGGGTGCATTTGTACATAGACACACATGTAGGTTACCACTGATTTGTCAAGCTGTACTTTGTCAAGTGGTAAACCTATAATTTAGCTTCTCTATTACTCATCTCCTAAATTCAACATCTAATAGTTTTGTTGCTATTTATCAATGGCCTGCTTGTTGTCATGGAACACTGATTCAGCTGTCAAGGTTATTTGGTAATCCAAGGCTCATAAAACAGGAGAAGATTTTTTTGTTATGAGCCCAAAGCCAATACATAGTTGGGTTGTTTTTTTTTTTCCCAGTTTAACTGTGCTTAAATTTAATGGATAACAAATCATGGTTTTATTATCCAGAATAAGCAAAGTTTTTATTAAAGCTTTTTTTAGTCAATGATGCATTTACCAAAACCAGTCTTGTGTCAGTTATCATAGTGTGAGTCAAGAGGTTAAAATCTGACACTTAGGACCTGGCTGCACATACTGAAAAAACCTCCAAGATAAAGCTTTCATAGGTATTTCATACCTAAATATATTTTGGGGGAATTTAATGGGTCTTTCTCTTTCCTTTATTTCTTTTCAAATCACATCTTGCAGACACCAGTAGTATACAGGCAGTACTGTCCATTAGCTTCCCACCACAAAACAATATCTCAGAAGAATGAGAGAGGTTTTAAGCAGTCCCATACACATAAAATTTTTCATAAAAACTAGTCATGCTTGTTTTTATGTTGTTTGGTTTGGGTTTTTTTGGGGTTTTTTTTGGTTTTGGTTTTTTTGGGGGGGAGGGTTGTTTGTTTTTTGTTTTTGTTGTTGTTTTTTTTTTAAATTGGTTCATCTAAGTGATGTGTTTGTCAAGTCTTCAACCTGACCTTTAACCACTTTGTAGCCAGCAAGGATTTGTTGTAGTAATCTGCTGGCAAGACTTCCAGACCTCTAAGGATTTTTTCATATTCACAGTAACCTGCAGATTGGCAAAGCATGAAAACAGAGCAAAGAATTGCCATAGTGGGTAAAACTAGGGGTACATTCAGCCTGAAAATTGGTGTTTATTAATGTTTGTAATGGATGCCATGCAAAATAATGAGACCAGAACACACCACATCTCATGTACACTTCTTAGATTCAGGAGAGAAAATAAATGCCTTTGTATATCAAGGCACTTACATTTATTTTCTACTATGTAACGATCCCATACTTTGTACGAGTTTGTGCAGGAAAACTTAGTGGAACTTTTTAGTTGTGGAGAAAATAATTTTAAATTCGTAACATGAACTGAGTTTTGACTGTTTGCCTAACTATCAAATTAAAATTATAGGGGACAACATCTTCTGATGTGCAGAAGCATTTAACTTCATACCAGCATTTACAGAAAGAAGGTTAGTCTAACTACTCCTTAATCGTATTGTGGTTAAAGATATTGCCAAATGCTTTAGACTTGATTAGGTTTTTTTTTTCCCCCAGACTTTTAGATGCCCTAAGACAATGTAGTTAAATACTACATTTTTCTTACAGGAGGGAAGAGTTGGTATTTGAATATTCAGGGACATTTGCCACTCAAATATGAAGCAGTAACATACAAGTGTCTGTCGTGGTTGGGCTTTCTTCTAAGAGTTTTAAGAATCAGAAGTATCTAAGAGGAAGATAAAATTTTAACATCTCCCCATCTTAGTCTCTCTTTTATATTAGTGTGTTCTCTAAAACAGATAAACTTGATTCTGTCTCATTCTTTACCACAAGGACTTCCTATGGTTTAGACTATAGCAGTGAAAATATCTGATCACATAAATCAGAAAAATTTTGAGATCCTCATAAAGTGATGACGATTAGGAGAATTTACTGGCATTGGATAAAGAAAGGGGATGATCTGCTCCTAGGATGGATCATATGTCAGTTCAAATTACATTGCTGATACAATTTGCATCAACCATCAATGACAGAGGTTCATGAAAGGAGCTGTGATGTCAGAGTTCAAAAAAGAGTGCTGGTAGTCTCATCAGTGCAAGTGAAAACCCAAAGGGGTGTTGCTAATTACAGTAACCTCAGATGGACAACAGAGGCTGGGAAGGAAGGTGGGTTGTTACTATGACTCAGTGGTTTGTCATCAGGCTAAAACAGATTTATGTTCCACTTTTCTTAATTAACTCATTGTTTGTGAAGTGTGTGTGCAAATCTTGTAGCTCAGTGAGAATGAAAGTGTTGTCAGTGTCAGCTCAGGTTGCTCTAAAAAGGATAATAGACATAAAGATGGTATTAACAGTTTCAAGAAGTCAGAGTCTCCAAAGAAAGTCTGAAAATCCACAGCACCAGTCGGGTCTGCAAGAATTTTTCCATAGCCTGGGCCTATGGTGGTGTTTTCAATGGCATGAAATTACTTACTGAATATGAAAGAATTTGCAAAATCTAGCTGTATATGAAATCAAAAATTCAGAAAAACTAGATACAAGGGACTTTAGGACACATAGNCATCACTTTGGATCATAGAGAATAAATGTAAAAAATATAAACAAGGCTTATAGTCACTTGGAAAAAATGTCAGCTAAACAGTAATTCTGCTTACTCTATCCCACTCGAAAATCCACATATTTGCTGGATTTAAAATGAAGAAAATTCTCTTGAAGCATATAAACAAAATGACTTGTGCAGTGAAGAAGGATTTCTTGACCCATCCCTTTTATATTTTTTTTAAGAAAGATACTTGATGAGATGCTTTTCATTAGTAAGAATGCCAGTTAAGAAAAGGCTGTAATGACTTCAACCCATTTGTGTACCCTTCAGCAGTCAAACTCCAAAGGATTTGTTTTTCAATACCACCTCTTTTGTCTGCTGTATGGATTAATAAACATGTTAGTTTATTATGTTAGGATTTCTGCTGCACTGTATTCTGATTTCCCTCCTGCAATGAATTTTCCAAATTCCAAACATGAATTCAACAGGATATGAAACTATGCTTACAGAGGCTTTGTATGTCCATGAATTTACCCCTGAATAGTGGAATATGCTGGAGCAAGGGATAAAAGAAATCACCATGCTACCTACTTAAAGTAAGTAAAAGTAAGATGTGTGAACTGTCAGGTTATTGAAAATTGCACATGTTCAGAAAGAAGTGCTTAATTTGCAAGTTATAGGTACCCACACGTCGACTACCTGAAGAACTTAAAGAAGTAAAGCTTTGACTTGTAGGTGAGAAAGTTGCTGTCAAGGTTTGGGCTAAAATTCATTAGCAGTCTAAGACCAAGTTAAAACAGAAAACAAGAGTTTTCTTTCTAGATATTTCAAATAATTTTGACACTTGTTAAAAATATCCAAACATTATGCAAATAAAAACTTATGGCTTTATGTGAAAATATTAAAGAAGGACATTTGTTAACTCTGATATGAGATTTTACAGATGAAATTTTGAAGGCAAGTCCTGGAAAGGACCACTGAGTTGTCATCACTGACAAGAAGTTAAACATGTATTTTCCCCAATTGCTAATCTGGAGCCAGTTATTTGCATTAATGGTTTCTTCTATTTTATAGAATTAACTGAGCTACAGGATTATTTCAGATAATTTATAACATTTGGACTCCATGACTGACTGTATTGTATTTTACTGATTCAGACTAGGAGATAAGAAAAATCTGGAATAGTATTCCAGCTGAAAATTCCTCAAAAATACATTGTGAAAGTATTTATCAGGTAAAAACCATTTTCTTTCATTAATATTTTAAAGCATTAAAATGGTAATAATATAAACCAATAAAATCTGTTGAAAAAAATTGCGCTCCATTTGGACACACACAATTGGTTGCAATGAAGCTTAGAACTTGGAGGAACTTACTCCAATAGTAATTAAATAAAATCTGACTGATTCTCATTTTTAAACAACACACACAACACAAAAAAAAATTTCATGTAATCACATTAAAGTCATATACTTGTAACTCACATACTTGGCTTAAAAATTGTATCTGTGAAAGGGACAGAGGCTGTTCCTGTGCCCTGTAACAACCATTCCAGGGTTAAAGAACTTCTACAACTACAGAAATTAATGCAATGCCCTTTTTTCTAAAATGCCAGAGTTGTGAAAAGTTCAGTCCAGAGCTGGGCCAAGATGAAAGGAATGGACGTGAGATATAGATGGGAAAAAGATAAAAGAGAAATTTATATTTATGAACACTAATATAGAGAAAAACAAGATCAGTAACTTGGGGGTATTAAATGTCTTCTATATACACAAATGGAAGGTTTAGCTAGGAAAAAAGGAGCAGAACTGGACAGATAATAATGTAGAGAAAATATGCTATCATAACTGAAAGCTGGCTGGAGCAAGATATTAAAAGATGTATTTTATTTTAAAAAGACATATAAGAAAAGCAAAGGAACTGTCATAGCCTTGTTGGTAAAAGAGGATTTATTAGACCCCATAAGAAGAGGCTGGGGAGAAATGGGTAATGGTGTTGAGTCATTATGTACTGAGCTTGGAGATGTTTCAGGCAGTAAAGTGAATGTTACAGGCCACCTGACCAAAAAGAACAACTGAACTGTGAAATGATTGAGCAAATGCAAAGACACACGTAAAAAGAGTGGAACAATAGTAAGTCAGCAGTAATAGAGGAAAAAGACACGCAGTTATGGTGAAATTCACCCATGCCTCAAACTCATGCCTCTGTGGACAAAAATTTCAGGCCACAAGAGGTTCACGAAATGGTTTTTTATTTTTCTTTTCAAATATATTTTTATTTTTTATTCAACTTATTTTATTATTTTGTCAGGATTCTGCACTAAGGAAAGGCAACTCAGAGGAAGACAGGGATTTAACATCTCTTCTTTTCTTGTTTTCAGTTAACAAGCTTGTAAGATCATAAGGATATTCAGATCATATGAAAAATATTACATATTAACCCTCAATTTGAAATACTATGTTAATGAAATGGGTGACTTCTTCAGGGTGTCATTCCATAAATCAAGAACTCAACATGGTTAAAGTGGTATGGTTGGACCCCTTTCTAACAGGTAAGTTATTTTTAGTAGGAGCCAGTTAAGAGAAAATTTAGTTATTATTCTGTGGAGCTCAAGAAGTTCTTAAACTCAGTAATATGAATGAATGTCCAAGATCTGGGCCAAATCCAGCCTCCCTAGCCTTATTTTCATTTACTCACTCAATCTGTCTAGGTTCAGTAGGTCAATAAATTCCAGTGGGACCCAGGCCAAGAATTTGGCTTAGAATGGATTAAGTTTCTAAGCAAATCTACAGATGATCCACACAACCTTTCCATCCAGAAAGCCCTGCATATGAGTGGTCAGCCTGCTAGTGCCAGTAAATGCTTAAATAAAAAGCATATTGGTAACTACAGCCTAGTTAAAGAAGAAGTAAAGAAGATCAACTTTGTGGGTGTTTTTTTTTTGCCAGCAGAGAATGGGACTATGAGCAACTCATTGTCAGCAGCCAGTAGCTGCCTTTACTGTAGCAGGAGGTCCCATGGCTGCATTCTTTCCCTTTCCTTGCTATCTCCAGGCTGTACACAGTCTGTTTCTGCTCACTTTTGCTTGGCTGAACCAACCCTTGACATCAGTCAGAGGCAGCAATTCAGCTAGCCATAATATTTAACTCATAATTGATGTACATGAGGCAGAAGTTACGTGTTGGGCGTTTCCATCTCTGTATGGCTCATGGTTATCTACACGGAAAAGATCTGCCTTAAGAGGAAATGAACATTTGGGGCTGTAATGTTCTGATGCATTCTGTCATGAAGCAGAAGGCATGAAGGCATATGCAACCCTAAATTTCTGTGTAGGTTTGGGAGGATAACATTTACTATGTGCTGATAAGCACAGAAGTTGTGGTGATGAAGACAATGACTCGTGTAATATATTAAATAGCATAAAAATTTTAATCCAAGGCAGAGAGTATTTTAAGATACAACTAGCTTTCAGGTAGAAGAAAACCTGAAAATAACTATCTCAATCTAGCAGCCACAATAAAGTGATGTGGATTTGACATATATTATAAAAAAACCTCTTACAGGAAAACATAAATTTAAATTAAATTATAATTACCCTTTTTATTACTAAATGGAGGCTTTAAGTAAAAAAATTTTAAAACCACAATCAAATATAATAGCCTAGAGAAAAGAGACACTGAGACTGTAAGTTTTGGCTAGAAATCAACAGAGTAGACATCAAAAGAGGTCTATAATATGCTAGAAATATATCTAATACAGTTGTTATTAAATAGAGCTATAAAAGTCATCTATAAAGCAAATGCACATAAAGTATCAACTAAAGCAAGCTAAAATAGAAATCTGAACATGAAACACTGTCTCTAAAAGTTCTAAATAAATTCAGGAAGAAAAGGTAGAGGTCACAGTACATAGATCAAAAGGTCTGAACATATACATGAATTAAGCAAATTATTAATCATAATTAACAGCTCCAAAACCAGTTGTCTCAAAAGAATTATGAGATACAGTTCTTATTGCAACCATCTTAGTGGTTATTCAGAACAATTCACTGAATATTTAAGTCAAAGAACTGTAAACCCCAAGGTTACCTGCAAAATGTTAAAAGTCATTACCTGTGGTCACCCAGCATTGTGGCATCATTTACTGAAACAGAATGGTGGTTCTTATGACCTTGTTAATTTACATTCAAAGAGTGGTATTTTAATAAAAGTTTAAAAAATTGTCTGATCTTCTCTATACACAAGTTGCAAACATTAACCTGCTCACATGAATGTTGAAAGAAGAAAATTTGAAGTGGAAATGTTTGAATTTCTTTCTGTGTTTGAATTTCTTTCTGTGTGTTTTTGTTGTTAATTGTTGTCTTGGTTACTGGCTTAACAGTACTGAAAGAATAACTTGGTTCTGAACTATGGAAGCACCTGATACTATAAAGAAGTCAAAAAGCCTGAGGGCTATCCACTCATTCAAACCCTAGGAAAAGGAAAGAAGGAAAAGCAACAAGATGTAGAGGCAGAGGAAGGGAGAGGAGGGATGACAGATCTGTAGATTTCAAAATTTGATGGCTAATTAGAGAGTGACTGTGAGATGAAGGAGGAAACAAGGGAGGAACTTAGACATGACAGACTATAAACTTGATTGCCATTACAATTTTCATTAATGCTTGGTTTTTTTAGTTAAGATGACTATATTGACATACAGGATATAATAATGATAGGTGAGTTTTAACCTATTCTCTGTCACTACTATGACTGTCACAATATACTGTGACTATATATTTACCTTTGTTTTGCAGTAAATGGCACCACACAGTGATTGTTCAGTGTTTATGTTAGACTGTTCAATGTTTTCTATCAAACATCAACTACATGACCATTTTTCCTTAGTGTAAAACATAGATTTTAAGAGATTCTTTGAGGAGAGTAAGGTCTAGCACACCAGATAAAGTTCCATAGGAACCTAACAGTGTTGTCAGAAAAGAATAGCAAATGAACAAGATTTAATGGGAATTTAAGAAAGCATGATTCATAATAACATGACAGACCTGCTTGTACCAGAAACAATGGACTAAGAGACAGAGGTTAATATTTTCAGCACCCTATAACCGTTTTGATTTCTACAATGGCTAGGGCAGGGAGGAAGTTCCTTTTCCAAGCTAAAGAGCAAGCAGCAGATACTCATTCTGTTAGCAGATCTTGGGAATAGCTACTCTTAAGATTACTGCCCATTGTTTAATGGAAGAACAGTTATCAATAGAAACAGCATGATACAGAACTTTGACTCAGGTGGAATGCTTAATCCAATATGCCATGGAGAAATATTTAAATGCCAAGGTGGCACAGCTCTGCCCCAGCCAGTTACCGTCACGGGGAGCAGCGGGGAGGAGAGCTGGAAGTGTATGCTGTCAACATCCAATCTTCAATTGCAAAAAAAGACTTTCTGTGAAGCTCAGTCATGTCTGGCAGTAGCAATGACTATTGACCATCTTCATTTAACACTTACTCCTAAGTCTGTTTGAATTCAGAGATACAATTTGTTTCAGCAAAGCGCATTAAGCACTGCGAGGGTCCCACACTCTCTGCCAGTGGGAGACAGATGACAGAATTTCTTCTTGCAGGAAATGCAAGAGTCCACCTCAGTTTCTGTTCCAAATGTGCTTATTCAGGATTATGTCAAATGTGCTTTTCCACAGCAGTTTCCAGAAAATCAGTCTCTGACCAACTCCTGTGGAAACAGAAGCCAAGCCCAAAGGACAAACCTGACAGTTTTTCCAGATGCCAGCTAGGAAAAAGCAGATTTCTCAGTCTTTATCTCATTTTTAGGCAGTGCAATGGGATAACATCACTGTGAAGGTGATAGCTACACAAATCAACCATAATCTCAGTTCTTCCTGAGGAACACCTTGGAGCCTTTTTGTGTGATTTTTCTTCATGTGCTCAGTTCTTCCATCATCAAAGTATCACTTTCACCTCCTTCTCCATTCATCTGCCATACTACTGCTTTTTGTTTTCACACAAAAAATCTCTTTAAAATCTGCTTACTTTATGAAGTTCAGAAAAAGAATTGCTAATCATTCCTTTCTAAATGCAGCTAGGCATGAACAGGCCCTTTCTTTCATGCCATGAGCTTTTCCTGACTGGTCCTTCTATCTACCAAACTCTCTACCTTCATTCTATTACTGTCTGAAACAAAGCTCTGTTATAATTCCATACATGTAATTTAATAGTTCTTAGAGGAAACCAGGAAAATATTTGGCAGCATAGAATAAGGAATAACTACTTCAGTTAAATAAGTGCTTTTTAGCATGTTGTCATATACCTGTATGCAACAGTATATTGATGTACCTCTTAAAACATTACAGGTAAAGTTAAGGAATATATTTTAATAACACAGACGCTCTGAGATACTTCAGTTCCATTGCTTGCAGGGTTGCTTTGCTGGTTTCTCACCATCCTAATCAATAGGCAGCAGCAAAAGGGAAAATTTTCCAGTTACTGCTTCTAACAAGGAGACATCCAGATATCTCTGCTCTGTTAGTCCTCTCTCTGCTAAAATATTCAAGATTTTACTGGCATTGGATACAGAAAGGGGATGATCTGCTCCTCATAACTCTGTACATTCCCAATGAACAGTTCAACTTCTCTGAATATCTAAAATGTCTAGCAACACCTGGAACAAGAGTTCCAGATAAAAAAAGTAATTTTCCTCACTTTTGAAGAGGTGATGCAACAGTGCAGAAAGTAAGGGCAAGTGTAACTATTCCCACCAAACAGCAATGCTGTTCTCCATGATTTGAAACACCTTGTGGACTGTGCATTAATCACCAGCATCAGAAGCCCAAAACACTTGGTTTCACCTGTATCTAACTCAGAAAAGGTACCCCTTCTATTCAGATATGGATTTAGCCAAACTGATCTATTCTTTTACAATTCTGTGCTTGGCTCAATCCAATTTGCTCTTCCTTGGTCTGACCCAGATGCCACTCCATAACCTACAGATGGTTCATTGTACTGTATCCCATCTGTTAAATAAAACACAGTAATGAGAATACATCACTCTAATATTCCTCACTTTACTTTGGTTTCCATTCTAATCCTGAACACAGCTGAAGGTCCTGGTCCTTTCAGTGGTCCATGACAAAATTGTCTAAGAGAAGACCTCTTCATTATGCTTCTTACAGAAGATGGATACAACAGAGCTTCAATGCCCAAAAGGTGTCAGATTCAAACTTGGATGTATGGAACAGGGATCTCCTGGCTTCAGCACTCACTTCTACCACACATTGTTGTTTGCTATGTTTATCTTGTGATAAAAGGATTCATCTTTTCTTAAGGTAGCTTAGCTACCAATGAAAACACCACAGCAGTACATTCCTAAATAGAAAATAAATCATGTTGTGAACATATACATGATCAAGACTTCAAGGAGAAAGTAGTTCTGTTTTGAAATACTTATCAAGTTTAGCATACTGTGCTTCAACACTACAGCATAAACAGTTGGTACTGTTAAAATAACCCTAATAAACTTGAATAACATAGAAATGTTAGTAGTTTTCATGTATATAGAAAATTATTTATATTTTACTGAAAGTTGGGATTCCTTAGGGCACACAGTTATACAAAATAAGTCCAAGTTTGACATATAAATTGTTGTGTATACCCAGAAGAAAAGTCTTTTCTCTGAAAAGTCAATGCAGTGTAAGAGAATTTTTAGTTATTTTATTATGCAAAAAAAAAAAAAGTAAAACACAGCTTGTCTCTTAAGATATTCAGCTTGTCTCTTAAGATATTTTTCTAAAAATATACATTTTTATGCACAAAGGTAGTCCTATTTTTCAGGAGAAAATGGATGATAACAACAACATTAGCCACTTTTCTTAGTGAAATCTTGTGTTTCTTGAAATCGAGAGATATTTTGGCATTGAATTCTATTCAGCAAGATTTCAATGCCTGAAGTTTAGAAGAGAGCCATTTTCATGCTTTATTATTAAATCTAATCGGTGATTGAAACTCTTTGTTTTGCTTTTCATTTATTTTATTCTCTACTTTTGTGAAACACGAGTTACAGAATAAGAAAAGGCTAACAAATGCTCTAGAACCAATCAATGTTCTGAAATTAATAATAGTACAAAATGAGCATGTAAGCTTATGTAGTGTCTTTCATGTGGAAGTATCCCAAGGCACTTCGTAACAGAAACTTAATAAGGAGTGCAAAAGTGCTTTGTCAGATAGGATAAGCCGGGGGAAAAGGGGAAATTAATTAAGCATGGATTTTAATTTCTCAGCCAACACAGCATTTAGAACCTTGGTCAGAAAAGACAGTGGTTCCAATATCTGTATCCAGGGAACACAACAGACTATTTCAGTCTTTAATTCTTGAGGAATGTTCAATAGTTTTCCTACGATAATATGGGTATGACTAACAGGAATGCAGTCCGGCAGCTGCATTTCCAAAAAGCATTCCCTGCCTCTCTCCCTCTACTTTTTCATGGACAAGTAGATCCACAGAAGCTGATCACCTGACTTGGATGGCAGTCACTTGGCTGTGGAGATACCCAATATGGGTTACACAAGTGACATAGGGGACAGACAAAGGCGGCGTAGACTCCATGATTCAGAAGGCATAAAAGGCATTTATTAATAGAAATCCACAATTCTTATAGAGAGCATAGTGAACCTGAGACCTGATTGGTCTTTAGGAAGCTTCTCTCGCTCCATTGGTCAAGAAGGGAACAACACCTACTTGTAAACATCTTTCCCAACACCAGGTGCAGGGGATAAGATAATAATTGTTTTAATTCTTCCTCTGAACTTTCCCAGGCCAAGCCTGGGAGAAGCTATGTCTCCCTTTACCAGAGAGTGAGAATATCCACAAATATGGAATTTGGTACAGCAGAAATTATAAATACCAAGTTAAGGACTGGATGATGCTTTTCTGTGCTGTTTAGCTCAGTGTTTTAAACCAATGTATGTTTCCTTATGGAAATAGTCCACATCTCTGACAGAGTCATCTGCTACACAGTAGTTCCTAAGACATGTATTTCACAGGGAAAAATGAAGTTGCTTGGGAAAAACTCTAGCAATATAGTCAATAATACATAATTATAGTGATAATACATAAATCACAGCTTCCCTGATGTTGCAGAAACTTGCACATCCTCTATTTTTCAAACATTTTTCTCTTAGGAACACATGGACCATCCCTTTTTTGGATGGCTGCCTCTTCGGATTAATGCATCCTTCTGGTGCATAAATTAGCAATGCACAGAGGAAAAAAGGAGAAGCACTAAATCTCAGGAAACTGAAGCCATACAAAAAAATGAGATTCACAGTAGAGCTGAATGAGTGACTCACCATGAATAATTTATCCAAAAAGTTAGCCTACACTTCTGTTCATGGAGTAGCTATAAGAAGCTTATAATTTCCTCAGTTTTATTATGAAACAAAACCTTAAAATATTGTATGTCTTCACTGCAAATAGCTTCCTGTAAATATTTCATGTCCTATTTTAAGAGATTGGGCATTTTTGGTTGCTCAAATAAATCACACAATGATGTTTCTTTTCCCTAGATGGATGAGCCCACAAGCACATATTTTGGATGCCTGCTGTGATTAAGCAAGCAGCTCAGTAACATGTGATGAAAAGTGAGTGTAAGGAAAATAAGTTAATTACAAAAAACTATAAAGATCTTTCTCCAAAATCCTTTTCTTTATTTACACTGAAGCTGTGGTGAATTGCAATTCTGATTAATAACTCTGGGAATTTGTAGGTACCTCTGAATATTTTTTTTCTTCAAGATTTGGTACAGAATAATCTGCCAGTCTTTCCAGAGTTTAATCTAAGCTTTTGGATCAATTATTTGGATTTGGTGCACGCATAGGTAGATTAAAGCAGTCATGTTGAAATTTCACTAGAACATTTGCAGTCTGAAATATCCTTACATAGTTTGTGGTTTTGAGTGGGCTGATATTCTTTGTACAAATTTGAGAAATACTCCCTGCTACTTTCATAAACTATGAAACCTCAACAAATACTTAATGAAGAATGAGCCATTAGTGCATTTAGAATTTACAGGAGTATACAGATCAGTTTTATAAAAGCCATCTGGTAGAATATATTAATGTCTGTTATAATCAGATATTGAAATACTATCATGCATATTACAGGAAAAAGAAGACTGAAGATCTATAGATTCACCAGAAATTATTTTTTTGTGTGCCCTGACACAGGCTAAAGATAAAGACAACATACCAGAATCCTGCCCACCTCACATTACTTTTGATTATGCTTGCATAATTATTGCTAACATTTTGCTTTAGTTTTTTGTATGTCTAAAAAGTGAATCCACATAAATTATCCTTTTTCAGATCTATGCTAAAGCTTTACAAAATACATTTGCTTGATTCTTTATTTTATAGCAGTAACAGTGGTATAAATTTGTCAAAATAATAAGAAATTAAAACTGAAAAAATAAACAACATAAGTTCTTACCTGAGCTCTTGAGCTATTGAGTCCACTTGAACTGTTAATAAAAGCAGGAAAGAATTAATTAGTTTACACTTCCAGACTTGTGCTTTCTGCAGCCTTGCACCTGCCTATCTGTAATGACAGAGGAGTGGCTATCAAAACACAGGTGGTTATTTCATGATAACCACAGGATTGTAGCTACTAGTGACAAATGCTCAATGAACATGCAGTTCTCACAGTTATTTTAGGATGCATGAAACCTGGAGCATGATATTTAGTGGGCAATAAGGAAAATAATAGAAAGAAAAGTAAAATCAAAGACTCTTGTTTTTCCTGAAAATAGAATGCAAATTATCTTATTTTTCAGAATTTAAAATCATTTTGGAAATTGCAAAGGCTGGTGTTCATAAATTCCTGCCCACACAGGAATATACAGCATATTGACAAGGGCAACAGGTGTCTCTAAGGATTACTCATATTGCAGAGGCAACTTTTGTTGTTTCCACTTCTGGGGAAAATATTCTTGATATATTAATTGCTATAAAAGTGTATGCACTTGTCTAAAAGCATGGAGAAAAAAAAATCCTTAAGTTTTAAATTGTGTTATTAGCCTTTTGAGTTAAAGGGTATGAAACCTCTATTAACTACAACTAAAGTTTGCTATGTCAGCCAAACTGTTTTAACTCAGTCCTGACCAGTAGAGAAGGTATGCCCCAATACTGAGGTGTGAATACCTTCCCTATTCAGAGACTTTACCAGTTCTCTGTTTGGTACTTTTGAAATATATATGAATTTTATATTAATTTCAGTAATCACCACTGAGGGTTGCATCAAAGTATTGATATGGCAATGATTATGTTTTTTTTAGAAAGGTTTGTCTGTATTTATCCCCTTATCTGCAGTCAGTCTGCAGTACTTCAATGCTCTTCCTCTGTCTTTCCCTGAGTGAAGTCTAGCACTTTTTGCCCCTTTGATTCATTTGAAAATAGAGAAGTAATGCCAAACCACTCAAATTTTTCATTCTGACCATAACTTAAACCTGAAGGCACAATAATAACAATTCAAATTAGTGAGTTGTGACAACGAATAGAAGTAGTCTGTTTGGCACAACCCTGAGAGTGGACAATTCTCATTAAAATCAGAGTGAAGGATGAGTGCTTTGCGCCTCTGAAAACAGTCATAAGCAAAAACGTTCACAGGGTAGGCAAAATTTTGACATTTATTTTTAAGTATATCCATCTTTCATTGGTTATCAAGAGTCACAAAAATTGTTATGAATTAAAATAAAAAGTTATTTTCCTGTAA
Source organism: Dicaeum eximium (assembly GCA_013396995.1). Classification (NCBI taxonomy): domain Eukaryota; kingdom Metazoa; phylum Chordata; class Aves; order Passeriformes; family Dicaeidae; genus Dicaeum; species Dicaeum eximium. The sequence goes on from VWZP01001133.1 coordinate 874,172, forward strand.
GGACTGTACTGCTAGTCAATCATGTTTTCCAGATGTTGAGATCATTAAGGGCCTGTTTATCTCTCAGTACTGCATTTCCATCTGTTCCTTACAAAAAGAGAGTAATATCTGGGAAATACAACTATGTCATAACTTTGCAAATGAAACATGAGCATCAATACTCATAAAACCCCCCACAAGATTCTCTCTGCCACATACACCTGCAGCTTTTGATTAAAGAAAATTTACTTCTGGAACATTTATACAACTATTTTATAACTAATCAATGGCAATAGACAGGAAAACATTCAGGTGGCTGAGACAAAGTTTTAATATACTATTTTTAAAGCATCCATTCAATTTTGTCAAATCTACTCACTGTGGAAAATCATTTGGGATTTTTTTGTTGTTGTTTGTGGGTTTTTTTAGTGTTTTTATTGTTGTTGGTCTTTTTGCATAATAAAAAGTATAATCTTTATTTTCTTTGAAAAATAACTCAAAGAAAATAACATCAGTAGATTTTTTTGGCTTTTCTTTATACCACAGCTAATAACATCATGCCTCTTAATGCCAGCAGTCTGTGTCCTGCCTTGATTAAAAAAGCAGCAGCAGTAAGGAAGCTACAGAGTCTCTCACTGCACATTAAGGACTGTGCAGAGGAACTATGATATTTCATGGTGTTCTGGGCACAGGGTCGTGGAGCGTGCTTGCTAACTCACCCTTGGTTCCTTTGGAGCGTGTGCGCAGCTTTTTATTTTCCCCATCTGCATCCATCTGTAATATTAACACAAGGTCTTTAATTCATACCTTTTGCCATTGAGAAAAAAAAAATACTCCAATTTTTTTTCCACATTTCCAAAGGCTAGACAGTAATAGAAAAAAAAGAATAATCATGCCATATTAATCTTGTCAAAGTGATAAAAAGCCATCTGTGAATATCTAGTAAATACCTAGGAGATACCTTTAATGATGCAGATTTGTTTAATAAAGTGATAGTTATGAGTGACTCTGTGAGGTTTAATGACGAGGTCTACAGAGGTTAGCTGAAGGCATAAGGTTAGAAAGAGTAATGCTGCACGAGTGCTGCTTTCAGCATCCACCTCCTGAAACAAAAGATCCCAGAAAGCTGCCGTGGTTACAGGAACTCTGCATTTTTATTGTAACTGAAGCATAGCTCTATAGCTATGTTGGAACCTGCATTTCTGACAACTTCATCCTTAAAACATTAAACCTTCTTGCTTTACAATGCATAGCTACACAATTCTTCAACACTTAATCAACTACTTGAGAAATTTTGCTTCAAGAGACAGTGAGTTATGGATTTATAGGAGGTTATTTGGGAGAATCTAGTGTCCAGATTTGTATTTTACGTTAAAAAACCAAACCCAAACAATCAAAAAGCCCAGACCCCCTCCAGAAGGTCTAAACTCCAGTTAGAAGTTTTCTAACTGAAATAAGAGAGTCCTTTCAAGGTCAGCTGTTCTCACTACACTTCTGGCCACATCTAAACCCTAACTGGAAATATGCACCTTCTGGTCTTGGATGTGGCCCAGACACATAATTATAGGGGCAGGATTTCAATCCTTGGATTTTATTGCAAGCCCCTGATATTCAAAGGGATTAAGATTTCATGATGTGGTGTGGAGAACTGCAGTGACATGTAGCAGATTGTACAACAGTGCAATTTTGACATGTCCGGGGAGGCAAACTCCTTTCTAAAAGTAACACTTATTTTTACATAAGGAAGACTCTATCACCAGGAATTTTTGCCTAAGAAAAATGTTGGGAACTCCGGAATTTTTCTTCAGTCTCTGAGGGAACCTTGCTATCTGTCTTTGACTTGAACCTCAGCTTCCCTGTTTGTAAAATGGTGATGATCAAATATACTGGAGACAAAGCAATTCCAATGGGCTTCTGCAGATCAGTTTACAGACACGAGTGTCTGATTTATAAAACTCTTTTGGGTGATAGGTAGATGTGGAGACCAGAAGTTGCCAGGCATCTCTCCCTGAAAAATGTCACAAGATAAATACTGATTTCAACAGAAGATCTTGTCAGTTATTTCACTTTTTCTTTCTGAGGATCAGCTGAACTGCACTGAACTGAAGAAAGATGCAAGAAGTCCTGTTTGTGCCTTTTTCCATTTATAGAGTTTGAAGGTCTGAGTATGCTTTATTTTTAGCTCAATATGACTCAGATTACTGAGATGTTTTGAAGGTCTTATCTGAAAGAACATTACAGAATATGACAAAATTGACCTGAGAAATAAAAAGAGTAAAGTCAGCCTTTCTAGGAGATAAAAAGCATTTCTCTAATTTCCTGGGATTTATTTGTTTTTTAATATGTTTGAACATTATGAGCAGATATTTGAATCAAAATACCCATTTGAAGGAGAGGACACAAACATTTGAAAAGGGTATTCATGGACTTGAAGAAGTGTAATTCTAGAACACAGGTTAGTGATGTCTGAAATGAAAATATAAATTGATGGAAATGCAATCAAAGCCAGACAATTGTACCTTTCTCTGTTTAAATTTACATCTGATATTGATTATTAGCAGGCAAAAACATGAGGGGCTTCTGTTTATGTAGTAGGGCTGATGGCAGCCTTTACTTGTTACCATCCTTAAAAGCTGGAGAATGAGTTTTTGCAATGTGACTGCAATGGTAATGGGAAACATGGCTCTGTTCTCTGATGCTGAGTTGTGATTGAAGGCACTGACCTGCCATAGACTTATAATAGGGGAGCAGGTGTGGCAATGATGGACTTTAATTTCCTTTAATAAACCTTTTATGTGCCACACTTTTACTGCCATTTTGTGCTCTCCAAGGTCCTGCACATAATAGGTTCATTACTTTTGATTACTATAGTCTATTGAGACAAACAACTCCAGAACACACTATATATTATGTTCAGTTAAACCAATATAGACTATTTATCCACTGTGCATTATTTCACCTGCAACTCTACAGACAAAATTAACAACAGCCCCTGTAAGCTAAAACTATTAAAACCACTGGTACTCCTTTGTCATCATTTCATAATAAATACCACACCAATCACAGTGCTGCTCTTTTAATTATGAAACAAAAAGTGCCCACTGCTTCTACTGAACAGCAGTTACTTTGGTCTAAACAGCAGGTTACACTGTGATGAATATTTAAAAACTGCACAAAGAGTGAAAACCAATGATAAAATCAATGCAGGTGATTTTTCAATTGATTTTCTTTCCTTGTAAAAGTTTCAAACTATGAGATATGTTATTATCAACTCAAATCTATAATTTATAGGAGAGTTTAGCGTGGTGCATACACATAGCAAAATAATCACCACGTCTGTGTTGCATAAAAGACACCTTAACTTACAAAATACTCCTATGCATTAACTTGAAATATAAAAGTAACTGAATAAAACTGAAATCTCCTAACTGTGTCTGAAAAAAAAAATCTATCTTGCTCAAAATTTAAATGTCTGGAGTTTGGTAGTTGTTTTAGAGACTGCCTGATACTGATACAAAGTGAACAACGTGCCACACTTCTGTTTTTTGTTTACATAGTGATATTTTTACATGAAATTACAGTAAAGGATGGTCAGCAAGAAGCATTCAAACTTTCAAATCACACATGGAACAACAAAAGGATTAAATTCTGAGAAATGAAAGCCAACATTTTTATAGCAATTGTTCTGAAGGTGTTAATTTGAGACATGTTATTACTGTTGTGACTGTAAAGTTTGGGTGGATTCTGGAAGGTGCTTCATGCTGTCTAAGCTGGGGGATGGCCACCCTCCCTCCCACCACAGGAGTTGTCTTGAGTCAAGAATCCATAAGGGGTCAATAGAATGGTCATGTCTACACAAACTCCTAGCACAATATCTCACTGCTAATTTTTTTAGCCATCCGGTTCAGGGGCATAATGAAATATTTGGCAGGAAAATTTTATTGGGGGTTATAGTCCCATAATTTTTAAAGACAAGCTTTACAAAAGTAATGGCAAGTGAATTGTGGAAGTAAGTGCACTTAATCTTTGTGTTTTATAGCTAGATTCTCTGATTTGATGGATTTCAAACTCATCTAAACATTTTCTTTTCAAAATTAGTGGAAGCTAGTTAATGGACTCTAAATGAATTAGTGGGAAATACACAGTCAGAAACACAAGGACAGAGGCACAGCAGCTCTGCAGTCCCAAATCATTAAGCAAGTATGCTAAGAAATAAATGCTTTCTGCTTCAGTTATACTCCATTTCTGTGATCTCAAAATTTACTGAAGATATTGATGTTGAATTGTTTTCTGAAAACATGTTCCAACAAATCCCCAGAGGTTTATGAATGCCCTCTGTCTGACTTTGTGAATTTCATTCTGTTCTTCTCTTCACTTTTCTTTCAATGTTGATTGAGATTTAAGTATAAGTCAACAACTAGATTGCAGAAAACTGACTGGAGTCACTGACAATACCCCAAATTCTGCTTGGCTGAAACTGTAATATTTTGCTATTTAACTGCTACAGGGTATTCATGTTTCTCCAGATTAATTTACTGGTGCAATAGCAGCAATCATAGTTTCTGAGCAAACTATTTCAGAGTTCCTGGCTGCAGGAACCAAATGGTACTTCTTTTGTTTGTACCATCCCACTGCAGTTAACAGAGTCAAGAGCAGCACCTGGAAATACTTCCCTGAGTGAGAGAATCAGGATTTGGCTCTGAGTTTGGTTTTTTGTGTGCCTGGAGTCTGTCTGTGCACATGTGCATGTACTGATGTTATAATAGGATCCAAGAATATGACTAACAGCTGAAAATAGGGCATGTGCAATAAATTATAAAAATGGCAATAGTAATAATAGCAGCTATTCAGTTTACTTGCACATTTTTAAATTTGAATTTCAGAAACTAGATTGACACTACTATCTGGGTAGAAGAGTTTTACAGCACGTTACTGTGAAATAAACTATGATTTAGGGAAGCCAGTGCTGCTGACATAGGTAAAAGTGAAATGCATCTCCTGGAAAGAGCTCACGGAAGAGCTAAGCACTTTGTAATTTTTGTTGTAATCTTCCTACAAGTATGACTTTCCTGGAGTGGGTTTCACACTGCTGGAGTGTCAGTCTGTTTCCTTTTGCATAACTAGATAGAGGAATAAAAATCGCCAGTTTATCTAAAGAGTATAAACTTTATGATTGCATTGTGAGTTTCTGACTTAAAGTTATACCTCATTTTCAAAATTAAATTTGGGCAATCATTTCACTAGAACAAACTTTACATGATTTTGAGAGGTATGGAAAAAGAATAACTTTTCTCTACTGTTTATAATTTGTGAATTACTGAAGTTTGTATTGAGACAACAACTAGATCTGTCACAAGCTTAGTGAACTGAGTCAGAAGAAAAAAAACCTCACTGACTTTTAAAGCACACAAATCCATTCTCAAGTCTCCAACATAAGGCACAAACTTCAGAGCTGAATTCAGATTCTGCTAAGGACCATGAACAGGACTGTGCTATACTGTGTCCCAAGGTGACATGACACTGTGCACTTCTCCCTACAGTCAACAATACCCTCAGAGCAAGATTTTCAGTGGTTTTGATACTCATATTTTGATATTTCTTTTCACTAACTCATGTAAGATCTTACCACATAAAAAGAGAAAAAAGTCATAGAGTTAGTACTAATTAAGACCACTGCTTGTAAGGTGGTTAAAGTTTCTTGCTCTTCTTTTACTTTCTTTTTTTTTTTTTATTAATAATATGTTGATGACCAGAAAGGAAAAATATTTAGAAATATGTTCCTAAAGACTATCACTAAAAATATGCCTTGTTTAGTGATTTTGACTATTCTTAACCAAAGAGTCATTGCATCTTTGTTTTTGAAAATTTTGCTTTAGTTTGCTCGATGTTGTGCCTGATTTCTCTAGGAAAAAGTTGAACGACATGGAAATAATTGATTCAGCTCTATGAATTTCTTGGGAACTAAAATAAGTACATTTACTAAATGCAAACTTTAAAGCATGTTTATAACACATATAAATCATCAACATCAATCAACAATTTGGCATTTTATAGTGTGCTTGAATGGTGTACCCGTTTTTGAGAAGTAGATTTTTTATATTGAATTCACTACTTGAAAATATGCAGAGACAAAATACGCCTTAAATCCGAGGCAAGCCTGAATAGCTTTGTAATGAGGATGATTTATTTTGATTCTCACTTCTGATTTCTGAGTTGTCACTGCTGTTGTATACTTCATCCATGCAACTTTGCACAACTGGCAGTGCTGAATATAAACCAAAGCCATATGTTTATGTCCTTTTGCCAAACGACTACAGCAAATAGTTCTATTATTCCCTTAGGTGACCAACATGTGCCAAGTATTTCTATTAGTCTTCTTTACCAAGGCTTTAGAGGGCAGAGTCACAGCTTCATGAAATTAAGGGGCAACTGCCAGTTTTTAAATTCAGAGAAAAAATATATAGTATGCTAAGCTGAAATGCGGCTCAACACAGGCTACTTTCTGGAGGTTTTTCTTCCTAGATGATTATTTTTTATGTAGTTCAAAGTCTTGTAACTATTTCTGTTAGTTCCGTGCTAGTATATACTACACATAATTTTTTAGAAGAAAGAAAGAGTCACTATTAAGAAAAAAAGCTTTGATGCTTTGAAATCTATTTAATTACACTAAAGTTTTAGCTCACCCAAACTGCTATATAATTTTTAAAAATCCCAAAATAATAAACCTTATAAATATATAAAATATATATAAATATATAAATATATATAAATCACCAATAAGTTTTCAAGCAATAATTTTAAATTTAAGTAGTGCATTTTGAAATATATTCTCATTCCTGGAGTCGTATAGATTCAAAGATACTTGTGTTACTGACAGTATGTACGGCTAAAAGAGTGTAAGTCACAAACTTAAGAACTTGAATTTCCACGTATTTACAAAAATTTTCACCTCTTCAACTGTCGAGTACTGCTATACCTGACTGTTGAAGACTTTTCTTAAAAGAGCAGATATTATGCAAGAAAAGTACTCCTAGTGCATGAGGCACAACACACGAAACCACATAGTATTCTACTAGTAATATATAGCCATTTTTCTACTCAAATTAATTTTTGTAAATAAATTATCCCACCTTTGCGTGTTTCCAGGTGAAAATACGTGCAGATTCCAAAGGACCAAATTTGTCACACAGCCCAAGGTGCCTTGCCTGATTTAACAGATAATCCTCAAATTCATTCTCTGGAAAAAACAAACAAACAAAAAACCACAAAAACAACAAAAGAAAACAAAAAAACCAGCTACACTAAATAAAACATAGATTAAACAAGACACTCTTTAAACCAAATGGGTAAATAATTCAGGTGCAATATTTTCTTCAGCGGTTTTACAAAGATAGGGTGTAGAGGCATCAATGGTGCTTCTAAAAGGCATAAAGAATACTTCTTTTTCTTTTTTCATAGTAGTTTCTTTACATCATTAACGCCTTTTTGATAGCTTATGAAATAGACATGCTCTAAGAAAAGATTTTCGTCTCATGTGGACAAAAATCTACTGACATCCTTAGTCAAATGTTTTAATTGCACCAGAACCCTTTTGACTGAGTGGGATGGTTCAGTTCATGATGGAAAATAAATAAGAAGCATTCTGAAATATTTTAAAAACAGAAGAAAACCCCTCCATTTTTTTTTCCTGACTTCAAATATTAAAATTTAAAGTTTGGCAGGCTGAGAGTGTTCTCAGCATAAGCCAAATTAAGGAAATGTTTGACATTTCTCCATGCTCAATTTTTATTCCTTTCTATGAGGGACTTTATGCTAAATCAACAGTGGCAGCGAGGGAAGCTGCAGAAGTTTACATCTGAGTGTACAACACCGAGATCCTTGTTTTCAGAAATACTGAATACCCAAACCCTTCCAACATTTAACTTCCTAGGCACTTGCAACCTGGAAAAATCTGACAATGAGCAGTTATTAAGGACAAGTTTTATTTAGGGGTTACTCCTAACACTAGTGACTAAAACATTAATATTTTGCTATCATTTGCAACTTCAGAGGTCTGTTTCACATGTCCAGTGTATTTAGTAAAATAGATCTATTCATTGAAGATATTTAAATTATCAAAGTTTGTAAATAAACTTTCAGAACTTTTACTATTATTTTAATGATATCTGATGATTTTTTTCAACAAAATTTTGGATGCTACATTTCTGAAATTGCAAAGGTTCATTCTAAACAGATTCTCAGGGAAGCTGGAGATTCTTGAGTGACTGATTTCTGCTTGTGTCCCAATAGATAGGATGCTAGTTTCATCCCATCAAAAACTTTTAATTATAATCAGTGCACTTTTATCAAATAATGAAACAGGCAACAGATGTAAGATGATAAAGAAGAGAGAAAGCCCAAAGCAAGCCATCCCAATAACAAAAGGATTTTTAAAGATCTTTTTTAAGTTACATGTTATTACAAAGAGATGTTGTTTGTCCCCAAAGTCCTACTTTCCTGTTATTCTATTTCAACATTCATAAACACGCCCCCCCCCCCCAAAAAAAAAAAAAAAAAAAAGAAGTCTCAAAGCCTTCTACCTTCCTCTTCCTCTTTGCTCAAAACACACAAACCTAAAACAAGAGACCTCTGAGAATAACTACAATGGTCAGCAAAGCTCTTTCTAAAGACTTAAACTTAGCAAATTTTTGTCTAAAATTCTAGCAACTTAACTATTTTTGACAATATATTTTTCCTTTATTTTCTCAAAGATTGCCAATAAAGAACTAAATCACATAAGGGAGTAGCTGCAAACCCTTTGAGTTCCCTAATGTCAAACTCATTAGCATCCGAATAACCACACAGCAGCACATCATCTGCACAATTGCAATTTTTTACTACTTTTAATAGCGTTTCTCAAAGGGCTCATTTTCAACTTTCTTCAGTGGTTAGTTGGTTCTCTGGGGAAAAGGAGCTTCCTGACGCTCACAGCTTCCACTCAACAACCAGGCCGTTTGCTGTCAGAAGCATCAGCCCTCTGCCCTAACCCCATCTGCTGTCTCTCTCATCCTAAGGGACTCAGAGTTAAGACAGCACAGCTGAGATCCACTTGGAAAAGTGCACAAAGGACAAGGAAATATATACAAAACTTTCCACATTTAGCTTTTACACAATAAGCTAGTATATTGAAAATCCTTCTCATAAGAAAAGAGTTTGGACTTGAATGGGTCTGGGGGGCAGGTTTTAAAACTGTACTGGAAAACTACATGCAACAGTGTCAAAACACAAAAACCTGCACCCTTCTGCTGTGTTTAAGCACGACAGAAGTTGATGGTTAGTAAGTTTAAATGTGCTGGGTTTGATTTCTTTCACATAACAGGGGGCTGGCTGCCATTCAGCTGATTCGTGGGTGAGTACCCACATTTGAAGATATGGTGTCTCATAAAAAGTCTAATACAATGTCATGCATCTGTCATGCTGTAAACAAGGTCTGCAGGATTATGCTGTGTCATGGGATGTGACATACCCTTAATGTAACATAAACTATGTGTCACCCCTGTCCAAACTCCAAGGAGTAAGTTATATTTCAAATATAAATTTTGGGATCTGATCGTTCAGGTAGCAAAAAAGCCTTGGTGCTGATTTCACAGGAATATCAAGGCCTTATACTGAATTTATTTATTAAGTTTTATAAGTTAAAAAATTGATCATGGGCCAAATTTTGAGGTATTGCAAGAAGTGCAGAAATCTGCAATACCAAGTGGAGAAAATGAGATCTCAGCCTTGAGAGCCCACAAAGAACATCTAACTAGGTTGTTGGTGGCTTTGATGATAAGATCATTGACGGAAATGAGGCAGAGCTAACTTATTTATTTGTCAATCAAAGTTCCTTGGTGGGGTCACTCCCCTCGGTTCCACATGTATCTTCATTTGGCCCGATCTATTCACAGCTTGCATTAACTAATTTCTCTTTTTTAATCAAGAATTCCAAACAATTTACAGACAGTAAATTATGCTTACACTTCAACTGTCTGTGTCTGGACAGTATTTTTTATTCTAGAAGGTGAAGCCTGCTTGCTGCCGCCTGCTTTCACCCTTTTCAACCATCATCTCAATTCAACTAGAATAATAAACTTTATAAACCCACAAAGATGGAGTATATGAGTTGCTTGATTTGTCAGTGTAATTGCTCAGTGAAGTCACCTGGAGCCTTTGCAATTCATTCTTTGGTTTATAGCCATTTCCAGTGCAACATGATTTTGTACTGACTCTGAAGTGCCATCCTACTGAGATCCGTGAGTCATACCAGGATACTGATGTGAATGACAGTTTGGGTCCTGATCCTCTACATCAGATGTGTGTGACAAATCCCTTCAAACAACTATTTTTGTTGACCCATCGTCTCTGGGTAAAAGTCCACTCATTCAGGTCAGATTAGCAGAGCTCCTGATAATTTTAAAATGAGAAAAGACATACTGTACAACCACAAAATTATCTCAGCAGAAGTCAGAAGTCATTTTCTCTATCAGAATTTCAATACTCAAAGCTGTGCTATATTTGTGAAAGAGCTTAAAAGTTTTTTTAAGCACAATATATTCCATTTCCAACAAATTAATTTGATTTTCTCTCATTTATCACATCTCTGGTTGATATAGTACAAAACGTGGTAATGAATAATGGCTTCAGTTTGTGATTTGTTAACTCAGAATAAAAGTAATATCTAAGGAAACAAAATCCAATGTGCTCACCCTTATGATCCCTGAACATTTCTTATGGTTCTACAGTGACAGTGAATTCTCTTTCCCAAGACAAAATAATGCAGCATATTTAGTATTTGAGAAAATAATACATTAAAGAAAGATGTCATTACAAATAAATAAATATAACTCTAGACTTCAGTCAGATCTTTATCCTGCACAATTTGAAGTCTGCGACTTTACACATTAAGTTCTGCACAAGCTTCAGGGAGATCCTGAAGGACATGTAAAATATTCAGCTCATGAGTAACTGAATTTCATTTGGCCTACACGCACCCTGCAAGAAATCTGCTGGACTTTTTTTGTGTGTATAATTTCAGCTTCAGAAAGGAGTTTCCTTGGGGCAGAGTACTCGTCTTTGCAGTTGTTTCATTCAGTACAAAGTACACAGGAAGGAGAATTATTGCTGTTTCAACGATCACATTTTCTTTCTCAACTCTAGTGCTAAACTTTATCTTATTTTGTTCGACCATGACATGAACAGAAGGTCATGTCAGCAGTGTGAGACAGGCTGGTAACCCAGGCAGTTGCCTTTCTAGTACCTCTAAAAAACTTCACTTTCACTTATCCTCTCTTTTAAACAGGGCAGTAACTCCAAAGCCAAGATCATATTTCAGCTAGCAGAGGAGTTTAACTTTCACCTGATTTAAGCAACAAACTATCCCTCAAAGATGCCGGAGGCTTTGCTGTAATTAACATAACTGCATTTAGATGCTATTCATGACCGATAATTCCAACACCTTGTGAAAAAAAAAAAAAGGTTGCAAGCTGTAAACATTATAAACATATTCAAATAAGCTTAACGCAATCTGCCATGCTTATTTCTGCCTAGATCATGGACCAGCGAAATGGTTAATGCAAATGGATTTATAATTTGCTTTGGGGGGCCAGTTTCTTCTCCTTATTTATTAGCCCAGCTGATGGGGCAGATTTGATGAGGCACTTCTGGAATAATTGAGTCATCACACAAAGAAGGCTGCTAGCATTCAGAGTGGTTTTATCAGCAGCAAGCAGGCCTGATTACTGACAATTACACTCTGATCCGGTGATGGAGGAGAAAGAGCCAACGAGTGGGAAATGTCCGTGTTTCTATCCAGGAATAATTTCTACATTCATTTTACATGCTAAGTGTTTCCTATCTCTGCATAATAAACTGTAAACAGGAATAGATGGCACAATGTCCCTTAATATTTCCTGGTAATGAAGACACAAATGTACAGTGAGTGCTGATAAATATAGATGAAACATAAGCTATTCTCTGAGTCGGTATTGTTACCTTTAGAATAAATGCATTTTGGTGGTAAAAGCATAATCATAGCTAATGCAAAAAAATGACAGAAGATTGAAGCTGTCCTTGTAACTACACAGAAACTTTGTAAAAGTCCTGTTAATCACGACTGCTCTAGAGGCTCATAAGCTGAAGGTGATATACTGGAAAGAACATCATTTTGTTTCTCAATAGTCAACTATGTAGGAACTCTTTTGCTTTGACACTGTAAAGGAGAGCAACAGCAGTGACCTCCATTAACACTTCAGGGATAGAGCACATCTCGATGCTAAACTGAAAAACAATGAGGCTGGTCCTAGAAGACATCTTCACTATGATAAATTCTCATTTCCCTCTCATCAGCTTTAAGACACTGTTTATAATGAATAATAGAGCTAGACCATAGATTTCATGAGTTGTGTTAAGCAATATATTATTGCTTTTACAACATTGTTTTTATAGCAATTTAGATACTGTAAAATGACAGTTATTAACAAAATTCTGCAAGCAGAACTTTGAAAAACTCTGTTTCTCCAGGAGAAAAAAAATGGAGGAAAACATGAAAACAGACATTGTGGAGAGTTGAAAAGTAATTTTGTGTTTGTGGATGGGCAATTATAGATTTCAGCTGGAAAAAGTTAATGTCCTAGTCTATGGAGAGTTTTTCTTTTTAAGAGTTGATCAGGCATGAAACACTGAATAATAAACTTTTACATGCTTGTTTATTCCTTTTCCTCTTTTTAAACTAATTTATAGCTTCAAAAGAACTAAAAGTTATTCTCTGCTCCCCGGCAGTAACTATGGCAACTATATTTCATTAAAGTAGCCACTTAACTTCAAGGCTTGTGCTACAATGATATGCATTATTTCGAGTAAAACCACTCCATAACAACCTTATGATTTCAGAGTAATTTTAAAAGAAAGTCCAAAGAGTATGCGTCATTGACTCTGGAACACAGGGTTTTGTTTTCCTTTAGAACATGTTTACTCTTTTCCAGCCAGGATGACTTTCCCTGCATGGAGTCATCTCTGCTGTGAAGCGCTGTGTGGGGGGACCACTGGTGCCTTCAGCCAGAGATGACCACGCTCTGCTCACCAAAGGCTGCCCATGGCTGCAGCACTGAGGCCAGCAGGAGATGCCTGAGCACACAGACCAGCACAACTAAGAACTGGAAATTGTGTGGGTTTCATGACTCCTTCACCACCTCCTTCGGTAGCAGGAGGATCCTGCTCTGGTTCTGATGTTTGCTACACGCCTGCTGTTCAGCCACCACTATTACAGGCTTTCTACTGTACCCGAATTTACAGCTAGTTACGAACTGATGGGATTCAAGGGCAGTTTTATGGGGTGCTGTTATGGCTGCACTGAATCTCTGCAGAAGTTCTGAGGCTGGTTAGGTTCAGTAAAAAGTGGTCACTTCTCAAACACTTACAGGCTTCATCTGGGTTCCTCTATTTCTTCCCCGTGATTTCTGACTGTTCCAGCCATATATTTTAGGAATATTTTAATAGTCAGAATTAGGACATCGTATTTCTGGACAAAACCCATGGACATTTTCTGGCATGGAGTCAATGAATCTAAAAATACAAACTACTTTTACTAAAAGGAATATAACTATCACTCTGTTATCCTATGCATTCATCTTGCCCTTTCTGAACAAGTTCTCTTCATTAAGCATGGCAGGCATGTCCCAGGAAAGTCACACAAAGGGAAGAAGTGTGCCTTCCCTCAACATGCAAATCACATATGTTCATTAACTTCAAGAGTGCCATGTGAAGTACAGTCTGCCACCATTTAAAATACTTGTAATGACCCTAACTGCTAGAGATAATGGGGGCTTTCTTACACCACTGTACTGCCCTCGAGATCTTAGAAACATGCTGAAGAGCACAGGGAAAAAACCTCCAAGAATAAAAATATCACATTGCAAATCCAAGGATGTCCAAAAAAATGACTAATACTTGTCAGATACAAAAATGTGCATGTCAAGTGTTCCTTGGGATAGACTTTTTATGCAAAAAGTTTTGCTCATTATATGTTTGCATCAAGTAAATGGAGCAAAGAAAAGTATTCAGTTTATTCAAAGTTATGATAAGAGGTCTGCATCACCAGGAATGGTGGTTCAAATTCTCTTTTCAGAGGCTATTATGATACTGAAGTGAGACAAAGATTATTTCCTAAAATGACATCTGTCTTCTATCGTAGGCATAAATAGAAGGCACCATAATTGAGCAAATAACTGGAAAAAAGGGATTCTGGAATTCTCTTCCTGCCTCTGCCACTGATCCGTTCTGTGCCCCTCAGCAAGTCTTTTCACCTTTCAGCTAAATAAGGATAACAATGTAGAGTGCTGTAAAGTGCTTTTGTGCATTTCTAAACATACTTTAATGTAGCAAATATTATTTTTATCACTATGAATTCATCAGTTTAGTAGCCTGCTCATTTAACTTTCCCTGGAACTCAACTTGAAATGTTTCCTCTTTCACTGCAGTGTTTTTACAAAAAAAAAAAAAATTGAAGAAATATAAAAGGACAATACTGAGAAGGATGGGTACTAAAAAACGTATGGTGAACAGAAAAATAATTTAAAACATATTTCCATTCTCTTCTCTCCTAATATCTTAGGCAATCTGGATGTAACTGTGACCTTAACACATCAGATCATTATCTTAAAAATCTGTTTGTTTTCCTATACAGAGAAACATTCTGTGAGAAAATATCTTTAAGTATTTTCCTCTGAATATTTTTGCCTCATTGCTGAAAATGCCAATAAGGTGTCTATACAAATATATATTTTTATTTATGAGTTTATATGAATATATATGTGTGTGTGAGTTTAAATATATATGTATATTTCTGTGTATATAAATTTATTTATATGTTTGTGGTAACATTAAGTTCAAATATCACACACAACAAGCACTGTGTTTAATTAAAAAGAATTTGAAAGAGGAAAGTTTCCTTCAATGTGAACCTCTTAGATGTGGGGTAAGAAAGTGAGCTGTGGTACCACTAAACAATACTGAGTTAAGAATAACACTACAGGAACATATCTTCGTAGTACTATTTTATATTGGAAAAATTATAGTAATAATTCTATTGTAGCAAACTGCAAGATGAAAAAATCATCCTATGGAGAGATGTCTTACAAACTTTATCACTTAAAGCTCAGTTACACTTCAGATTCCCCAGTGTAAGCCTGGCTGCAGTGAAAACAACCAGGACACTCTGGTGGACCTCAATAACACAAGATATCTGCATGTGAAAGCACTCATATACACTTGGTGTTAATCACACAGGTACACAAATACACACCTGATCAGAAGGTCTGACAAAGTCAGGTGATCAAAACTATTTTGCATGTGACAGTTGTAAATAATAAACAGCAGTTTAGAAATTCCAAAAGCACACTAAATGAAATTTTGTTATTTTAGATGATAGTTATTTCATTCTTGCTAAATAGGCCTTAATCAGGTACCTGCATATCTATGTAATAGTCTGGCTTATTGTTTGGGCTGTGATTAAATTATGGGCTCTTAAGTTGGTACCTCAAACACCAAAGTGTGTGCAGGAAAAGGGATGTGCTGAGGGGTGGCTTTTGTGCTCAAGGCATAATCCTTATTTTTTTCTTTTTAATTTCATATGCTGTGCTTACCTATTCAGGAGACAGATTTTGGCTTTCTTTTGATGAGGTCTGATCATTTTGCATCAGAAGTGAGTCCTGATACAAGAAGTAGTAGCTGTGACTTTTAAATAATCAGCCGCACTAAAGACTCCATTACAGCAACCAACAACCTTAAATCATTTTGACAGTGCATTCTCTGTACTGCCCATGTACTTGGAGGCTGTCCTCAAAACATTGAAAGCTGGGACAATATTCATGGTTAAGAAAAGTCCAGAAGGACCCAAACAGGTGGGCACTTCTTTCAGAAAAGGCCTTTTTAGATAGCAGACCTTTTGTACACTAGTTCTATCCTAGGCCCCTTTCAGGGGCTACACCTGAGAGAGAAAGTGAATTATCAATGACATTTTTTTAAAGAATCAGTGGTTTAACACTAATTTCTAATCAGATCCTACAGAAAGGAACAGCTCGCATGGCAGCTGTACTTTTCCCAGGGTTAATTACCTTTCACTGCTCTCTACTAATGAGTCAGCTGTTCCTGTCATCACACAACTACACTGTGTTCATCTGTAGCTCTAGCTGTGGACAAACACAGTAGCTAGAGCCCTGTTTACACATTGGCGAGGTTTGTTGTGCAAAGAATTTGCAAAGCAGTTTAAAAAAAAAAAAGAAATACTTAAAAACTCCTTCCAATCCCATGTTTTTTTCATGGAAACAACATTATTTTTTGGTCAAACACCATGTTCTCCAGGTTATTAAATGCATCAGTAGGAGTAGGAATCTAAGGACATAAAAGCTAATGAAAGGTTTTTGGTTTGTTTTGTTTTGTTTTTTTTTTTTTTCAATATTGCACAATAGTTTATATAAGGAAGATTAGTTCCTTGTAGCCATCTAGCTTGTCTTACCTGATTGTTGAGTCAGGATGTTTATTTATAGCTTGCTGATCTAGGAACTAGAAAACTTCTTTACAAAATATTGGTTTAAGTAGTATAAGCGATAAGAGCACAAGAATGAATGCAGTTAGGGAAAGAGTTTGTATTATTTTATATGGCAAATTTTAATGAGACAATGATTTAAGGCTTTCAGTAAACTGTTCATGTTTTTATGTAACTCCAACAGGTAATTCAATAGCAAGTAAATAGAACACGTCATTTTCTAGGTAGGTTGAACAGGATGTATTTTTTATAGCCATATGAGATCAAGAGTAGTACTAACTACTGATTATTTCAGCTTTCTTGTGGGAGGCTACAAAGACTGTAGCTAAAGTCAGGCATAGTGAGTCTCTTCCAAAATTCAAGCCCTGTTTGTGTCAACATTCAGAAAATGTTTTTCTTATAACTGAGGGCAGGACTCTAAACTGGTGCTGTCTTTATAAAATGATTTTATGCTGAAGATATCTGTATGGAGGTTGTCCTGATCTGAGGATATTTCCTCAGTCTAAGATCTGTAGATGCTAGCAGAGAAAGCAAATTTTCACCAGACACCGAAGAGACACCTATATGTCATATGATTACACATATATGTCATATGAGTACATGTCATGTGAGAATGAGCTCAGCTACCTGCAGTTTTTTCTGCAACAGAAAAAACTGTTCATGAAGTTATTATTTGAGGTTGAATTCCTTGCTAGCTGTCACATGAGATAATAAAAATTGACAAATTTGTGGCAGGAACATAGACATCTTAATATGATGATGGAAGAAGAAATTTAAGCTTGCTGCTCCAGGTAAACCTTGCAGGACTGACAGCTCAAAATATGATAAATTTCCTTTTGAGGATGCCAAAGCAAAAGCACCATGGCATTTCAAGTGATCCCTTCAATGGTCATCTAGGAAATGAGCAGTACACTTTCCTTAGAGCATTAATGTAACAAAACATTTCTTTCTGTCAGGCATCCTAGGTTGTGCAAGTTGTATTGACAGCTCGAACACTCTGAGCAAAGGTAAAATGTGAGCTGTGTGGTTATGCTCTTTTAAAAGGCAGATATT
The DNA here is from genome assembly GCA_013396995.1 of Dicaeum eximium. Classification (NCBI taxonomy): domain Eukaryota; kingdom Metazoa; phylum Chordata; class Aves; order Passeriformes; family Dicaeidae; genus Dicaeum; species Dicaeum eximium. The sequence continues at coordinate 891,765 of VWZP01001133.1, forward strand.
TATTTATTGCACCATTAGAAGCAATTCTCCAGCTTGATTTTGGATTAAGTGAAAGAGAATTTCCTGAAGGTGCAATAATTGAGTTTAATGATTCACAGAAACCCCTGATCACTCAGGTCAGGCCAGGGAAAACTGTTATGTGGTGCTCATTTGGTCTCAGATTCTTCCCCTGACCAGATTATTCCTTCTTCCAACACACTGTATCTCACTCACTGTTCATGAAAAAAAAATCAATTCCCAAGGATAGCATGATTATTCTCCATATAGTCAAAGTCTTCTCATGGTACTGGCTTGTCTTAGGTTTCCTGAATTCTCCAGAACATTATTCCTCCTTCACCTACAGGCAGGAAATAGGGAAAAATCCTCTCTAATTGGTGAATAGGAAAACTTCATCTTTGGAATGAGTTTCACCTTTCCTGAGATCTGGTCTGCTTAGCTTGAATTCTGTCAGTACCCAGGCTAAGTAACTCTCTACTGGAGGCTTCATACTGTACACAGAAGGAACTGGGATGCTAGAAGACAGCTTCCCTAAAAAGTCTCTTCAGCTGATAATATTCCTATTGTGAGGATCTCTGTAGGAAATTCAGGAAGAAGGAACAAAAAATTGGTGCCAAAAGACATGATGTCTTCCATACTGTTTCCTCTTATAAACTTGACTTTTTTACTCCTAAAGTATCATGTAGATTTAAAAGACAGGGATCATCGTGCAACTAACAAATAGATACCAAGCACCAAATAAATAGGGAAGTAAGTCTTGTGACCTGGAGGGTGTCTGCAATGCTGAACTTGCTGTTTGCAGGCTGGCAATCATTGATTGAAAGCAGCTTGCACTTCCCATGATCACAATAGTAACATGTAAGTCCCATTAATAACAATAAAAATAACTGGTATTGCTAGTGTTGTTGCTATAAATAACTCTGGGCCCAAAGCATTCAGGGCTAAAGCTCTTCATTCTCTCATGCAATTCAGAATGACCTAGGGATATGTAAGAAGACACTTTTTAATGGTAGACACCAAAGTGTTGATTTTAGGGAAGAAAAGTCAGAGAATATTACATTTAAGCTTTTCTGGAGAAATGTCATAACATTATAAAGGTTTATGTTTATTGAAATGGTGCCAATTTATACCATAATGAACTTTGCATGCCCACAATCTTGTCCATGATTTTCATTGACTTTGGGTCTGTGGAGGTGCTACTGGAGATGCAGAGTCACTCTTTGGAAAACTCATAATTTCAAAATAAATTCAAGCTGAGCATTATGTTACAGGAGAATTTACTCCTGTGTCTATCCTACCCTCAGGGAAAGAGTCTGGAAAGGCAAAACAGCATCAGAGACCCAGCTATCACTCCCTGCTTCCAAGGCCCACCTGTGCCTTCCGTGGCATGGATTAGGGAAGTGCAGAGCCAAACACTGTCCCATAGGGACCATCCACTACATAAGGGTTAGCACAGACCTGTGCAGTTGCATGCAACTTTGAACCCTGAAGGAATCTTGAACTGCACACTTGGAGAATGTAAGAACTTTGCCTTGATCTGAAGAAACTTTGAGAAGCTGTCCCTAGAAATTTAAAAGATTATTTGTTTAAAAATCACACGCCCATGTGCTAAAAACATGAGATGATAAATAATTCTGTAAAAATCTAAATTTGTGTCATCAAATCTCTTGAAAAATGAGAGAAAATGGTTGAAATCTATGCAAAGTATGTACAGCATCTGAAATTTTAATCTGAAAGCTTGTTTATAGTTTTTATGAAAGCAGGGGTAATATTGAATCACTATAATCACCCACTGAAACAGTGCAAAACCATAATCAAATCAATCCTTCTATTACTTTGGAGGTTGAGAAACAGTCTTGAAAGTCTGAGGAAACAGAGAAACTACCCCTAAGTGGACGCTAAGTGGTGACCAACAGGAAAAAGAAAATATCTGGAAATGCTTCTATCAGCAGTGTTTAAAAAATCCAACAGATTCAAGGTATTTTTGAATTAATGGATATTGTTAAATCTTTACAGTTCATTTCTCTTTATTTTTTAAGGAATAGTTTTGAGAAAAGAAACTTTTTTAAAATGAAATATAATGGCTTCTAAGAAGAAAACAAGGAACTGACACCTTCCCTTTTGTGAAAATTACATTTCAGGAGAAAAATTTAGTCCTTTGAGCTGCACACTGGTATTCGCTTCTGTTATTCTGCTCTCCATTAATAGCTAAGCAGCCAAAGACTTTCATCAATGTCATGTGAGGAGAGGAGCAAGGGGAGACTTTTGATCTACAGTGTATCATATTATCCATATCACTGTCTTGTATGAATACGTGAGAAATGCTTCTGTGTAGAGAAAATTTAAGAAGAAATCAAGTCCATTTTGTAGGCTGGATGGGAAAGACAGGATTCATCTTCATAACTTTACATGCCTGAAATGCAGACGTATTTCTGAGGCAGTAACTGCTGGATTCCCACCATCTCTGGGTAGCCTGTAGGCAACCTGCAGGCATCTCTGAGGCTGTGTAGATGTGTGATGCATCCTACTCATTTCATACCCTTCAGAGTGAGATGAATTGCACACAAGCAAGATCTCTTTCCACTGACTCTAAAGGGAATCTGGATGACTGGCTCAGGTCTAGCCACTTCCACTGTGCACACTGACATTTCACCAAATGGTGATTCCTAACCAAGGAACCTATGGCAATCACTGAACAGCATCTTAAAGCTTAAATAACACATATGCCATGTGAGCTGTGTTGTGAAGTATGGCTGGGAAGGGAGGAGAAATAGAGTAGGAAAGAATCCTCCAGGAACGAAGGCAGTGACAGTCCTTGTAGGAAAGAACTGGCAAACAACGCGAAGCTGATGAAGAAATAAAAGGGAGCACTGGTAGATGGTGTAGCTTACAGAAAAGGAGAGTTAGCCACAGCTTTGACATTAGCAGTGTGGTTTCAGAGACACAGCAGTACTCAGTGCCAAGAGGCAAAGGAAAAGGTCAGCATGATATGATAAATCTTTCTTATCTAGATATAGCAGAGAGAAGCTATATCTAGAGCAATCAAGCTCTAAGCAGAACACAGAGAAACTGAACTCTAAGAGTTGGTATGGACTGAAATACCATCCTTTTAGTATTTGCATTGGACAGTATTTTAGGAAGGAATAAAACTAAGTAAACTCTTCACATGGATTAATGTCTGATAAATGGAAAGGGTCTGATATGAATAAAAGTTGCTAATAGAGCTTATCTGTGTTTCTTGCTTGGTTTACTATGAACTGCTGCACACCAGAGAAACCTGATGTCACCAGTGACAGCGGATCTGCATTTATTTCTTTTGTATTGCTTTGTTTTAACCATACATAATTCCACCTCCCCTGTTTTATTTGGTGTCTTCTGTTCTGAGCCAAGTTTTCAACCATGTAAGTAAATAAATTAAAACCCAAATTCCTTCTCACCACTTTTGCTGGCCTTTGGGAGCTAATGAGAGCCAGATTTTCAAAACTTAAAATGTCATCATGCCTGCATTGCTTGCCACAAGCATGCCCTTTTTTTAGTATGTAAGGTGAGTGTTTAGGCAAAGAATTATTAACACAATTCTTTGCTTGATTTGTGAGTGTCAAATAGACCTGAGTCATATGTACTCAGTGAAATGCAGTGTAAAAAACAAAAGTGAAGAAAGATTTTACATTATTATTATTATTATTATTATTATTATTATTATTATTATTATTATTATTATTATTATTATTACTATATTTCATGTATTTACCCAAAGGAAAATCTCTTGTTGGTGAAATTCATCATATCTAAACAAAAGACTGGCAGCTTAAGTATATGAACAGGGGGAAGGGAGACTTATTTCCTGAGTTTCAACAGATGTCATACTTAATTGGTTGTGAAATAAACCAGAGCTACTCTCGGCCTGTTTCCCTAGTTTCAGCTGTGAAGACACTTTTAAACATGTGCATTTCCCTCCTGCTCCTCATAATGAGGGTGTGGGGTGAGAATCAAACCTCCAAAAGGAGTAAAGCAGCGTGCATGTTGCATACAGGCCTTCAGATACGTTAATTAAACAGAAGTGAGAGTTGCATCTTTTGTCCCTGCGAGATACACATCAATACAGGATGAGCCAAGACAACTCTGTTGAAAGGTTACAGCCTTTGCCTTCTGCTGATATCAGGAAGTCACTGGACTATCCCATTCTGCACACAGTTTTTCCACCTTCCTGTATTTTCTCTCAAAAACACTCTCCTAAATCACAGCATTGCCAATATACTACAACTAGCTGAAATGGGATAGGTTTTTTTTTATTTTTGACAGAGAGCAGAGGTTGGGTTTTTTTCTCCTTGTAGTTGTTTTCTGCTAGAAGCAGCAAAGTAACACCACATTTACCACAATGATATCTACAAAGATTTTTTAAAAAAGAAAGAACTGTCAAGCATAAAATTATTTGGCTACACATGGTGATGGACACAAAAAAACTTCTCATAGACCAAAAGCCCAAACATTTGCAACTGTGGCTAACCACCAGTCAATGGTATGCTAATATAAATAGTCATTTGTTTCTAAAAGGCTATGGCAAAGAATGTTAGCCATTCATTTTATGCCTTATTGGATGTAGCCCTCTAAATCAAAATGCTCTTTTGAGCTTCACAGGAAAAAGCTAAATGTATGATAGGTGCCTCTCAGCAAAACTCAGTAAACAAATTAAAAAAAAAAAATGGAATAGTGTTTGTTAAAACATTTCAAATGGAAATGCAATGAGAATTGTGTAAAAAGAAAAATTAAGGCCAAGGTTAAATACGTTTAATTCACCTGTGGCAACCAAACTGAACAATATTTGTTCTTTTAGTTTAAACTTGGAACCCAGATCCCAGAGGTGCTATGAGAGAGCTTTAATCCCTAGGAAAAAAATTCAAATTCCCAAAGTGTGTGATGAAAACCAGTATAATCCTTCCTGAAGTGAGAAACAAAATAGAAAATACTTTTTTTTTTCCCTATTAAAACAAGAGCAGTCAACATGATCTTTATTCTTTTAATGTTTTACAGGTCTGACTTTCGGCAGATGACCTCTCTTGTTTGTCCCTACATGTTTTCCAAAATATAAAAGTGAAATAGAGTCCCAAGGGCACTGTACTTGAAAAGTTATGAGAGTTAGAGAATTTTAACCATGCCTGCCAAATCAGCAGATGGCTTGTGATTATAATTATATGCATCAATAAAACGAATAATCTTTACAAAATTTGAATTTCTACTAAAGTAAGGGATTTAGTAAGCAGATGCAACAGAATGCATTTTCTTTAACCCTTTTTGTAGACAGTACTGTTTATCACAAAAATAATGGCTAGGTTCTCCATAGATTAGCTTGGACATACACTTGAGCAATAAATATGTGTTTCTTTTGACCAAGTGTCAATGCTATTTAGTGTGATTTATGTGCTCAGTTGCACTCTGTTCACTAAATGTTGAATATATAGGATGATTCCCATCAGACACATACTTCAAAATGGTCTTTAATTTTATAAAATGTTAGAGATGCAATGAAAATGTCATGTGTACTCATTCTCTTCATTTTTGTTGCAGTGCTCATTCTTTCTGTTTAGGATCGGGTGACTTTCCATGCCTCTTATGGAGTCTGATTTAACCACATTATTAGTGAGGAAAATACTTTTACCCCAAATGTGGGATATTTAAGAAATGTGTTTTGTGTGTGTGGTTTGTTTTTGTATTTGGTTTTTTTTTTTAATCAGAGAAGAGAATTTTTATAATTAGAGAGAAGAAAACACATTAATAGAAAAAAAATTCACAACTGTGGTTTTCTATGACCGCTGATTTTACTTTCAAACTTACTTTTGTAACAAGGTCATGTATGTTAGACTGTATCAAACCTCTGCCTTAAGTAGGAGAAAATCACACAGTAGAAAAATTAAACAAAATAAAACCAAACCCTAATCCAAATTTATTTCTGGACTGCCCCATAAAAATGGTATTTGAAGACATGATATACACATCCTTTAATTCTTCTAATATAGTAAGAAAGAAAATATTTGAGAGCAATAAGTACGTTTTCAAAAAAGTCCCTATTTGGCACACTGTAGCTGTCTACCTACAGTATTTTAACATTTATTTTATTCAAACATTTAAGTGAGAACTTTTATTTCAGGAAGATATATATGTTTGCTTTTTAGCTCCCCTTGTATCTCTGACGCGAAGAGTGCGAAACGATATTTTTATGCTCATTAAAAAGTGGATTTTTACTTCAGAAATGACAGAGCCATTACTCTGTATCATGTAAATCCTTCTTAACATAAGGATTATTGACCTGATAGTCCATAACAGTGCCTTTGGAGCCATTACTACTTTGCTGCGCCAGTCCAGATGCTGTACATGTGCTTCAACTTGGGGGCAGGAGGGGCAGCGAAAGTGTCAGAATTTCTCTTGAGATTTAGGGAACTGACCTAGTGACTCTACGGCTGGTAAAAGAAGACCACTGCTCAGAAGAAACTGGGATCTCCTGTCCTCATTTCAACTGATGTTTTGGAAAAGTTCTAAAGCGTTATTCTAAATCTAACGCCCAATGGAGCAGAGCTCAAATGCCTGCCTTTAAATGAAAATCTAGCTCTTTTTCATCGAAGTTCCTTAGTGAAGGGAAAAGTTCACATATGAAACCAAACCTGGAATATGTGCTAGCAAATGTTATTTGAATCTCTTAAGCAAATCAATAAGACCCTCATCTTCAAAACACTTTCACACCTGCTTTCCTCTATTAAAGTAAGCCTCAGCGGAATCACTCGTGTGTAAATGTTTTTCTCAGTGTTCACCTACCCAAGAAGGCAAACCCTTTTTCACTCTAAAGTAACTTTTGCTGTTAGGTTATCACCTTTTCTTGAATCAGAAATATGTTACTGAGAAAGGCAAGAGTTGCTAATATCCTTAAAAGTCTTCCATAAACATAAAAGATAGCAATTCTCCTCCAAAGAAATTTGATGTAAATACTAAAAAAGTTGAGAGGGAGAACAGCCTTTTTATTATTAATTAAACAGTATTTATAATCTTAAGTAGTTAAAAATAATTAAAATCCAGAAACACTGATTTTGCTTAGGTAGTTTTCAAAAATCCATGGCCATGCGCACAATAACTACAGAATGACCCAATTCCAGGTATATTTGTACACTTCCAAAATCAATCAGTTAGTTCAGTAAAAGACTTTGGTCTAGATTCTCTATATATTTGTGGATATAGTAGAACATAAAGTTTATTCTGCGTGTTATCTGCTATATTTTATTTTGGAGCGACAGCGTCAGGCCTTTATGAGGATTGTCAGTCACTTTGGAGATACTTGCTTGTCAGTAATATCAGATATTTCGGGATTTCTGGCTTGAAAAACTATAAACATGCAAAAAAACTGAATTAGAATTATTCTAATTAACTGCATAATACCATAAAGGTTTTTGGATCCACATGCACATACTCTTGTGCCCTGGAACTGTGCACTAAGATAAAGTAGAGGCCTCATATTGGATTGTAATGTCCAAAAAGTCGACTGAAAAGTGGTTTCTAAAAATCTGGAGTGTTTCATAGTTTATCAGGGAGATCAGATGAATGACATTAATAATCAGAAATCAAGTTTTCTTTGTCTTTTCTCTTAGGTGTACTAAAGAAATTACAAATATGAGAAAAAAAATGAAGCTGTGAAAAACTACTGAAACTTACTGAGGCTCAACCTGTCGGATTACAGAGAGCAATTGTCAGATTACAGAATGATTTCTGTAACACTGCTGCGTGGGCATTACCCCTATGAAACTATTCTTTGCTTTTAACAGCGTAAATAGCTGAACTTATTGGTGAGGTGAATGCTGAAATATCAAATACCCTTTACTCTTGTTGGTGTAGGTACGTGAAAAGGATACATGACTGTGCCACAGGGATATGCAAATTTTTAAAAGCTGTGGGGATGTACTTGAACATCAAATATCCTGGAATATTTTCTGTTAAAATAAACTGAAAAATTAATATCAGCATATTTTAAAGCAAAACAGTTGCAAGACTGAAGCTTGTTAAATTTCTCTTGATCTAGGTTTGAATTATAGGACTTAGAAAGCTTGTTTTCTGATGCCTGAATATCTCATATCTGCTGAGATAACACAGGGAAAACATTGCTGAGAGGTACACAACTTTTAAAAATATGAAAAATAAAATAAACCACACAAATTTACTTCAGTTTAGTTACTTTCTCATTATGTTTTCTAAACTGGAATTACTGGGAAACACAAAAGCAGATACAACTGCAGATATACCTAATATATACCGAGTGTCAGGTAAGTGGGATGCTATATGAGTGAGTATAGTGTTTTGTACATGTGAACTTTTTTTATAAATATGTGCACATGTATTTGTATATATGCATATGCTCCTACCCCTTTGCAAGGAATCATCAAATATATCTGTTAGAATCTCACATTTTTCCTTAGTGTCTGTAAGCTGTGGTGATAATTCTATTGCCCATGCAGTAAAAAGGATGTTCCTGGGTAAGTGACATATCATAACAAACTGACTTCTGTGACCTGTGAAGAGTTTTAATTAAGTGAACAGGTTATCCTGATATGTCTAAGTACGCATATATTGACAAGCTTTTTTCTAAATTAAATAAGTCTCCCAAAGCAAAGCAAAGCAAAACAAACAAACAAAAAAAAAAACAACCAACAAACCAAAACAAACAAAACAAAGAATTAAACCCCAAAAACCCAATAAAAGATCAGTTGCAATGCAGACTGATATCCAAATTCCACTTCTTTAACTGTCTGTATGTGATAAAGAATCCTTAAAACATATGATTTGCAGTGGTTTTGCACGGAGAGAAGAAGCATTACTTAATGCACACAGGCATCTTGCAATAAGATCATGTTGTTTTGAAGCTAACATCCCCTGAGCCTCCAAAGTGCAAAGCAGACAGAAACATTTTAGTAATGCAAACAAGACTTTCCGGCAACTTCCTGTTGCCATTTTTCAGCAAAATAAAGGGTCCTGAGGTACTACACTGAAACACTACTAGAAAAGATTTTATCATTGGTTACACAGGCAGGCACCTGCTATTATATGATATCTGCTGAATATTTTGCTGCTGTGCAAGGAAAATAAGTAATGACTGTGCAACTGCTGAACAGTAATCTTCAACTCTTAAATTTCAACTCTTAAATTTCAGCTCATGTAAAAGACAACACAGAGAAAGACATAATGTAAAAATCTTTTTTAAAAATCCCAAAATTATAGTAGCAACTTCATTTATATCTGCATACTTGTAAAAACTGTACCAGGGATTTAGGGGTGTAAGTAGCTGTCTAGTTGATTGAAATTTGCATTCATATATATACATATAACACATTTTCAGCCGATTTTTACAGAGAAGTAAAAAGAAACTTTCTGTCTGTAAAGTTCATCAGACATGATGTACATCTGAGGCAATGATTACTGTGTGGCAGAACCTACAAGGAATATTTAATTCATTAGACTATAATTGAAATATCCAGTTCACAAAACATACTGTTCCACGTTACTTTCGGAATTGCAGAAACTTTTGTAAGCTGGCAAATCAGACAGAAAGAAAAAGAAACAAACAAACAAGAAACAAACCCAACCTTGATTCCAGAGACATTTTTTTCTCCCCTTCATGAAGTGACAGGGGGGGAAAAAAAAATCCCTTCATTATGACCTACTTGTCTAGAAACGGACTTTCAACCCCATGGTTAGGCTAAGATTTGCTCTACTTTCTCCCTAGGGCATAATTGTCAGACTGACTTACCGTGTGCCTTTTAGCCTTTGTTCTGCCTCTCACGCTGACATCAGGGAAGCAGTGATGTAGAATAAAGCAGGGGTGGGCTAGGTTAGTCCACTGTTTGTGTCGTTGTGTGGTGTGCAGGGACACTCTGTGATACTCTAGTGAGCTGCTAAGCTTTTTTTGTAGGCTTTGTGTCATTTACTTAACGACCAATCTCATTAGCTGCCAGGGTACAATGGGCTGATGCATTTTCTATGTACATACTCTACACAGTGACCCTCAAGGTTGCCGAAGGTCTATTTAATCAGTCAAAATGCTGAATATATTTGCAGTAAATCACAAAAAAAAAAAAAAAATTACGGGACCACAGAGGTATCTCATGAGTGTTTACTCTTTCCTGGGAGTTATTTGCAGGTAATAAACTGATAGGAGTTGTGGGCAAAAACAAGGGCAAAGAAGGGAAAAGGGCACTCACTGGGTTTGCATTGGTCACCTTTAATTTAGGGAACCTTGGGGGCCCTGCATATCGCTGTGTCTCTGCTTGTTAATTTCTCCATGCAGTTCATGCTTCGGTGTAATCATGTTATCACAATTAAACCCCTTTAAATAAGAAGAGCAGCACTAACAAAAAACACAGCCTTTCGCACATTGGGGAGGGGATGTGTTTGTGTGTGTGTGTGTGTGTGTATGTGATATTTATTTATTAACTTCCTTACTACAGGCAACCTCAGGGCTGGCATCTTTGCATTTCTAACCTCTCGTCAGTTACAAGGTAAAACCCTTTTAACTCTTATGAAAAATGAAATGCTGAAAAGCCCCATGAATCACGACAGCTGTCCATAAGTAACAGGGAGAGTTCTATTGTCCAACTTGTCCCTGGATAAAATGAATACTTTACAGCAGAGGCTGTTCAGCTTGGCTAAAGAGTATGGGGAGAAGGGGAGGAGGTCACTGGAGATTTCGCACACTAATTTAATCTGGGAAAAGGACAGGCACTGCATCTCACTTGAACAGACTGGCGGCAATCTGGGCTCCCACAGAACTATCTCCTTTTGCCTGTGCTCTATTTATTCCTTATCTCTGTTTACCAACCGCTAGGTCCCTTTCATTCACACCACGAGGCCGTTCTCCTACTATCAGTCAGCAGCTGACACTGTGGAAGAGCCTCAAAGGCAAAAAAAAAGGGATCAAAACTAAACCAAAGCTGTATAAACAAAGCAACAGTAGAAGTAAATGCATAAATCCTAATTCTTAACCCAACCCACAGGGTGCGAACAGAACCTTTATAGTAAATCCAACAAACCCACCACAGTGAGCTATGGGCTACAGAGGAAATGGGAAAAGCCAAATATCATTCATGAAATCACCGTCTCAAGCAGAAACATTGAAAATAGGCATTGGGAGATATTTAGCTGGTTTCAGGATAACAGGTTCATCAGTTCTGTGTATTCCTCAGCAAGTAATGAGGCACAGGTTCACCTGTGTGCCTGGTATAAGATGAACAAGAGATTTTTCCACTTGCCCAACTTACTGTTCAAAAGCCTTAGCTAACTTTGCACTCATTGCTTGTGATTTAGATTAAATTAGAGGCAATCACCTTAAAAAACAATCTTTATCTGGAGATTGTGGTAACCTGGAAAACTTTATAGCTAGAATTTGAATGTCAATTTATTCTTGAAGCATTTGTCCAATTAATTTTGCCTTTAAAACCCTAGATTTTTAAATATCACCCTTCCTCAATTGTTAACTTATATTTTTCACTCATACTCTAAGTTTGTAGCACTGAACATGAAACTCAAATGGGTGAAGACAAGAAAAAAAAAATTAAGCTTGTGACTCTGATAGAAAACTTTTGACTAATTGAAAAGTAAAGTAATAAACTCTGCATTTGATGTTCTGAGTTTGGATTTTTATGGTGACTTAACTATGCATAACTCCATTTTTTAATTTCAGTGGTCCCTTATTTTGTGTTCTTAAATTGACTTAATAAGAGACAAATGGCAAATATTCATAGAAAGACACCAATATTGTTTCACTGAAGCAACCTAACTTTTAAGACAATCTGCAACTAACACAATCTGCAACTCCCATAGTAGGGATTTTCCTTCTGGAAGAGGAGTTATGCTTTCAGAACTATTCTCAACTTTTTAAGACCTAAAAATCCCAGTTGACTGTTAACCGGTTAACAGTCAATATACTGTCAACTGACTGATCAAGATAATTATAACAATTAAAAAGAAAATGTTTCTCACTATCAAAGATGATCAACTGGACCTAATTTCAGTTTTGATTTTCACCTATGTGCATTATGAGCAATGAAGTCCTTACTATTTGGATCCTTTTTTCCAAATGAATTAATGAATTAAATTTATCCTTTCACCAGCTGCTAGGCAGCAGATGGAACCATTTCTGAAGCCTTGTTGAATTCAATCCATAAAACTCATTTCCTAGGATTAGCAGTCCAAAGTTTCTTTTAATGTTTATATACCGCTTGGGATTTTGAATTTCATGATGTTAAACTTTCAATTTAACTATTTTTTTTTCATTTCATATCAAACAAATATGATCGTTTGGATTTCTATAGCTTTATAACCACACATTTCAGGTCACATAAGGACAAGAATTCATTTCAAAAGCAATCAAGTAATGCAAGATTGGGATCTGCGGTTTTTGTTGTGTTTTTTTTTTTTTCCTTTGTTTTGTTTACATTACAGCACTACCATAGAAACCATTTGTGTTGTACTCAAAGATTATTTTATACTGGTAAAGTTTATTGTCTGTAACTTTGACAAAAACCTTTGTATAAAAATTTAATCTTACTAAGCAATGTTTTAAAGTTACTGTGATCTGAGGGTGCTATTCACAGAAAGATGACATGCTCCTGAATTAAGTTTTTAATGCACATCGTTTTTATAGTTGACTTCGTTGTAAAGGTGGGTGTTTTTTTCTATTTCTGAGGGGGAAAAGAAAAAGTAACAAATGGTGGCAGTTTTGTGAACACTTCAGTAAAGATGTTTTTCGTGGCAGTAACAGGAAATATGTCAGCTGCAGTACCCTGGACAGCTCCTCTTCTTTCGTTTTCAGTTTTCTCACCTCTGCTACACGCGTCTGTCACGAGAGTCAGAGATCAGGGGGCTTGAACTGCAATTTCTTTCACAAAGATCCCTATTCATAGATCTCTGAAAAAATTAAGTTATAATTTAACCAAAGTTTCTATTAGAAACCTACAAGAGAAAAAGCAAAACAAAAAAACACTCTGTCCCGCTCAGCTTTCAAAAACATATCAAAGGTCTTAAGAATAAAATATCATGAGGTCAAAGTCTTCCTGTTCAACAAAGTAAATAAAACTAAACTAAACAAAAGAAAAAGAAAACAAACAAAAAAAAAAAGTGATCCGTTGTTGTGTATAACAGTGATTTCCGCTAATTTGGCACAAGAAATCTATATTAATCTAATAATGCAGTAAGCCAAGAAGGCCACATAATAATAATTACCATTGAGTAATTGAATATTTGGAAGGAGGAGGAAAAAAAGGATGACCGGTAATCTTAGCCTGCAGGCATGAAAGTACTATAACACAAAGATGATATTTACAAGTAAAAATAAAATGCTCCAAACTGAGAAGTTAAGAGGCAAAGCCTATATTTAGAAATTCCTCATTCCAAATCTGTATTATTTGTTAGCCACCTTAGAGCAGAAATATATTATTGTCTCAGAGAAAGCTTTCATCACAAATGCTGTAATTTTCCTCAAGAATTACAAAACCACTGTACAGCCAAACCAAAGAAGACACATCTACGCAATTAACTTAACTAATTTAATTGACAAAAGCGGTAGTAAATGGTCATTTTGAATCCCACAAAGATCCTTAACTAACAGAGTTCACCCTATACAGTTTTACAGTTTAAGGATAAAATCTGGGATTTGTGCTTTTATAATCTCTTAAATGAAAAATTCACAGCACCTTGCACAAGATTGTCTTGCTATTTACATATGAAGGAAGACAAACATCTGAACTAAGTGCTTTGTTAAAGACAAAAGAAAGTCAGAGAGAGAGAGAGCTATTGCTGATCAGATTGTTAAACAGACTTTCTCTAGTATCAAATGCTGTTTCATAAAAATTATCCTCCTGCAAAATGTTGTCCCAGAAGGTCCATTTCATTCTTCAACCTTGCCTGATATTACTGTCATTTAACTTTCTAAAGATTTTCCTGACACATACATTCATTCTGAAGTACAGTATTCGCTTTTTTAATCAGAAGCTCTCAATTCACTCTCTGAATCCCAAATAATTTAAAGGACAGAAATGCCATACTTTGAAACACCCCTTTTCCCTTAGAGTAAAGTTATTAAGCATATTGATCAACAATTTTCATTTCAAAAGCATTACACATGATTTTAAAGCATCCTAAAACATCCTGAGAAAGCTCTCTTGTCTGTAATACAGAACTGCAAATGAACCTGCATCTATCGAACATTTCCTACAAATACACCGGTCCCACTCTCCCTCTCCCACCTCATTTTTTTCTCTCTCTTTTTTAAAAAGCCAGTATTTAAGTTCAGTAACTTTTCAAAATGAGAGAAAAAGAGTCCTTGTGATAATTTCCTCAAATCAAATAGCTAGAGCTGCAAATTTGCACAATTGTAAAATGTATATGAACAAAGGCTTTACTGAGGCAGTATAAATGCAATTACACCATGACATTTTATTCAGAAAGCTGTCTCAAAGCACTTACAAGTAGCTATTTTTTAATTGAGGCCCAAAATAGCATTTAAGATAATGACCAAGCATACATTGTGGAAGAAACAGCATTAGTGTCATTAAAAAAAAAAAAAAAGAAAAGAAAAGTTTGCAGAGAGCATTTTGAACATGGAATAAAATCCCTCAAACTTCTTAACACAAATCTCTCAAGATTTTAACGTCAATATATGGACAGGATTTTTTGCTGTTTGTTAGCTTAGAGCACAAACAAAAAAAAAAAGACAGAAAGTTACTAACAGTACAAGTTGCTTAAACATCAATGGGTTCATAGTGTGAAAAAAGTTGTTAAACTTACTTTATTTTTGTTTCCAAAACTTATATGTTTCTCCTCCCTTGTGTGCTGAACTGTGCACTAAAGCTGTGTCTTTGAAAGGTAGTTCCCATGATATGACATCCAGCGCCTTTGACTGCCTAGAGATAAGCACCTGCGTTTGTGTCCCCTCTTTACGTCACACCTCCCTATTCAAACCTTCTCAATATGATTCACATTTGCACATCAACAGCCTCATGCGCATACACAGATTTTTTTCGGCTCTGGGCCCAAAACTTTCACTTTAATTTTCATCACATGATTGCTGTGGCATATGTCCTTCCAAACCTCCCATATATCAGTCATCATGCAAATGAGATGGAATATCACTCCTCTGCAGCAGATGGCCAGGGATGATAACAATGGCTCAACAGAGGAGATTCAATGTCCCTGACTTTATCGCCACGGCAACAACAACCTAAAATATATGTAATGGAAGTGGTGCTTATTAATTTTGCAGGCTCGAGTGTTCTGATTTTGTGAGTGAATGGGCTGAGTTAAAAAGGGGGCTGTGTCCTCCTGCCTCTAGAAGACTATCTATAAAAGCCAGGGACCTGGAAATTATTTTCAGTGACTAAGAAGGCAACAGCCTAGCAATTATTTGAGTAATTAGGTGTAATTCCTCCCTGTAGGCCTTGTACCCTCCTGTGCTTGTTTCACAGAAGCTCGTGAATTAGACAGGCACAGATACTGAAAAGAAAAGTGCCTCAAGATATAGCAGGAGAGCTTGCAGGAACTAAGCTTCAGTGATATGACACTTGGCCTCCACCAGGCTTGGTAAACACAAGCCCCAAGCCATAAGTAAATAGAGGCCCCATTTCACAAACAGAGACCAATTAAAATTACAAAGGCAGCCACACTTCTGGGTGGGGCTGGGGGAAGCTTTATTCTGCCATGGTCTCACTGTGAGTCGCACACATAATGGTCTCTTGGTTCGGAGCACTGAGTGCTGTATTCCATTGCTATCTGTCACTATCAAACCCTAGCACAAGGCTCTCTGGGGCTGTGGATTTCTCCCTAGGGATTGATCATGCACCTTTAAGGGAATGTTTCAAAGTGAATTTTCTGTGTGCTGTCTTCTGAATGCAAACCAGAAAGAAGAAGTAAATGCAGCAGTTTGCTATTTACCTTCAACAGATTAACAGGCAAGAGTATCGAGCTCCATTTTACTCCTGAGCAAGCAAAATCTCCACAGTGTCTCTGTACCAAGTGTCAAAATCTCCACAGAGTCACAATACCCTGTTCATGCCACAACTTTCACATGCTTTAATACTTTGGGCGTGGGAGTAACAATTTGATTCCTCAGAAATACAGGTCAGCTATAAACGGTATGTTTAACTAAGAAAATATACTTAAAGAAACTATTTGTCTTTTGTTCTTTTGCCCAGGGAAGACCTTGGAAAAATGGAGAATCCTTTGTCTCCCTCTGCAGTAGGAGGGAGAATGTTTAAGTAAAACTGATTAAACATTCTGGGAAAGGAGTGGCAGGGCTCAACACCATCTCAGCACTGCTCATGTTCTCTGTTAGCATTTCCATTTTTTATGAAACTTGTCTTCAGGTTTCTAAACCTGAAAATTTATGGGTTTCTAAACCCATATAAGCCGTCTTAAAAAAAAAAAACAAACAAGACTGGCATATTTCTATTGTGCACCAATGTCATAAACTTCCAGAACATTCCAGTACATCACCCAGCACTGTCACCTTCGGACCTAGTAATAGATACTACTGGAGTACAAATGTTATTAGCTCCAAACATAATGATTCGGAAAAAAAAAAAAAATTAATGTAAATCTTTTTGTTCATCTTTACCTCACACTTTGGTATGGAGTTTGCAATTACATTTTCCAAACATAATGTTGCAGTTGAGTTTTGTTTTCCTGTTTCAGAAAAGCTCAGCTGAAATGAAAACTTAGACTTTTTTTTTTTTAATGTGTACCTGGTCTTTTTGTGTCTGTGTGTGTGTCCGTGCATGTGTGCATGTGCAATAGAATTCTAGAATGGTATATGTCCATGGTCTTTACTTCTGTGCATTTCTTCTTCCACCTTGCTCATTTGAAATAAGTCATGAACAAGGCACTTATGGTGAAATGAAGATAGGCTTGGTCCAGGACTATGCAAAGCTCTGAAGCTCCTCGTAGTGGAGCAGTAGTTGGACAGAAAGCCAATACAGAGAGTACTTCAGGAATGATGCTTCCCTGACAGCTTGTGTTATTTATGGGACTGGCCACTGTCTTCTGAACCAGATGGAGCTTTTTTCCTAGACTTTTTTTTCTTTTTCCTTTTTTTTTTTTTTTGTGATCTGCTGTGCTTGGCCTTAATTGATCAAAGAGATTGGCATTTAGGTCACTGTCTTTATTTTTTCCAGGGTCAAGAACAAGCACCTCATTTACCTTAAAGATACAGCTCACTTAGCAGAGATATTCAGATCCTCTTGAACATGGGAGGAACATGGAGCTGGAGGATGAGTAATATTTGTACATACAGATTACTTTTCCCTGTATGATATCTATATAATTGCAGTGGTAGCACCATGCATATTGAAAACTACTTCCTAAAAAAGGATTTGAAAGGTATGTGTTACATTCTACTGAGACACTTAAATAGGAAAGAATAAAATCTTTGTCATTAAATCAAACTTCAGATTTAACACAAGTTTGCATTTTGCACGGTTTGCAGTCCCATAAGTAATGGAAAACTGGTAGATTGGATTATGTTCAGTACCCATTTAGAAAAAATGTACTTAGGATGTAAGTGCTTAAAATTTAGCAAAACTTTATTCATCCTGGTTTAATCCTCTAAGCAATAGGAGGTTCTAAACTTGCAAGACTAATGAGGAAAAGATAAAAAAGCTAAATTATCCCTCAAACTGCTACTTAGGCAAAAGTGAAATATAATAGGAGAGAGTGATGGCTTGTTGCAGAAACACAAATGAAACAAATGTGCATTGCAATATTCAGTAGTTACTATTCAGACTTGTTGTGATAAGAAATTGTGCATTCATGGTTAGGTACAAGACTTCAAAACCTTCAGCTGATAAATAAAATACTCCCCAAAGACTATAGATAGAATTATCAATTAATGGTGGTAACACATCAGATAAACCAGACTGACAAAGAAAATTTCCTTGTAGACTGTACAGCAGTTACCTGACTGCTATTAAAATTCAGGGAAAATTTCAAAAACTGCACTGAACTTTAAATAAGTACCATGAATATTGCATTAAATAGTACTAAAAATGTCAATGTTTTCACCTGAATTTAGTTTATCTTCCAGTCATGAAAGAGAGACTAATACAGTGAAAAAGATAGTTTTCCTTCTTCAGCAAATATAGATGTACTCTCTGTATCCCCACACCTTACCAAATTATATTCTAGATCTGCTTAAAAGAGAAAAACTTATTTTTGCTACCTCCCAAACAAAACATGAGACAAAAAATAGAGAATTACAATAATTATAAAGAAACTTTAACATAAGAAATGTATTTCTACTTCTGTGAACAGCTATTAGCTTAGCAGAACCACAACTAAACATTCTTGAAAGGGAGATGTACCAAAGAAATCAGGGAGATCACATGAGACGTGTTGAAAAGCAAGCAATATGAGAGATGAAGCTCTCTTTTTCTCAAAGAGATAAGGGAATGAAATATTCTCTGCTGGTGCCAGTAAATTCATTGCACATGTTGACATCATCAAGCACCAATTGCAGAGTCATTATTGACAATAACATTGCCAAAGTTGCCAAACCCATGAAGCACCTGGTTGAACAAAAATAATAAATCAACTTGGAGTGAGTTATTCTAGCAGGCTTATGCTGAGGAAAGCTGGCAGATATATACATAGCATAAAAACTACAAATCATTAAGCATTAAACTTTGAAATGACATTTAGAAAATGTACTAACCATGTTGGTACAACATATTACTTCAAAAGTGTCTGTTTAGAGGAATAGAAAGGAGGAAGAAGAAAAGACACCTGAACTAATATTAACAAGGGAAAAATTATCCAATTAAAATTATATATTGGCACATGGGAATTTAAAGGTTTTCAGCATGTTCTCTATGAAATAGTCTATTCACTGAAATAACAGAAAGATTTCATCTTCTCTCAAGCCAATTTCTTTCTTAAATGTTTGCTCAACATTGCCCTAGAGAAAGCCAGCAAATTTTGAAGTACTCCTTTCCTGCCAATAAATTATACCACAGAATGCTGAAAACAGACATTTCAGGTGAGTTTTTTTGAAGTCTCTTAGTGTAGGTATGCACCCAATTCTCTTAGGCTTTCTATAAAAATACTCAAAGGACTGTGGAAGATTCTCCAAGCAAAGGATGTAAAAAAGTATTTCTAATGGGGCTTATTGTTGGGATTGTAGTTCACTGAAAGTGAGATTCTAAAATTACTGGTTAGATTTGCAGTTTTATGAAATTCAGGCAGATTTAAAACCGGGGGGGGGAATCATCTTTTTTGCAGTCTTATTTACTTTAATATAATAAGTAACTGAAGGCAGTTATTTAATATTCACTGGAAATTAGGTGTAGGTAATGTCAAATATGGATTAAGCCTTTCAAAAACTCCCATAATAAGGCTAAATAGTAACAAATTTTCTCAGCTCTTGTTGTTAATTAAAAAAAGCTCTCAAATATATCATTCTCCTAATCATTGTAATATTAAATGCATAAATAAAAAACAATAATCATATTGCTATTGTGGTAACTTTCTATCCTAGATATTATCAGATTTTCATTTGCATTTTAGATAGCTGATCAGCTTAAAAGTTCTTTTGAGTCACAATGTTGGATCCTGTAATAAATTAGCAATTTTTAAGTCCTGACTCAGAAAGAAAAAATATTCTGTTTATGTAAACCTTATTTTAGAGAACTTTTGACTTCTAAATTATTGATCTGTTTGCTGCCTATTTTGTGGATTTGTGACTATATGTGCCATTTGTACCTTTCACACACCATCATAAATTTTGTAAGAAGTAGGGGTGACACCTTTAACTTCTACTGTTAACCTTGAAAAATTTCATCATGTGTATCTGCAGCATCAGACTCTGGGAAAATAATTATTTCTAACAGAGCAAATGAGCTCTGAAAATGTTAACACAAAGTTCACCTAATCTAAATAGTCCTGAGAAGTACAAAGCTCAACACAGTTGTGCAAATATCCTGATCTCTGACAACTGCGTCTCTCCCTCAATTCCCTTCATATTTTTCATTATGTATATTTTAATTAAAGCCTACCTAAGGCAACTAGGACCATTCCAGTTTCTGTTTGGGAAACATTCTTTCTCTGATTTGGACTTGTCTGCAGGCAAGTGCGTCTGCTTGCTCTGTTGTTTCTGTTGCTCACATTCCACAGTTTTTTTTCAGATTAGAGAATTCAACAGGTAAACATCCATCTGTCTTGCAGGCTAAGTTCCTGTCCTCCTATTTCCCTAGGCTTCCAGCTGTGGTTCTCCAGATTTTTGTAGTTGATAGCCATGCCTTGGGAAAGTGCCAAGGCAACTTTTTCTGCTGCTCTCTCAGCCACATACACAAAACTCCAACACCTACTGCCAGCAATGTCTTACCTGATCCTTGACAGCTGCTTCCTCCAGGGAAATCCTGCACATCATTTCCCTCTCTCCTTTCTGCTTGTGTAAAGAACATACTTATTCTCCAAAGACAACCCTAATGACGCTGTAGAAACAGTGATCTTAGTGTTCCTGGGGCTTAAAAATTCTACATGGTGAACCAAAATTCAAAGGGGTCTCAGCATTAATTATCACGATGAAAGGAGCCAGTTGAAAGAAGTATTTTTAAACATAGCTTTTGTGGATATAAAGACAGAAAATATTGGCATCTTCTTCCTTCTTTAACTCGCCAGGATTTTGGCACAGGATTTTCCTTCTGCTTCTACATTTTTAGGATCAATTTTATAGATATATCCTACAAAAACCAGTATGACTTTTTCAGTAGAAACGACATCATAGTACAAAGATTTCTATAATATTTTTAAAACTTTGTCAGGTTTCACTGTTAAAATTTCTAAATCTATATTGTTGGGGTTTTTTAAATAACATTAAAATAATGTAGCTTAACTTTGAATAACTTTACTAGAATGTGTTCAGAGAGTTATGCCATAAAACACAGTAATCTCACAAGGAAATCTTAAGCATTGCATGAAAAGGATCCAAAGTCTGCATATGCAATCTTTTGAGTATATGAACACAACTGGATTTTAATTTACATTTTATGCATCTTGTTAGGATTTTAAAATACCATTCTAATTCAATAAACAATTACAATACTTTATGTTATAACACAGTGTATGCAAACTTTGGCTGTCCAAACTGCTATAAATAGGCATATGTAAATTAATCTCTGTTTTCAAGTATCTATATACAAATATGCATTTTATATAAATGTGTAAATATATATGTGTAAATTTTAGGCATACTTTAATTAAGCCTTCAGGGCAGAAAAATCTTTCTAACACTGAAGAGACAAGTTTAATAGAATGGAAATAGGACTATAAACTTTTTCTAAACGGTTTGCACAAAAGTAAAGGAGAGCCATGAGAGGGTTTTTTGTCTTTTTTTTTTTTTTCCTTAGTGAATCAATGAGATCTACAAGAATGCCTGGTCTTTAATCATGAAGTATTTAAAAAGCTTAAATCCAGAAAGGGATAACAACTATCTGAAAAAAGGAGAACTATGTTTCCATGGACTAGTCTTGCTTTCTTTTCTCACACACTTTGTTGAACAGCCTACATGGCCAGAGGCTATTCTGGACCTAATCCTAGGAAATGAGCCAAGCGTGATAAATAAGGCTGAATGCTGGGAGTGGCTAGTGTAAACCACTGTGCCATTAGTCACTAGCCCTCAGTAAGTAAGTATATGTTTTCTTCTGGCATTTCTAAAAGCAGTCTTTTAATTTAAAGCTCAGTAATTTTCTCTGTGTTGGAAATGTCAACCAAGAATATGCAGAGAGTCCCAGAAACTAATCACTTGCTCAAAAACTCCAGGTAGATCAACACATGAATTATGCTCCACTTTGATATACACCACGCTGCCAAACATGAGTTGCTTTTGAAAGTATCGATTAGATTGCCTAGTCCTATGTCCATACAAATCGCTGGCAAAATATTCTTATTGTCAGCAGCAGCAGAAAAATTAGGCCCATCCCTCCTACTAGAGAAAAGGCAACATTTTTTCCATTAAATTATTTGAAAATAATTTCAACTAACAAGGGCAGATATGGCAGCAACTGAAAAAAACCTTCCAAAAACCTAAAACTTTAAACGTGTTATTTTTTCCTTACTCACTTCAACTTCAATTTTTACAGTTAAACAATTTGTCTTCAATTAAAAAAAAAAAAAAGAAAAGCTTAAAATAAAACCTAATCATCACACCCCACTAAATAAACAAAAAAATCCTCAGCTATTCTTCTTTTGCTTTTGGAGAAAATATGGCAATTTGTATTCCAATTTTTTCTAGCCAAAGTTACAGGGGGCTAAAATAGGGCTTTATAATGGAAGTTGATTGCAACCCTAACTATAGAGGGGCTACTGCCTTTCCATAATAAAGAGCTGCACATTTCCAAGGAGGGGAGGAGAATACTGCTCTGCATGACTTCTTGTAATTTTGCTTCTTTAAATTAAGGTTGCGTCTCAGGAACTTTCTTAGTTTTTTTGAGCATAAAGTTTGATATTTCACTTCATGTGGTTTTAATTCTGATCCTAGCACACTGGCATTTTGCAGTTGATACGCATAAGAAATAGGGAAAATTATGAAGCTTTGCACTTTTTCAGAGCTGTGGTCCCAATTTAGTTTGGGGTTAGTGGTTTTTGGGGAGGATTTTTTTGTGTTCTTTTTTTTTTGTGGGATTTTTGGGGTGGTTTGTTTTTGTTTTTTATTTGTATGAATCATATGAAAAGGCCATGCAGGCTAAAGCAGCAATTTAAACATGTTTGGATTTCGTTTGCTTGCTTCGTATTGTCTTCTTGCTTAATGGTAGAATGATTTTTGGCTGTTTAAATTTCAATCTGGAATGAGTGCTGGCTGTTTTTCTTTTTCCTGGGCATAAAATGGGTGAGACCACGGAGACTGTGTCAGGAATGTAAACTGTGAGCATAATAACCAGTGCCTAGGTATGATATTATTAGCCTCAGTTTCTATTACACAAAGGTTTGACTAGCAGTAAATTTTTTTTGGTCATCTGGATGTTTTACCACCATTAAAGACTGCTGACAAACCACAAAGAGCATATAAAAGAATGAGATTATGCAAATTTAAATTGGGATTGATTTCAGATAATTATAAGTCATATTGGTGTGGGGGTTTTCCACTGTCTTCAAGGGAATACAGAGGGGATGAGATGTAGTAAAATGGACATCCTTGGAGGAAAGATTTAATTGCATATAAATTCAGATATATGGTCTGGCCTCCAAAACTTTGGTGTAGATTTCAGTCCATTCATATCTATTGCTCCATTGCTTCTAATCCCTGCAAAAAGCCATTGAACTAGATTTTTTGTTATGTCTCTGGTTAGTGAACCTAACACTTTCAAATGTTTTCATAACAATGACAGGTAAGAATATTCTTCCAACTTAAAGAGCTTTGCATAAAAGGCATGCAGCTTAAGGGCCTACCACACTTAAAAGCACAACTCCTGGGTATAAAGGCTCTTGCCTTTTTGGAGACAGCAGGCAAAAACTTCACTTATATAAAAGGCGGGTTTTTTCCTCATAGTTTGGAAACTCTGGAGCAGAACTATAATGTACCAGTGAGGGTTGCTAAAAGATTCATGCATTTTAATTCTTTTCTGCTGTATTAAAATCCTCAGTGACTATGGAGGAAATTAGTTTAAAAATTTAATTCTCACGCACGTTTATTAATTGAAATGATGGAATAAAGGACTGTATTTAAAGACAAAATTTACATTTGACATTTACAAAATGTCTCCTAAAATTACTGCCTAAGTATATAATGTGCATTTTTTTGTGTATTCTTTCCCTAGAACACTCTAAAGAGTAAGCTTTCATGTTAAAATTATCCTTTCCAAATATTAATGAAAACAGTAGTATTGTTTTTCAAAAGTCTTATTTAGAAAACAAGAGTGTGGCATTTCTCACTTGAAAAGGATGTTATTACATTACTAGAAGAGAAAACTAGAACAATGCCTTTTGGGTATGCAGGAAAAATACTTCCTTTCTGTTCTAGGCACTTAAAGTGCAAAAAAAAATTAATTATCAGTTCTTGAAGGATCAGTAACAGTTTTTTCCTCTTCAAGTCCATGTATGAATAAACATGTGAATAAACATGGGAAGGGCTAGTTATAAAACATCAAGCCATACATGGGAAACATAACATGTTTTGTTTTACAAATCAGTTCTAAGTGTAGAATATTTCAGTACTTTTTATAATGTATCTAAACTATAATTTTTATGTATCAATTATAATATCAATGTTTGATTGTGTATGTACTACACTGAATTCCCATTTGTCCACAGAAACAGTGACCCACCTTATAAGGATAAAAATTTAAATCCCTAAATAAAAAAATGTAATTTTACCTTTTCACCTTTTCAATCAAAATACACAAAATAGGTAATTGAAGAAATGTACATTCAGATGATTTTATTCAAATGTGAAGCTAGTGTATCTTCCACATTGTCAAAAAGAAGTAGCAAATGTAGTACAAGTTTCTTGCTAATTGAAAATCTGCATCTTCATAGTTCAACTTTGCATTAAGAAAATAAGTACAAATGCAATTCTTTGAGTCAAGTTTTATTGCTCATTTATTCAAAATGATAGTAAGAACTAGATATTTAAATTGCTATGACTTTCATCTGTCTTTTCTCATCTAGGTTCAGCTAGAGTTGATTAAAAAACTGTGGTATAAACCCTGTAGACCTCTAACTCCATAGAATACGTTGATATTAAATTAAACCTGAGTAAAGCCAGAAAAACTACCAGACTGTGAATGGATCATCCAATATTTTTAATTCCACTTAGTAGGTGCCATTGACTAAAAAACAAAATGCAATCACAGATTTGCCAGGAATGGAATAAAAATCCCACATTTGATTGTTTTCCTGACTAACTTACTAAAGATATGACTAATTTTATAATATTTTAAAGCATCCATATGCTTTAATTTGCATGCTTCTGTATGTCACTTAAGGAGAGAAATTTTTCTAGGGTAAGCACTGTCACAGAACAAGAATCAAGGAGTCTGTAAATATAATGCCTTCTTCACAAAAAGTTATCTTAAATAAATCCATGATCAGAGTTAAATCCATTACATCCAAAAAATACAAATTTAGACCTTTAATGTATTACTCACTTGCTTAATTACTTATTTCTGTTTAAGTTATTTTGTTCTGTTTCTTGAAGGGTCAAATTTACTATAAATAAGCAGTACATCCAGGAGTTTAAATACACCAGACTCATTCACACAGAACACTAAATGTTCTGTCACCAAGAAAAATGCCTGTCACGGGGGCTTTACACATTTCAGGATGTCTGACAACATTCCTAGGAAAAAATTGCAGTTCATTGTGAAATGTTGATTAGGAACGGCACACAACTGCTTTGTAATGGCTAGTTTGAGTGTTATAACAAGCCTGAAATTATGTTCTAAAAAAAAAAAAAAAACAAACAAAAAATAGTAATTTCTCTTAAAGGAACAAAATAATTACGATTTAAGGGACAGTACCAAATCTTAACACTGTATTTCAAAAATCAGCTGAGGGACACTGCCTGTTAAAGAGAGCAGGTTTGATGTGCTAACTGTGAGACTTATGATTCAGTGATTTCTCACCTTTAGGCTCCTACATGGAGCATTGCAAACAGCTACCTGACCTCACACAGCATTCAAATAGGAATGCTCAGATCCAGTGCAGAAGTGTTACCTAACAAGCTCAGAATTTATCTTCTTTCATTAACTTTAGACCTTAAACATAATACAATATTTTTCGTGGCTTAAAAGCATATAAGCATCTGTTAGCAGAAGCTCTTTATTTCACATAACAAGAGAATTCTGTTTATAATGTGTCACCAGCTGCTCAGTCAAAATGGGTTCTATTAGAACTAATTTAATTTTACATAAGTTGATCTATTTGCATTCTGAGTCTCCAGTTAAATGACTAGGTACTATTTTGTAGACTGATCCTGCTTCAAGCCTCAGTGTATGGACAATGCTTAATCAGTGTGTACATCAGGAAATAAACATAATCAGCAAGTGCACTAATTAAGCCAGGAAAATTTTGCAACATGCATACACTGTATGGATTAACAAGGCAATTCATTACAATTCTTAATTATGGAATATTATATTTTCCGTACATTTTATTTTATGATGCTTCAGATGAGTTTTCTCTAAATACAGAAGCCATCTACACTTCTCAAAGTACACAGTGAGATCCTTTTAACTCAGGCACATCTGTGTAGCCTCTAGTCTGGAAGCCTCTGTGGAAAACATGCTTTGTTATCTCCAGCCAGATAACCTGATATGCTCTCTTAAACAAGCGGTTACTAATCAGATGTTAATATGTAGATGATTGAAAAATAAATTCAAAATAAAACATATAGATAAAAAATTAATTTGCTGATATGGAGCTTCTTCTAATCCTTAAGAAGGGGTTTTTAACATGTTTATTTCTGAAAAGTCAGCAAATAGGCACCTAGAGCTTGAGATGCAGCACTCAGGTTTTAATGCAAAAAGCATCCATTGAACTCAGCATGCTTCAAGCTTTTAGTATAAACTGGTGGCAAGACTCCAGTCTGAAGCAGAGATGTCAATAATGCCAAACCTGCATGGTGGTAAATGTGTGGGCTCCTCTTCTCTGGGTAATAACACTGCTTCTTTGACTCCCTGTCTAACAAATGTTGCATCCTACTGCACAGCTTCATGTCAACTTCTTGATGAAGGGGTTTTTCACATGGAATAAAGGAGATTGGTCTCATTGGAAACATAGGGATTTAACCAAGAAGTTTGTATTAGCAGAAGTGGACTTTATGAAAAGTACTTTATCGGCCTGGCAGAAGTATTATAATATAGCTGACTTCTGAAGTTGTTCTACACCAGTGGAGAAGGACTCAGAATGTTAGTATAGCTTTCTTCTGAGTAGCCAAGAAATAGGCTGTTTCAGAGCTGCACATGGGTAAGATCATTGTATCACTTCTAAGCCTTGCCTGTGCAGTTTGCATTTTGCAGGGAAAGGCTACCATGATTTTAAACCACAGTGAAGTGGTTCCTGCAGCACCTTCTCAAGATGAAGAGGGGCCCTGTTTCCACAGCAAAAGGACACATAACTATGCTTAGTAAATAAGAAATGTTTTACTGGATAGAAAGTTTATGTATAGAAAAAGATAGAAAGTTTATCTGTCAGGTGCTCCACAGCCAGACAGCCCCAAGAATATCTCCTGGAGCACCAGCACATTTGGCTCATAGCTTCAGTGTGTGAATGGGAGAACCAGAAGAGTTGAAAGTCCCCTAGGATATTATTTTTAAACCTTAGGTTAGAATACCATGGAAGGAGATTTCTACATAGGCCCAAAACATAGATCATAGCTCTCTAACATGATGTAAGGTATCCTTCTTGTCCTTTTATTAACTCATTCTTCGCTCCATTTCCATCTTCATCTCGAAATCACTCAGGGGAAGTGCACATATATTTTCTGCTCTATAGATGCAATCTGCATAAACTATCAGGAGATTCATTGTTGGGAAATATTCTAGTTGTCACAAGAATGGCTAAAATGAGGTTATGAATCTTTGCCATTACCACAGCCAAGCTTATTTCTTAGAAAACGGGTGAAGCTAAATTCCAGTGTTAATTTAGTTTAGGTCTGTCTGAAGAGTATCAAATGGGTACACTTCCATGTTGTTATTTTACCACAGTACAGGACCAATTTTACTCTTGTTTGTACTGTGCTTTGGATGCAAAATATTGGTTTGAACTGTTAGCATTTCCTGCCCTTGATGTCTCTCATATTAATCAGAATAAGTCAATTGTAACTTTAACATTAATTTACATTAAGATGACTAAGGCTGGGGGCTTTGACTGTAAATTTAAAAAACTACTGTCAAATAAGAGTTACACCATGGTCTGTTGCTAGCAGAAATGCCAAGCAGTGCCCATATTAGGATGGTCCCTTGGCATCTGCATGAGTCATGAACGTGTCTTTTGGCCACTGCTTCATTTATTGCTCATTATGTTTGTTGTGGACTGGTAAAGCAGATATAAATAGAGAAATGCTTACGTAGTGTGACGGACAGATTATGTTTAAACATTTTCAATAGCTTATCCAAAACCTGACAAAGTAGCTACTATTGGCATCTGAAAATTCCCATCCCATAAAGGATTATTCGTGTATATTTAGGCCTTGCTTACCACCTTATTTGTGGCAACAGGCATGAAAGAAAAAAAAAAACCAGGGTCTAATATATTCAGTGAAAGCACTTAGTAGAGATATGAAATATTCATGTGTGGGACACAGGGCTTAACAGCACAATAAAAATGCATTCCCAAAACAGAGGCCAGATCACTTAAATGAGATGGAAAAGGATATGTGACAGCACCAAACCCTTGTCCAGAGTTCTGGCCTAAAGGCAATGAAATAAGTGAACTGACAATCTGGGTAAAGCTTTTGTTGTTGAGAGTAATAATTCACATATTCTTTGCATGAACATGACAACTGAAAATTACTTTTACATCCAGTTCTTCTTTCTGTCCTAAATCAGCCTATGATACAGCTAAAGTTTTTTAAAAGGACATTTGCCATCATCATGGTCAAACAATATGGAACATAAAAGATTAAAGTTCTGAAACTTCCCTAATCCTGTAGTAATACTTCTTTTCATGTCACAGACTGTACTTACTGCTTTCTTGAGACCACTAAATAATGATAGTGCTTGGGTTTTAATTTGAGTTTAAAAATAAAATAGGATGCCTTTTTAAAAAAACTTTACTTGAAGTATAAATTAATTTGCATTGGTTTATCAGTTACAAAGTATATTTGCCTTTGAGCAATGACTTTGTCACATCATCAAGTCATGGAAAATTCAATCTGTCATAGGCTGAAGGGCCAAACTATAATAACTTCATTAGAGCATCACAAAGGGAGACACAGGAAATTATATTGACGGTAAATTATTCCTCTCAAATCTCAACTGTTAGAGGACTTTTCTAATAATATCAATTTAGAAGAATACAATCCTATGTCATTGCTGATTTCACAAATTGTAGAGGTCATACTGAGCAAGTGTGGACAAAGCTGTTTCTCCATTTGACTGTATGCTAAAAAGTAGATATTATCCCAGGCTTGTTTCAGGGACCACATTTTTACTTCTGTTATCTGAGGACTGAGATATCAGAAATGGTGATAAACAGAAGTTGCTTACCTGTAAACAATGCAAAGTGACAGGTTCTCAAATAATGCAAAACTCTCTTGAAATAATGTTTAACATAGTCCTTCCTAAGGCCCAAAGACTTTGTTCAGAATTGTGGTATTGCTGTCTGAGTTTATATAGATCCACATTTGACAGATTTAATAATTAAATTAATAGATATTATCCTGAGCTACATGGCATACAGGCAGGTGGAAATTAAATTTATGCCATTGTGAGTGGAAATTTTGTGGAACTGGCTTAAATGTGTCCACCCTGTTTAGGCCTGTGGCTCAATTTAACTCAAATAGGTAAATCAAAATCAGTGAATTTTTCAAACACTTCAGGTTCACCACCTCACTCACAAAAGTGTTCTGTAACCACCAATATTTCCACATATAAATAAATATTTTGGACATATAAGACAGAGGGTTTCCAGATGTCAAGAGCCAACATTTGAAAGTACAGTCCTAAGTGTCATGTACGACCCTTGATGGATGCACACAGATCACAATGACTTCACAGAGATTTCTGCACACAGATGGATGGTAAGATAGGGCTGTAATAAAATGAACATTAATCTATGAACAGTGTTGTTCTCCACCATAGGGCAATGATACATTCACTGTAAACTTTTTCCATCTGTCAAGTGCACTGCAGTGTTCTTGTGCCTACATCAATATTCTTTCATATTTATACCAGTGGTTTTTGAACACCATATTAGACTGAATTTAAAATATAACAAATAAAAATAAGTGGTGTAAAAATCCAAAACTGGCTTGGAAAGAAAGAAGCCTGTAACTTGCAAACGAATCTGCCTTCAAGCAGAACAGCGAATTCCAGTTAACTGCATTAACATCACTAAAATACAAATATTGTATTCATTGAAATAGTAGTTTATAGTTCCTCATATGGGAGAAAAAAAGCACATGCTAAACTGACAGAAGCACAGTTGAAAGGAAGTGGTCAACCTCCATACCAACAGTGGAGAAGTGAGATTTGCAGTTCTTCTTTTCCAGTCTGTTAGGTTTATCCCTCAGTCTGAGGTTATATTGGTGGTACACATGAGTGTACAAAAGATTTTACTTTTACAGGAAACACCTCAAGTCAGGTTCATGGCATAGGCAAGAGCATTGAAGCAAATAATGAAAAACAATACTTTAATACTCAGTTCTTTGTTTGCTGATAATAATTGAATTTAACTTAATAATATTATTTGATAATTTAAAAAGCTGGTTGAATAATGAAAATAATTACTTGTGAGTATTTTAGTAACAATTGATGGAAAAATGTGAATAGGTCACTAAATTAAACATTATTTGACTATCTATACAACTAATTGAATAATGGAAACATTTATTCACCAGTAACATATTCATCTAGTACAGAAGAAAGGAAACAAACAATTTGCAAATCAGACCTACATTAAAAGGATCTGATTAATATCTGTAATATTGTCCAAAATTTTTGTTATTGTTACAAAGAATATGAAAGCTTACTGAAATAATATTGTCATTTACAATGACAGAATCTCAAAAGGGAAATAATTTGGCTAGAACACGCTGGTATCATTAATCCACTGTATATTCAACTTGATGAATGGAATGACATTTCAAAGCTCATTTTAGGTGCAGGACCAAGAACTAGATGACCTGTTTTCTTCTCCTAGTCTTATCATCAATTATTTTCACAGGATTTTTACCTCCCTAGCTGGAAATTACTTGTTTCTGAGCTAATTACTTCTACTTAAGGCAAAGCTATGAGCTTTATTCACAGTCGAGTGAATAAGTACCCTTAACTACCTTTGAGTTAGGGCAATGTAGTAAAACGGGTATAATTAACTGAGGCTCAGAAGAATGGAATACTTGAAAGAAACAATATTCTTACAAGGTATCTCACTTCAGCTTCCTCAAGGGTTCCTGTGAGGGGATCTTTCACCAGTGAGTGAAATCAATGATTAAGTGTGAATAACTTTAGCATTTGTTGATGTTACTTGACACCTTAAAAAACAATCTGCCTGAAACTCATGAAACCAAAGTGGTTGGAAGTACAAATGTAAAACTGTGGAAACCACCTGCAACTGGTGATTAATGCAATCTTCAGGTTCACTTAACCAGTGCAGGGTGATGAAGAAATCCCTTTGGTCAAGAATCTCAGTGTATCCAAAATGTCAAGTTCCTAATGTCTTTATCTATGAGAAAACACCAGTCCTTGGAAGATGCAGTGTGCTTTCAGGGTCTGTAGGGGCTTGGAAAGCTGTCAGTAACTTCAGCCTGGATGAGCAGCATTCAGATCTTGTCTCTGAGCTTTGTTTCTAATTATTATTAGCCAAACTGTGAACAAGAAAGACTTTCCAGGGCACAGTACTAGGTGAATTTAATAAAGGGTCTTTGCCTGATTCTCTTCAACCACTTCAATTTATTGTCTATGTTCTCTGCTCCTGAGCAGAAAGCAAACTCAAAAGGTGCCAGATATCTGCTCTTAGCAGAAACAGGATACTGGAACCACAGCAGGAAACCAGAATTAAGAAAGAGAAAATGTTGTAAAATAATAAAAATAAAATAAATAGTTTCTCAGGACTTGAGAAAGAGTATAGTTTCATCCTTGGAGGGTCAGACATCTGTTTATTTTAATCTGAAAAGGACTGCAAAATATGTAAACAAAATTAAGACTCTAAGTATAGCTCTTTTCCAAACCAAAGCAAAGCTAATACAACAAAAACCTTAAATATTCTTTTTTGATTATTCAGAATTCAGTAGCAACTGTGCTATTTTGTATTAAGCCACAATACCAAATGTCAACAAGAAAAATCAGCTTGAAGTTAATGTTTTAACCTTTTTTGTTCTGACGGAATTGGATTCCCCCCACACCTTCCCTTTTCAAACAGAACTCACGCAAAACTGGCCACTTCAATGACACATTTTGACTTTGACAGAACTGCACATACTCTGAACAGCAACACTGGTGAGCCCTTAGCTAAAAAGCTGCATATAAATTAATGACTTGAACAAGCTTGCAAAGCCAAAAACTGAATTTTAATATGGGCCTGTACTTTTTTCTGTATATTCCTCTTCATAGTACAGTATAATACAGGTGATGAATATTTATTCAACCCTGATTAGACTTGAGCTGCATTAGTGTACTTTAGATTAAAGGTCTGTTGTTTCTACTGCCAATTTTCAGGCATGGTAATATTTTACATTTTAGGTATTTTGATTTACACATAAAAATATGCTTATTATAATATCTCCCTTATTAACCCTCTTTTCTGTCCTACCCTCTATTCATGGTAGTATTGTATTCATACAGTGGGTTATTACATTTACAAACTTACTCATTTACTGCAAATGTAGAAATTGCTATAATTAACTATGCATTCAGTACTAAATTTAACTATTCAAACTTAAAGTTGTATCTTATTCTTCTTAAAATATTTCATTACCAAGAACCTGGACATGTTTATTTTTAATTTTGAATTTGTATAAGTTTGAGGCTACTGTGCAGTAAAAAGTGGTGGTGTTTCCATGAACAACACAGGATCCCACAAGATAGGAGCAACAGGAAGCCTGACCATGCAGCACCTTTAGGTGCCAGGAATGTGGCATCATTGTTCCCACCAGTGAGGGAAACATTTCTTCCCAGCCCCAAACCCCAGCTAGTGCAATTGAGAAGAGTTAGCATAAATCCCACTGTAAACTGACCAGGATTAGAGCAGAGCAAATGTATTGTCATCACCCAAGTGCACTGTAAATCAACTATTTTCCATCCATTTCCAACAATTTACCAAGTAACTGGCAACATTTATCACCATAGCCAAAATCTTGGGGAAAAAAAAAAAAAAGCAGCAATGAAGAAATGAAGCAGAAAAAACATCCACACTGAAAAATTTCTTTCTCCTCTGGGCTTTTTGTGCCCTTTACTTTTCTTCCTTCCATTTCTCTTTCTTCCTCCTCACATAAACAGGTTACACAGACTTTTAAAATATAGGAACAATGAAAAGAGAATTGGACATACATAGAGGAAAGTCCAGGTAAAAACATCCTGCAGCCAGACAATAAATATCATGCCAGAATCTGATACTCCTGCAAGATCTTACTTTCAGTACATGCCATGAAGTGTTTCCAAGGTACAAGCACATCTAAGCCACACATTGGAAACCACATATATATTTGCTATACTGCCATTGCAAATACAGAACATTTTCTTATATTTGTGCATCTGTCAGCATCAGCTCCTCTGAACAATTATCATGGTGCACTACAGTACAAATGGAAGAAAGTAATGGTGTTAAAAGTCCCAATGTCTGAAAATGCAACAATGTGGGAAACTAAATATTGTATGACATAATGAAAAAGGAGGATTGAAGAGAGAAATCAGGTAGGTCGTTATTCATTATTTAGACTTCTAAATTGATAACACCTATTTGTGTCTTTTTGAGAACATTTATAATGTAAGCGAATTTGTGTATAAAATAGAGAAATATACCAAATTTCCTGGTCTGAGTAAATAAGAGGGAGTCAAAGCAAGAGAAAGAACAAAAGTGTGCCAAAGAAAATGATGAAGCAAAACAAAAGCAGACAGTAGCAATAATACAGCCACTTAAATAAAACTTAGGTGGGACTTTTGCCAGTCACTTTGGCCTAGGCATTTGTAGAAGGCAAACACAGTTATATTTCCTAATGAGATGGTCTAGAGGCAAAGAGAGCAAGTACCCTCCCTACCAAAAGGTGTATTCCAGAAGAGAGGATTTCAGCACTCACTCAAGAGAGTTGTGACCTCACTGCAGCTGAGCAACTTAAGAGCACAGGTCCATTTGGACACAGCCTGTCTTAGAAGACCAAAAATTACTGATACAAATGGCATTTACGAAGAACCTTAGACATCCTCAGAGACCAACCCAAGCAGTCAATTATCACCCCTCAGAGGAAAAAATGCAGAGTAACCAGCCTCATGGTTGCACCTTAGCCACAAAGAACTTCTGAAACTCATCACAAATGAAATATTAATGAGACAGTGGATGTTAAGGAACTCAAACAGTATGCACTACCAGAAATTAAATTGTTAAATATTTTGGCTAACTGCCATTTCAGTGATCATTAGACTGAAATATTTGGCTAGTAAATTCAGTGTCTTTAATTTTAATCAGATTTGAGTGTTTGCAAATGATGCAGCTGTTGCTATAAAGATAATTAAATAACCAAATAGCCAACAACTTTAATTTTAGGCTGTTTTTTTTTGAGAGAGAGATTTGAAGATTAGAGTTATTTGCAAACTCCTCAGACCCCACTGCTCTCAGCACTGAGAAAGAAATAATCTCAGTGCAAGAACTACGTGAAATACATTTATTGTCTTAGGCCAGTGCAAACAAAGTATGACAGACTTCACAAATCTCACCATCATAAAAGGCATCTTTGCTCCCAATCTCAGCAAAAAGTCAAAGGAAACCACAGAGATGCAATTACATACATCTCCTCTTACAATTGGTGCCACTAAAAAAGCAAGCTGATGGCATAGATCTGTAGGAAGGCATTTACAGTTCTGACTATTTGCACTGACTGGTTTTGTTTATTTGTTAGTGGTCCCTCTACACCAAGGTGTGGAATTGCAAATAGGATTACATTTCTTACTTTGAATATGATGACTTTACTGTGTAACATCACTGGAAATCAATATATATTGAAAGAAAATCAATTGACTCCAACAGAGTCACCAAAGATTTGTCTTGGCATAAAAGTTATGATAACTGGCTTGCTACAGGTTGCTGCTGATGTTTGGCTTGGGAGATAAATTTAGGCTTGGTCTATAGCATCAGAAGCAGCAAAATTTTTATAAGAAAATAATGTGAATTGCAGGTCTCTCCTCAAGTTTGTGGCAAGTTGCTTTGATTATACTTATATATTATAATATCTTGAAATAAGAGTACCATAATGACTATAGCTCCCAGGGACTACCCTGAGGGATATCCTGTCAGGGAGAACTCCACCAAGCATTAAATCCTAGGGAAAACAAGAGTTGCTTATGCAACTCTGGATAGTGTTTCTACTCTCCAAATACAGTTTCTTATGTGACTTCAATAGGTATTCACATTCAGAAACACAGTATAGTAGCTCAGGAAAGGTCAAATCCCTTAAATAAAAAATAAAAACTCTTTGGCATCTCCATAAAGCAGTACAAGGCACAGCATGAAATATTCCAGGAAGTGTAGACATAACTTGACTCAGTAGTGATGATATTTAGATTGAAGAAAAACAAGAGGTTTTAATTAAAGACTTACCTTCAAAATCATAAGAATCTCTCACTAACACTGACATGAAAGTCAAAAACCCATCCTAGGTGTCATCAGAGTAGCCTCTTTTTTTTTTTTTTAGTACATTTGTATGCTAATCATATAAGAAGCAAAAATAGGCTTAGATTGGAAATCAAAGATTGGTTGTATACAGGTAATAGAGTGCTCAAATGCTTTATTTTAAGATAGAAGGCTCTTGAACCAGGCTTTATTATTGAACTAAGACTATCTATCCTTTTTGACACTTTTTAAATTAAGTTCTTCCTCTAATTTATGTTTTTGTCAGCTTTCCTCTCTTACCTGGCTTTAAACTGATTTTTTTCTCTCAAAGTAATAAACTACTTCGGAGAGGAGAGAAAAAAATTTTAATGACCCTAGGAATTCAGATTAACAAAATGGATCATTTGTATACAGCTGCAGAATTATGAAACCTTTTGAAGTAGAGAGTCTCTTCAGCAATATACTGCTTCTACACATTGCCACAAAATTCCTGTTTGCACTCCCTACATTCTCAATTCTTGACATGTTTTAGCAGTACCTCATCCTTTTGGTGCAAAATTACTAGGTCAATGTTAAATCAAAGGGATAATGTTAAGGTCAAGACCATCAATGTACTCTTTTATTTTTAGTTCTGTGATGGATAAACCCCACTAGCCCTTGTACCA
This sequence comes from Dicaeum eximium, assembly GCA_013396995.1. Taxonomy (NCBI): domain Eukaryota; kingdom Metazoa; phylum Chordata; class Aves; order Passeriformes; family Dicaeidae; genus Dicaeum; species Dicaeum eximium. The sequence continues at coordinate 927,917 of VWZP01001133.1, forward strand.
AAGCACCAAACAAGAGTCTGGGTGAGCCTGGATTTGCACCACCAGTCATGTTTGGCTCTTTACTGGCTTCACTGTCTGCCTCCTTACTATTGCTACTCCAACCTGCTTTCAAGCATGGTCTGCACCCCATCTGACTTCAGCAGAGATGCAGGGAGCTGGTTCAGGCAAACAGAGCAGGGTAGCAGCTGCAGCCTGATGAGTGGTGGCAGACAGATAATCTACTGTGATGTCTTGTTGGAGAAAATTCGGGACAATATAATTTCCCCAGTTTGACATGGGAGCCTTGTTGGAGTAACACGAGGCTCTACACAGCACAACCAGCCTTGGGATGCTGTAAGCAATATTTATTTCTCTAATACAAAAATCAAGATTGCACGTGCATGCTCCGAAGGTGGCTTCACATTTTCAGCAGTTTACACATTACAGATATGAATACAGATTGCAAAAAGAACAACCTATTCAAGAGGAAAATTATAACAGCTCACATTTCTTCCCTGCTTCCTTTCTCTCTCTTTACCTGTCTCCAGTGTGATCTTAATTCTTCTTATCAGTGGGTCATGCTGCAGGCCTTTTTTGGGGCTCCTTTTAAAGTAAATAAAGTAAATAGAGGCAATCCCCTTTTTTAAAAAGGAGTTACTGATGTGAAAAGTAATCTGGTTTTCCTCCATTAAATAGAGTCATGTTCACAAAATCATGCAAACATCCACTTCTCATAATCCTGTTTCAAAATGGTATCTTACTTTGGCATGTCTTGCAGGGTTCTTGGTTTAGCATGAGGAAGAATTACAGGTTTTAAAATCTCTGAATTCTTACAGAATAAGGCTTCATTAAGGCAGTTTCATTCGGACAAAAATCCAATAACAACTTTAATAAAAATACTATCTCCAAGCAGGTCACTCTGTGGACATTTACTTTCCACATTAGAATATAGTTTCAGTACAGAAAATAAGTATACTCAACTAAAAATAAAATAGCAATTAGACAGGATCTTTACTTGCCTTCAGAACCTCAGGTGTCCTTTTAGATTTGTTTAAAGTTTCTATGACTGTCTAAAAGTTACACTTCCTCTCTGGATTTTTCAGCAGATATTGATTCAAGAACATTTTTCAGATTTATTTTGTACTAATAGCTGTATGCTGATTTTGTATACCTTTTCATCAACTTTGGCCATCAGAATTTAGATAAATGTAAAAAAATCCCCTCAGATAAAGAATATGAATGTCCCTTGTGATTCACTACCACAAGTTGCATTTACATTCCAGATTATTTCTTAAAGTGTCTGTGTGAGTACACATCCTAAGATGCAATTCCAGGACTGGTATTTTTTTACTTTCTAGTGTGGGAAGGACACTATCTGACTCTGGTATGGCCTCCTATAGAAACTGAACCATGAGGACAAATGGTAGAGCTGAAGCCCACAGTGATTACACAAGTACTACCAGATCTGATGATATGAAAGTAGTCTAAATTCACCATTCTGATTTCTCTGTCCAAACCCCCACAAAAAGAGAGGCCTAAGTATCCAGAGAATGACCCTTAAATGCCAGACACCCAAATAAAGATTAAGTGACCTGTGTGAAAATCTTAATTTGAAAAAGGAAAAATATTCTGAAAGCATGCAATGTCCATTATAACAAACAAAATTTCAGTGAATGAAAATCAAATATAATTTAGGTACTTTGATCTAAAATTTAAGTAAGTAACATTAATTTGTGAAAACTGTGCAAGCTATAAAAGAATACAATCAAGTTGTCTATTTATCTGTAGAGCAGATAAATATTGTTTCTGAAACTGCCTAAGCTTTTCCAGCCTATATGTTTCAGATGTGTTTTACAAACATATTACTCAGATCTTCCCTGTTTTGGATTTGATGATTGAGACTTCTCAATACATAGGTGCCATCATTTTGGGAGAAACGGGGCATAGAGGTAAATTAGTATTGACTGTGACTGTATTTGTTGTAAGCAAAAAGTAGAAAGTATTGTACATTCCCAGTGGTCACAGAGAGAGTAGAAAGAAAAATTAACAAATGCAACTTACTTTGTAGCTATATAGCTACTAGTAAGATAGCTCTGTTGTCTAAACTGAATTAATTAACTTTTAACTAAATTTGTCACTACATTCTCCCTAAAATACTCAAGTATGGAGTCAAGCCAAGGGTAGCTCTAACTTAAAATTGGATTTCTGCTACAGAAAAGGTTATCATTGAGAAGAAAATATTGAAGCCACACTATGGCTTCATCAGTAGTAACAGCAATTTATACAACTAAATATTTAAAAAGAAACGACCATGAAATATATTTATGCATGATAGATGCCGCTCTCAGTCTCCCCATGAGCGCTGATTTCTGAATGAAATCAGGGTCTGATGCTACAGAAGCAATTGAATTAATACTTTTGGGGCTGAACAGATCTGTCAGGAAGAGAGACAATGCCACAGAGTGTCATTGTCTTTTCCACTTCATTATTGGTTCTCTGTCAGCACACAGTGCCCCTGCCTCACTGCCTGGTGCGTGCTGGTGTCATGTGCCATGTTTAACACCTGGGCTCGTGAGAACTGAAGAAATGTAGCTCGACAGTCCTTGTCACTGCGTTAGCTGGACCAGAAATATCATTTATTCTCTCCTAAAAAAAACCAAAAAAGTAGGGAGGAATAAAATGGTTTCTCTAACATGGCTGATAGTAAATTCTGCTATGAGCAGCATGCTATGCAACATACTGTATTATGTTGTATTGAACCTATATTATCTCCTGTGCAGAAAAGAAAACTCCCAATTGAATTCTTGAGGCAAACTGTGTGTCATGATCACAGACACAAAGTGCCAAGGTATTATTACTGAACATCAAATATGATCTTTTACCATGGCAGGAAAAGTTACATCAAGTGTCATGCATACAGAATGGCCACTGAGGTCAAGAAAAATTACACGTTTGATTGTAAACAACAAAGTGTGTGCCCTGGCATTATAACGTCTAGGCAGCCTTGCTGTGTGACTTGGGATGTTTGTTACTAGGCAGGCAAACACTTTTGCAATAGATAATAGCATATTTTCAGAGTAATATGACATGCAGTTAATATATGTACTCGGGTAGATGTTTTTAAAAAGTTAAATTTTTTCCTAGCTAGATGGGCAGTATCACTAAATATCTCAAACCTGAAAATTATCACAGTCAGTTTCATTCACATCTGTGTTGCTTGGCAAAGTGCATTTGAAAAGAAAAGTGCATTTTGTTCAGCTCGTGTGCAAGTCATCACAGAGGACATCCTCATGGGCACATGAAAGAGCTGTGCTTATGTCATTGAGCTCTTGATTTGTATTCTGTTCAATATGTTTTCTCAGTTCCACAGTTATGCTTCATGTTCATGGTATTGTGATGCTTGGAATGTAGAAAAGCTAGGGTCTCATTTTTCTTTCATATATATTATAATGGGAGTGGTGATGGCCAAGTAATTATGCTTCTGGGTTGCCATCTAGGTATCATTAGTATTAGTAACAGAGATTAAATGTGTAAAGCTGCTGAGATATTTAATGCCATCTCTGTTAGTGATAGCAAAACAGCAGTGCAGTTGCATTCAGTTTGCTCACACACACAATTATTCCAATGTAGTGTCACAGTACATTAAAGTAGCTCAGGATTTTCATTAAAGTTTTTCTTTTCAGTACATTGCAAGCTGATCTTAACTATTTTCTTTGTTCTCAAAGCAGATATATGAAATCTCAATTCAAATGTGAATTTCATTTGTGTGAGAGTGTTTGCCTGAACAATAAAATAAAAATGGTAGATGCCACTTACTCTCCTGCATTAATAGATGTCTTTAAGAACATTTCTTCAATGAATCTTCCATTGTGAGATCACCTATGGCAAGTTTGGATGTGAGGAGCTGTACCAGAAAGGAGGTTTGACCCAAAGGAGTCACAATTCCCTGTCCAGCTATGCATGTATGGGGGAAAAAAAGGTTTGCAATTTGTAAAGGCCTGTTGCTGTAGAATTTTGGTCAACTCTGCCATGTCGAGGAGACTGCAATCACAGACCTATGTACTTAGAGGTAAACACCTCTAGGTAGAACATGATGTAGGCCAGTGGGAAAAATGTATGGTGCAGAGTACACTGTTTGCTCTTCCTCCTGTTCTCAAGACAATCTGACACCTGCAACATGAATCAGGGAGTTAGCAGAGCTTTGGACTTTACAATCCTACAGTTTGACTATGTGGCTGGCCAAAATCTAGCATAATGAGACCGGAAGGTTTTGAAGGAAACTCCTTGCAGAATCCACACCCACATTTTTAATCACCACTTAGAAACACAGCTTGTAGGGTTTTTATGTTTTAATTTGTGTTTCTCCTAGCTTTTTCATTTGTGAGTAAGGAAAAATAATAAAGGTGGTAACTTTGATTAAGAGCTACCTTGATTTCCTTAAAAGTAAGAATTTCAGGTTTTGCTCATCAAAAGGCAAAATACACATTTAATAAAGACAGACTTATTTGAAAACCAAATATACAAACCAAACCCAACCCCAAAAGACTAGTGAAATTACTGAAGTGGCTTGAAAGCTTTTGAATTATTTTGAACAAATACTACCTTTAATATTTTGTCTTTTTTTAAAGGGGAAATTAATCATTCTGCTGGTTCAGAAGGAAACATGATTGCACATACATGTCTTGTTCATCCTACCTGTAGGTAGCTTCTTCTTTAGAGAGGCTCAAACTAATTTCACAGTGAGCCATCTTTTATTCAACAAAAGTGTAAGATAACCTGTTGCAGACTGTTAGATGAGTTTTAAAATGTATGTTATAAAATGTGGTACATTGATTTTTAATGTCAGTAACTACTTTGAATGTGATTTTGAAGGGTTTTTTTAAGTTGGCATTAATTTTAAAAGCCATAAAAATTCTAACCATTAAAATCCATTTGCATTAAATTCCAAAATTGTACCAGAAATGAAGCCATCATAAAATATATATTAGGAATCTCTGGAGAATTTGCATTCTACAGGATTTTATAATAAACTATTTGGCAGGGTTTATGCAATTGTTTGCAGAATCATTTGTTCCTAAAACTTGAAAATAGCATGAGATATGTGTGACTGACTATATAAGAGTAATTGATCCACTGATACATGATATCCTTCTTTATCTACACCTAAAAGGATTCAAAGTTTTCTATAGTTTTTTCTAGAAACTAAAATATATAATCAGGGAAAATCTTTTAGGACCCTAAAAAAGTACCTAACAGGGCCCTGAAGGATAAGAAACTATTAAGTCCAGGTCACTATATTAACTTTCACAGCAAAGAATGTCATTAAATCTCTATGAATTCTTATAGCTCAGTATTCTCTTAGAACGTTTCCACAGAACGTGTGCCATGTTAGGGTTTCACAACAGATCTTACAGGAATCTTAGTCCTGCTCCCTGTAAAACCACAGAATCATAAAATCATAGAATCACTAAGGTTGGAAAAGACCTCCAGGATCATCAGGTCCAACCTTTGGCTGAACACCATGACACTAAGTGCCTTGCCCAGACATTCTTTGAACACTTCCAGGTATGGTGACTCCACCATCTTCCTGGGAAGTCTGTTCCAATGCTAAACCACCCATATAGTGAAAAAATTCTTCCTGATGTCCAGCTGGAATCTCCCCTGGCACAGCTTGAGGCCATTTCCTCTTGTCCTGTTGCTAGTTTCCAGAAACATAGAATAACCTGAGGTGGAAGGAATTAAAAAGGATCACCTAGGTCCAAATCCTGGCCTGTACAGGACTCCCCAAGAATCACTCACATGCCTGAAAGAACTGTCTAAATGTTTCTTGAACTCTGTCAGGCTTGATGCTGTGACCACTTCCCTGGGGAGCCTGTTCCAGTGCACAGCCATCCCCTGGATGAAAATCCTTTTCCTGATATCCAACCTAAACCTCCCTGACACAACTTCAGGCCATTCCCTCAGGTCCTGTCATTGGTCACCACAGAGAAGAGATCAGCGCCTGCCCCTCCTCTTCCCCTCACAAGGAAGTTGTAACTGCAAGGGAGTCTCCCCTCAGTCCCCTCCTCTCCAGGATAAGCAGACCAAGTGCCCTCAGTTGGTCCTTGTATGGCTTCCCCTCTAGGCACTTCACCACCTTCATAGATCTTTTTTGGACACTCTTTGGTAACTTTAAATCTTTTTTATATTGTGCTGCCCAGAACCGCACACAGTGCAGAGTACAGTGGGATAATCCCCTCCCTTGAGGAAGGCTGGTGATGCTGTGCCTGATTCACCCCAGGACAATGCTGGTCTTCCTGGTTTCATGGAGAAGAGGCTGACCTCCACCTTGCTACAAGCTCCTTTCAGGTGGTTGTAGAGAGTGAAAAGGCCTCCCCTTGAGCTTCCTCTTCTCCAGGCTAAACAACTCCAGCTCCCTCAGCTGCTCCTCATAAGACATGTGCCCCAGACCCTTCAGCAGCTTCACTGCCCTTCTCCAGACTTGGTCCAGCATCTCAATGTCCTTCTTGGAGTGAGGGGCCCAGAACTGGACACACAGGATTCCAGGTGCGGCCTCACCACAAGTACAAGGGGACAATCACTGGATCACTGCCCTGGTCCTGCTGGCCATACTATTTCTGATACAGGCCAGGATGCCATTCACCTTCTTGGCCACCTGGACACAAGGCTGGCTTATATTCAGCGGGCTGTTGACCAGCATCCCTAGGTCCTTTTCCACCAGGCAGCTTTCCAGACAATCTGCCCCCAGCCTGTACATTGCATGGAGTTGTTGTACCCCAAGGTAAATTAAATTTCTTCATAAATAAAGCTAGATAAGTACAAGATAGTAATTATTTAACCTAATATTTCACTGCAAGAAGTAGCCTAAAAATTAGGTGCAAAAATGTGCTGCATGCAAAGTGGAGCAAACTGGCATTTGTAGCCAGAAGACAGTTCAAAATAATTAGTAAAATGAGAAATGAAGGTTTAGGTAAAATAGGTGTTATCATTATCATCATCTTTGATTAAAATCTGTTAAGAACTGTTTAGCATTAACACAAACACAAAAACCTAGAGTATGTATTTAGATTTTCTTGGTATTCTCATGAAAATTAAAGGAGAAAATGGTGTGAAAGATATTACTCAAAACCCGTATTGAGTCAGTAAAATCTAACATGAAAAGAGGCTTCAGGATGTGCTTGCACAAAAGTCCAACAGACAAGAGCCCTATTTTGCCCTGTTTTAATAAGGGGGAAAATGGTTGACTAGAGGTAGAATATATGCATTATCTTTGTTTAACAGGTTAGAATATTCTCCTGGCTGGAAGCTCCCTGGCATATGTGAGGGTGAATCAGGACATGTAATTCTCAGCAGTTTCACAACTTGATGGCATGCTGCCAGAAGAGCCAGCAGGTCATTGATTGTTATTGGGGAATCCCCTGACAGTTCCAACCCCCAGGAAAAGAGAGGGAAGGCTGGGCAGCCAGCCAGGACTTCACTCCTGCAAAAATCCCAAATGCCGCTCCCTGACTAGTTATGCAAGAACCATATAAACCTTTGGTACTGCTGGCACCCATGAAATTCATGATAAAACATTGAGACAACATAGAATTTTCTTAAATTTAGTTAAATTACTTAAATTAATAGCAATGCTACCTCAAAGGGGCACCTTTTAGTACACAACTTCCATAGCATGAGTACCTTCTATAGCATGAGTATTTACTGCTATATGTTATCTGAACCCAAAAACCAAATTACTGAATTATCTGAGCACGTTCATGTGACAGAAGTACAAGTAATATAGCCAGTGCTTGTCACTCTGATCACTTCAGTGCTATGTGATGCACCCAATGGGCATGTGAAATGCATTCCACTAATGCAGGTGGATGTATAGGTTACTGTACATTTTGATATTCCATCCAAATGAAAGAACTATTTATTCAAAGCTATTGCCACCAATAGATTTGGCTTCTATCTTTGCAGCACTGAAGAGGCTGATGGTGATTTTTAGGAAAACAACTTATACACCATGGAAATACTGTGCCACACAGTACAGAAAATAGAGTCTCCACCTAAACATCAGCAAGGACAAAAGTCAATAATTATTTCAAAACATGACTAAATGAAAAGAGCATTTCCTGGTTTGCATAACGCTTTGTTTGCTCAGTGACTGCAAAGGAACAAAGAATTAACCTGTCAAGTTGGGTTCTTCAGTCTAATTTCTTCTTTGTCTTGTCCTCTTAACACACTTGCTTTTCTGAACACATCTGGTTTCCAGAGGTACTGAGTTCTCCATGCAGGACTCGGAATATAATGCAAAAAATTTCCATATAGGAAATTCTCAAGATGCTTCTTTGAGGGCATAGGTGGGAATTATGAGAAAATAAATCAGCTGTATGAAATCAATATTTTGGAATTTTTTATTTTTAGGAGAGTATTGCCTTTGAACGTGGTCAATAAAGTATTTATTAAGCATTGAATAAAAGCAGAAATTGAGGTGAATGGTAGTCTATAAGACTTATTGTAATCCCTGAGTGCTTCTTTACAGTCCTGGAGAACCCTGAGAGAGATTGTCTTCTCAGGAGGTGTTAATACCATCATCTAAACCAGCCAGCTGATGGGGTCTTTCTTTGGACTTCTACACAACCTAGTGATTAATGATCTGGAAACAGTGAACTGTGCTCAGCTTTTAAATCTTCAGGGAAATGTAGAAATACAATGACAACAGTTATTAAACACTGAACAGCTATCGCTTGCTATTGCTTATTGCTGGGGAAACAGACTAATTAACACTTTCTTGCAGTTAAAAACCAATACTCAGAGTAAGAACATATGCTTCAGCTCAACAATTCATTTTATTCAACTCCCTATTTTGAGTAAATTAATAGATATTTCATTTGAGGTGATAACTATATTCATGTCCAAAGCTAGTGATGGGCCACCAGAGGTAACAGAACAGCAGAAGTTTCTTCACGTGCAGGTAGCTGCAGTCAGTAGAGCACAGCTAGACCTTTGGCAATTCAGAATCATAGAACCATGGCATATTTTAGGTTAGAAAAAGCCTCTAAGATCACCAAGCCCAGCCACTAACCCAGCACTGTCAAGTCCTCCACTAAACCCTGTCTCTAAGTGCCACATCAACACGTGTTTTAAATATGTTCAGGATTAGTGACCCCACCATTTCCCGGGGGAGCTTGTTCCAATATTTCAAAACCCTTTCCATGAAGCAATGTTTGAAGGTGCAGCCTCATCAAGTACAGAGCACACCACCAGTGCCAGGTACAGAGGGTTGATCACTGCCCTGCTCCTGCTGGCCACATTATTGCTGACACAGGCCCAGATGACATTGGCCTTCTTGGCCACCTGGGCACACGCTGGCTCGTGTTCAGCCACCGTCAACCAGCACCCCCAAGCCCTTTCCCACTGACCAGCTTCCCAGCTGCTCTGCCTCCAGCCTGTGGCACTGCCTGGGGTTGTTGCAATTCAAGTACAGAACTCAATACTTCATGTTGTTGAACCTCATACCACTGGCCTCAGCCCATCAATTCAGCCTGTCCACATCCCTCTGCAGGGCCTTCCTACCCCCTAGAAGTTCAACATTCCCACACAACTTGGTGTTGGCTGGCAACAGGCTGAGGGTACTCTTCAACCCCTCATCCATACTGTCAGTAAAGATATTAAACAGGACTGTCCCCAGTTCTGAGCTGGTCACCACTTGTGACCGTCTGCCAGCTGGATCTATCTCCATTCACCACCACTCTCTGGGTCTCACCATCCAGCCAGGTTTTTACCCAGTGAACTCTGCACCCATTGAAGCCATGAGCAGCCAGTTTCTCCAGGAGAATGCTGTGCCAAAAGCTTTACTAAAGACCAGGTTGACAACACCTACAGCCTTTCCCTCGTCCACTGTGTTGGTCACCTGGTCATAAATGGAGATTGGGCTGGTCAGGCAGGATGTGCCTTACATAAACCTGTGCTGGCTGGGCCTGATTCCCTGGTTGTCCTGTACATGGTGTGGGATGGCACTCTAGGTGGTCTGCTCCATGGCCTGCCCTCATTCCAAGGTCAGGTTGACAGGCCTGTAGTGATATATTCCAGGGAAATGGAATCAGAAAACTTCTGAATAAACAAGGCTTGCATTTAAGCTTTATATAAGCTACTTTCCTGATTTTTTGCTGTTAGATCAGCATCCAAATAAATCTCCCATAATTTTATTATCGTTGTGCATAACATGGAAAGAGTCACCACTGCCTGTACTTTTCTAAAAATGGCTAGAAATAATTCTACTTCAGGACTTTACCCTGAGGATCTATTAAAAGCTTATTAGAAGCAAATCCAAACTCTATCTTTGAACTCACCTTCAAGATCAGTATCAGAATCTGCAGGTCTACTTTTTCCTCACATAAACTATAACAACAAGATGTTTACTCTCCTTACTGCTTTAGAAATGTGCCAGAGAAAAATCACAGTAACACACTTTGTAATGTCAGTGTTGGAACTAAGTCCCAAAAAGAAAAAGATGCATACCTAGTTGTCATGACTGTCCCATTCAGAAGTCAGTACACACACACACACACACACACACACACACCACCCCCTTCCTCCTTCTCAAACCCCTTGGGTTTGCATTGAAGTGGTACCAAAACTGCTGTTGGCATCACCTTAGCCACTGATTTCAGGCTTGAGCACACACAGTGAAGGAGAAGTCAGACCACAATTCCAGGTACAGCTGTGGATGGTGAATCAGTCCTATTCTATAAGAGCATTTGGTCAGCTAATGTAATCCACCAAGTACCAGTGAAACATCACAATAAAGAACTAGAAGTTCTGCATATTTTCTGAGAAATGTCTGAATTCCTTGATAAATTGAAAAAAAATGGCTTTCTCTGAGATGCAAAATCAAGCACAAACTAAACTCTCTGGGTGAAATACAAGGGAGAAACCTAGAAAAGCATCTTATGAAGGGATGAACACAAAGTGATCCCCCAGAAAAAAATGAGAACATTGAAATGCAAAATATCCTACCGACAGCTCCATGTAGCCAGCCCTATTTACAATGGTGTGCAAGCACAAAAAAAACCATGTAGCCCACTTATGCAATTAAGGCTTGGCAATTTGATGAAAATATCATGGAACAGAATTGATGTGAATTTGAGCACCCTGCCAGCTCATTGGGATGGAATTGGCAGTCAGGAAAAGAGACGGGTGGTGTGATGTGCACGCATGAGCCTGCAAAGGCAAACTCTGGGCTCCAGGGCAATTGCCAGGAGTTGGTTATCCTGCAGGAAAACAGGGATTTTAACAATAGTTAAGCTCTCAAGGGACACAGGTTCTTCCAGCCTTTGGATAATTGAGGGAAAAATAGTGGGGGTAGATGTATTACCAACCTCAAATCATCTTCGTCCCCTGAAAAAATTTTAAACGCTGCCATCACAGAGGTAGATGGCAAATTAAGTGATTTTTCTCCTAAATGAAGCTGCATTTAATTTCAAAACTTTATGCACTTCACAGTAATGTTTACCTCTCTGATGGTTAAATGCTTCTTCAGATTAACTCACTTAATACTAAATAGAGCCAAAATGCATCACACAGCAGTTCACATATGTATTATTTTCTTTAGTGATTTGAAATTAATGGTAGATGCTAAAGGAATTACTGCATGTCTAAACATTTGCAGAAATTTAAGCACATAAAGAAAAAAATATTATATGGCAATAGACCACAAGGATTTATGGAATTCTACTTTAGGATTTATAGTTATAGCACTGTGTTTCACAAAGAGCCAGGCAGTTTCCCCAAATACAGAATAATTATTATAGTTATATAATAATATTTTCTAAAAAATCCTTCCTCCACTAGGAATGTTTTTACTCCACCATGGAGGAACAACTGACCACTCCTGTAACAGATTTGGCACAGAACAGAAAGACAATGAAAAGTTAATTATATGCCAGTGTAATAAATGTTTAAGCATCCTGAAAAATAGTCTTGAACTACATTTCATTTCAAAAAGGGGTCTATTTTATAAGGATATTTTTTACTTGTATTCATTACTTACTGTCAGACAGCAAGCACTTACTGTCAGATCTCACATTGTGCATATTACTGTATGATAGCAGAATGGTCACAATTCTGCAAAAGCTTATAAATTGTGCCAATAACTGGACTTGCTAGTCAAACCCAATTAACTTCTAACACCAGTTTGCCTAGTAAAGCATCCACTTAGTCAGAACTCATTTGTGCTTTAAAACTGATGCATTACATATTTTTTGAAAAGTATTATTTTTTCACCATGTTGTTGTAATTAAATATATATATACAGCTGATTAGAAAATCTAAAGTTACAAATAAAATTAAGCTGAATATTTAGGTTTTACAACATTTGAATGTGCTGTAAGTACACGGCATTTTGAAGCATCAAGCAGTTCTCAGCTTCCTGCTGTGTCCCATATAGAGTCTCCATCACTATCATCAGTCATGCATAAAATAATTGTTTTTCTGCTCTTACAATAGGACCAAGAAAACCCTGCATTCTGGTTGAAATGAAAATGAAGGCAACATGAGTAATCACATCATGATGGGTCAGCTGTTGTGTACTGAACATCCTTAAAAGCAGTTCAATAATGGTACCTTTAACTAAATGTTTATTTACATAATCACATAGGTAAAAATGTACAAATAATTCTTAAAAAAAAGCAATATAATTTTAAAAGACATTTTGGATTAAATATTTAGAAAATCATTGGTGAAAAGAAAAGCTTCTTGACAATGTCTATAAAAATGGTAAAAAAATATTTACAAGGAAGAAAAAAGCAACCAAAAAAACCTCGAAATTTACACTTCTGAGATAGCATGAATGAAGAAATTAAAAATCAGAATTAAACTTTCTATTAACTACTGAATTGTGTTGTGACAAAATAGAGGTAAACTAAACACCAGATATAATTTTTATTTTTTTCTGAACCACATTTGAAATAAACAAGTTTAATTTAAGCAATCCATTGTTGCTTAATCTGTTAGCAGAATATGATTAGCATTTATGTAAATTTTTTTATTGGTAGACTGCTTTCACTCTGGCTAGTATCTTAAAAAAATCTTGAAAGCCAGTGAATTAAAATATATTCTATTTACTTTAAAAGTAAACTGAAACCCAATTAAAAATAAGATAATTTTCTGTCCTTTCCATAAGCGATGACAGATTTGGGATGCAGAATACTGTCATTACAGTATTTAGTTCTTCACACAATGGCACACTTGCATCTGATGTAAGTGCAGATCAGTAAAGATTTAATTACATTAGAGAACTCTGTTATTGGGTTACTGTGTGTTTGACTCTGGTTGGCTCTTCAATTTTTTTTTATAACAACTCCTTGACAGAAATATTTGGCTTTGACCCTTGAAATGCTTAAATATATGCATTGCTTTACACACCTTAATTGCTCCCTTAAACTCCAGTCAATTTAAGCAAGTAAGTGTTTGGAGGATGAGAGACAGACAGGTTTTTAAAAGCACCTAAAAAGTGTGAAGAAAAAAGCAAACATTGCTCTGTGATATATAAATACAAAGATGGAGAGGCAGTGTACAAATAGGAGTGTCATGTTAGATTCGTGAAGTCATCCTTCCACTCTACTTGGTTCTGGCTCTATCACATGGAGTTTTTGGCAGGGAGATGTGGATCAACTGGAAACAGTCCAGAGGAAAGCAACAGCAATGAATTAGGTTTGGAAAACAAGATTTGGAAATAAAGACTGAAGAAACTGAGTTTGTTTATGTAGACAAGTGAGAAATTTCAGAGGATGTAGGTTGTTTGTTGGAGTTTTGCAGGCATTATGTGAGAAAATACCCTCAGAATTTCTGTGCAGGTCATTGATGTGTAGGTTCACAGTTAGAAGGCTACATCTTATCTTCTAAACCCTTCTCTATGTATATATGTGAGGTTCCCCACAAAAATCCCACTTAGATATTCAATAGATGAGAATAAAAGTAGCAGTAGTTTTTGATTTTGCTTCTGACTGATTGAAATGCTATTATTATTGATTTCTCCTTTGTGGTGGAATTAATTTAAATCCCCAAATAACATCTAGAACTGCACTTAATTTTTTGTTACAAATAGCTATTTTTCAGAAAGACTGGGGGGGGGGG
>VWZP01001133.1:942037-1027610 GCA_013396995.1 Dicaeum eximium
GGGGGAGCAGAGGGGATACAAACTGGTTATTTTGTTGTCCTTTTCTGGATTGTTTTTGTCATTTGTAGGAAACTAAATGCCTCTGAGGTAACTAATTTGATCTCAGCACACAACTGTGGTGAGTCACACCCACCATATTATCTACGGATTACTGGAGTTTAATATTCTTACTTACAGAGATTAGGAGGCGATCAAAAATGAACAGAATGAGGATGCTCATCCCTAATTATCTGTATTATGACAGAGAATCATTGTTTTAAGTTGCAAGGTTATTGCTTATGAAATCGTTGTGTATAAAATATTGATATTACAGTAATACTGTATTTTGACTGTTAGCATGGTGCATGCCGTCTGTATGAAACATAAGATCTGGCAAAACAAAAATGTTTTTCTAGGAAATTTACAAAGTGACAAGTTTTTTTTATTATTATTTAAGCAATCCTAAAGATTGAATAAATACATATTTTTCTTTTAACAGTATTCCAAGAGTGAATGCCTCAGTAGCAACATTAATCAGGAAAAAAATCTGTAATCTGTAGCATTTGTCATGTAATTAAAATGATAAAAAGCCGGTAAATAGGAGGAAAATGGCTGTCTGAAAGGAGTTACAAGTAGGCAGATATCCAACACATGCTCCTACAGCAGAAATCATAAAGCAAAGCTAATGCATTTATTAATTTGTAAAATTCTAAAAGCAATAGCTCCTCAAACATTAAATGAAAATGGAAATATCCCAAGACCTCCAGCTCTTTATTTTTTCTTTTGAAATTCCTGCAGTGTGTTTGTCTCCTAGCTGGGTTTTGTTCAACCCTCAATAAAACCATGATGCTCCATGTATCTTTCTTCCTTCTGCTGTTGTGTTCCTCCTTTAGCTCAGTCTATATGGTAGGACATCCCATTATCCTATAGCAGCTCCCATTTCACCTTTTACACTTTGTGGTAGGAAGGTGCTCAGGTTCAGCCTAGATTCACAAATGCTCTGAACTTCAAGATAGAGTCATCCTCCCTCAAGCAACTACTGGAGAGTGGTCAGAGTCCAGAAGGTGACTTGGAACAGTCCATAGGCCTTGCATGATGAAATCTAAGGACTAGGCATTGCCTACCTGGAAAATCAAATTTTTCTTTTATATCTAATGATGTTATGTTATATTTTTTAGCCAGACAAAGAATCAAACGGAAAAAAAAAAAAAAAAAAAAAAAAAAGAGATTTTGGGAGGAGACAGACAGAGAGAACAGGAAAATATTCCAGGAAACCTAATGTTTCTATCTGAGTTGAGACAAGAAATTGAAACTATTTCTTTTACAAGCCAGGCATTAAGCAAACTTCCCAGAAAGTTTCCCTCTAAGTGACTGAATATTTATCTATTTTACTCTAGCTTGATGGTGATGGATGGGAAGGTGGCAGAGTAGGCATTCCTAAAACAGGCAGACAGAATATTTCTACACAACTGTATGCAGACAAAATTTTTGTCTTAGCAGTTCCAGCGCTACTATAGCACTTTACAGAGCTAGAATGGCTATAACTTCTCCCATACATTAGCAAAGATGCAGAGGAACTCTCTTTTTTTAATACCTTTTCAAGTAGATATGCTACGCCTGTTAATGATATGCTCAATTCCCAGAATTATCTAGGGTCTAGTCCCCAGTCAAAGTCAGACAGAAGGGCAGCCTAAACCCGGTCCTACACACTCATAAGAAACTCTCTAATTTTGGGAACGTTAGGTGTTTCAGGCTGAGGGTCTGCTGCACCTCCACATTCAATTCCTGAAAAAGGTACTAAGAATTTAGCTCTCAGCAGAAATTTTGGTAAGATCAAATCCCTGGTTTTGAGTTAATGCATTCTTGAGAAGTCCTGATGATCTCTAGGTATGGTCCTGCTCATTCTCAATGAACCTTGTAGCGAGAGCTTGTGGTTCACATGGAGGCCCAGTATAGTCTGTTATCAATATTGCCCCAATATGGTCAGAAGTCCTGTTTCAAATGCTGCATAGTCAGTTTTCAAGACCATAATTAGGAGTCATATCATATTGAGCCGTGGGCGTATTCAACACAGACACATTTCAAACATTTTCTTCTCAAAGTTCTGAAATTCCTTGAAAAAGTTCCTATTAAAATCTTATTATTAATTTCCTTTCTTCTGCTTAAATCCAAATGGTTTATTTGAGCTTGACTTTTGAAAATCTAACTGTCGGGGACCCTATATATCAAGGAAACATTTGATGTTTCCTTAAGATTATATTGCAAATTACAAGGCAAATTACAATATAAATGCAAACAACATATGTTATAAGCAAACAGAAAACTGTCAGAATTATAGTAATTCATGAAAATAACAGCCTATTGATCTGTTGAATCTAATCGAAGAGACTAACAATTGACTAAACATTCAGTATCGCATTTAATCTTTTTATGAACAGAGCTTTCATTATAATTTATTTGCATGTACTCCATTTCAGTACATACTCTATAGTTATATAAGAATGAACATTTCTAGAGAGAAAATGGGGAAAAAATACATGTTTCATGCTCTCTTAAATGGAATAAAGTAGAAATAAGAAGCAGGAAGCACAGACATTTGGGGGTATGTTGTCATTATTGCAAAGGACTTCCTTCTTGAGACTATACCGGAGATTTTTTCGTAGGGTGTTTTTTATTGTTTGGTTTGGGATTTTTTTGGGGGTGTGGTTGGAATTTTTTAGGAGAGAGAAAAAGAAAAATGGTGGGCACCAAAGAATTATAGAATTATAGCCAAGACATAAACCACAAGAAACATTCCTTATTCTCAAGCAGTATGTTAAAGGAAGCATTAGTTTAAATGGAAGATCCAGCTTTGCTGATCTGTACATGACCAAAAAGACAAAATCACTGCCTAGTTATGAATTTAAAAGGTTAAGGCAACATAAAGGCACCAGTTGTGTACAGTAGGAGTAAAACGTACTTATTTTTTAATAAGTAGATATCTGGTCGATCACACAGCTATCAATGTGCTACTAAGATAAAAGTTATTGGAAGAATCTCAAACTGTTTTCAATTAATTAAGTCCCTCCATCTAGCATTGGCCTAGAGATATATATTAGATGTGGATATTGCATGAGGAAATAAAACAGGCTTTTTCTTTTTTTTTTAAACTGGCAAATAAAGCTTCAGGGAAGTCTAGTTTTACTATCACGTTTTACAAAGCACCATTCCTTAAACTAGCCCCAGATGCACAGTTCAGGTCCATGCACTTCATCTCTCTTTCCTACTTTATATGAGGTGATAATATCTTTTATTCACAAAGCTGCGAAAGATGTCCTTGAATGTACCAACCATAGACATTTATCTCGTTAAGTCTTGATTATAAAATTTGCCCCCAAGATCTGATGGACAGGGACCAATCCAGATCTATAAAAGTTTCATTAGCCCTGAAGAAAGTGTCTCCATCTTAGCAGCCAAAATAGCTTGTTTAGAACCTCTGTGCTGGGACTCTATTTATTAACCGTAATGTAAAGGGCAGACTTGATCTATAGACTGTTATTAAAGATAAATTAAAACCAGGGACATGTCTGAACTGAATACAGTTATTTTTGGATTGTGGTAAAGATTAGAGACCTCAGCCGTGGGTGGCGAGTCTGGGAGAAGCCCATTTAATGAGGCACTGTGAGCACCATTAAAAGACAATCCGTCTCTAAAAGCTTGTTGCAAAACAACCCCATCAACAGCACATTGTACTTTGTTGGACCTCTGCCCTCCATTTTCTGTAAAGCCTTTCTGGGTGTATATCTAACCACATATCTGGAGAAGGAACTACCCTTCCACTTAGAGCAAGAGAGGTTGTGGCGATGAGACAGACAGATGGGGGAGCACTGCACCGGGGAGATTAATGACAAGTGTAACATGAAGCAATTAATCACTTGAACATACATTTCTGGGAAAAAATTCGTTAATGGCAAATTTTCAGCAGTGCAGTCCAACTTTTCCAACCTGTTTATATACTTATCATTTAAAATTAGCAATCTGGTTGCATTCATAAAGGTCACAAAAATATTTATAGTTCAGGCCTCTTCACTTTAACTGCAAGGCAACTTGGCACTGCTGTCAGGAATTCTTTCATACCAATAAGGGACTCTTAGGTGCTACTACTAGAGAAGTATGATTGTGCTAATGAAGTATCTGCAGGACGGGGAAAACTGCCATTTCATATAGATTATACTATAATGCTTCTGCTTAAGCCAGTGAAATCATTTCCTCATTTATTACAATAGCTGTAATTATAATAGCTGTATCATCATTAATAGCGGTATAATGGCTCTGAAGTTATTAATACTGAGGTACAAAATCAATTTAAATTGTCAGAACTTTTGTTATTATCCAGCAGTTATTAAGATGCCTTTTACTGACAACTTTTATTTGCCCCCTAGGAATGCTGAAGAGTTGGGCTTGAGGATATGGAATGAATGATAAAATCATTGAAGTAAATTCTAATTTTTCCAACAATTTAAGAATAACTTCAGCAAGTAATTTTCATTACAAACCTTTTATTACAAGCTCACATCAGTTCAGAGCAGGTTCAGAAAACCTGCCCATCTAGTCATCCCCAAAGAAAGAATTAATTGCTGTACTGATGGTTACACCTATGCTCTGCTGTGTTTCACTATTGTCCCTTCTCCCTTTGCAGCTTTCTCCTGTCCCAGAGCTCTTAGGGTGTTTTATTATGTTAAATGGAATCTAATGAGTAATATACAACCTGATTTTCTCAACTCAATGAGATAACCATGTAAGACCTGGTGTTTTATGCTCCTTGCAGAGGAGGAATTGTGCTGAATAGTCCACCTATCCCCTCAAGAATATTGGCTTCATCATCTCCTATGAAACCACTGGATCCACAAGTTTTTCACCTGTCACACGAATTCATCAGTCTGTTCTCAAAACGTTGTTTCTCAGTGTAACTGAAAGAGAATGTGTCCAGTGAGTGTAAAAAGGGGTTTTATTTTGGTCAAATGAAGGTTACATTCAGTTGCATATGGAAAAATATGGTTCCATCCATGAAAACACAGCATCATTACATATTAGGAACTCTTCTTTGAATGAAGAGCATTTAGCTGGGTCACTTGAGGAAGCACATACATTTATGTGTAGAGGAAGGCTTAAAGAACTTTGGAAAAAGGAAGCCAGGAGCAGCCATAAAAATTCATATAGAATTTATTCTGTAAGAATTTATTTTCTGCCCATATCCAATGAGATGCAAGGAAAGAAAATTATTATAAATGAGCTGTGAGTCAAATGACTTTTTTTTCTATTGGGCTGTATCCAGTACATGAGGGACATTCTCCCAGGAAAAAGGCCAGACACCTTCATACAGATAGTCCTTTCAATATCAGAACTGTATCAAAGGGCATAAATATTGCCTATCCTTGTCTCATATTTAGATTTTACTTTCAGAACATGACTCTGATCAAAACTGAGAAATAGGATTTTGTTATGAAACAGAAGTAAAGATTGCTGCATTCCAATTCTGAGACTGTGCAGTGAGTGTGTCTCAGAAAAAATGCTATCTCAACCACATATCAAGGACAGTACAATCTTATGCTCATATGTATTAAAACAGAAGCAGACAAGTGTCGTGAATTGTGGGACCTAAATTGAAGGGAAAGATTATCACCAAGCAGTGGTGCCTCACACTAGAAGAAAGGAGCAAGAAACAGTAGTGCAGATCAGAGACTTTTGCACAGGGTAGAGAAATTTGTTGGGGGCTGCTATGCTGGCAATTTAATCTGTGTTTTATTTAATTCACTCTGGTTGCCTCGTCTTTTGCCTTTTGACATCCAAGATTCACAGGCCCATAATGACATGCATTAGTTAATTAGTTAATGTTTCTAAGGCACTTTGAAAATGTAAAGCATTGTGTTGAGAACTACATATGAGAAATTGATATGAGGATACATTTAACTGTGGGAGTGGGAAATACACTTTTCAGATATGGTATTAGGGGAGATAAATATTTTTGCATAATTAAACTAGACTATTCTGCTCCCTGTAAATATACACAACATGTATTTGTGTCATACCATGCAGCTACAGCATCACTGAGATTATATACACAGAAAACCACTGTTCACACATTCGTTGGAAAGAACACCACAGACCTATGGTAAAAGGTACAAAGATTTCTGCAATATGAGAGCAGAAAATTCTCAGAGACTGTAGTCCATATACTAGGCATATGCTATATGGGCATTATATTACCTGGTTTTTATTTTTCTATTTAGTGCTATGGGATAGTACTTATTCATTTTGTGGTGCAGAGATGGCTAAAGGGGAGGAAAAAGAAAAAGGAAATTTTGTATAGAAGGAATTTCGTGTTACCTGACTGCTGTAGTCTTTAAGTTATAGAGATTTTTAGGGACATCTAAAATCAACACCTAAGCCAAGGTGCTCCAAGGTACAGCATTTAAGATGTAGGCACCTGTGTTCTGGCAGCTTGTACAGGAACCTGCTCTGTGCAGCAATGTGGACTTGCACATATTGCATGGTGCAATGATGAGCCAGGCTTAGATATGGAAATTGTAAATAAGGATATGACCAGCAAGTACATGAAAAAACATGAACACATTCTGAGCTGGCATCAGTCATCCTGATATAGGGCAGTTAATAGTCAGTCCACATTTGAGTACTAGAAAGTTTTGGCGTTTCCATGCAAGATTAACAGCATGTCAGGTGTTTTATGAAAATATTTAAGGGACCCACTAAACATTTATGTGTGTTTCTAGTGCAGAAGCCATCCCATTATCATGCATTTTTACCAACCAACAATCTCTGTGTTCTAGATATACCAGGCAATAATGAGACCTGATAAGAATTCTTTTTCATGTTACAACTAAACATAAAAAATGCAACTGCTAGGAAATTGGGAAACCATTTGTAGCAGTTGCAGTACAAGTGCACACCCTGTGTCAAACCACATAGGTTGCCCAATCTCATGTTCTAGCTGAAGATCCATGAAGGAAACAAAGATGTATGCCTGCATCCACAGGAAGTAGGTTCAGTACAGATTCATAAGGGAAACTCTGAGCACTCTTAAAACTAATAGAAATTGATTTATCAAAAAACTTACAGTTTCTTTTAGTTCACACTGCAAGGGATGAGACATACCCATTTATGAGAAATTAAAAGAGAAAGAAGAAGCAAAGTCAAAGCAAATAATATCTGGGAAATGTCAAAGACATTAAAATAGTCTTTTTCATTACAGTGAATTATTTGGCTTTATTTTTGGGAAGAAGTATCTAGTAATTTGAAAAGAAAAAAATATTGTGTAGGTCAGATCAATTTCTCAATTTAAATAAATTTAGCTGGCATGTGTCTGTCCATCCCCCCATATGCTTCAATTTCATTAGATGAGAATTTTCTGCTGGAGATATCTTAATATTTTTTTTCTAACAGATCATCTCAATAAGCTATTTTATATTCATAAAAGCTGAAAGTATATCACAGAAAATTTTATTTTCAACTATTAAACATAAAAATGCTGGGTTCATTAAACATTCTTACTTACTCATACTACACCCTACTGTCTATCATTACATTTGCCATCACATTTTCGGCTCCTTGCACACTTTAGAATTGATTTTTATGGCAAAAAGTGTATTCAGTCCTCACTTTTTTTAAAAACTGAAGATGGACCTGGTATTTTCCAGCTGACCTTTCGCTAATTAGAAAGAAAAATCAGACTCTACAGCTGCTGCTGGTGGGTAGCTTTCCATGCCCTTCAGTGGAGTCAAGATTTTTTCCTATGGAGTTTTATTACTTTTTCCAGAAGAACCTAAGCTTTCCTGTGGGCATTGATAGAACTTTAGCTTTACATGTGGTAGAGGGTAGGATGTCTTCATATGATGGGAACAATGAAGGGCATATTCTAGGAGCTATAGATGCCCCTTTATACACAGAATAAATTCTGATTCTACTCCAGAATTGCCACACTTCTGGAAAACAGTTGTAGTCATTTTGCCATGCATACATCTTTTCAGAAGTAAGAAAACAATTTTACAATTTTAGGAGCCTCTCCTGATAGTTTGTTCTTTCCAAGTCTCCTCATAATAGTGATGAATATAGCCCTTTTTATTTCCTCCTATGCTGTTTAAGAACAGGCTGTTGCCTGCTATCCTTTCCTACGAGTACTATTTGCTCTATACCTCACCCACTCAACAAGCATTTTCAATCTTCCCTCAAGCTAAGAAGAAATAGATAAACAAAACTGCTAATACTGAAGAATAAAGTAATGGAAAATAAATTCTTGACTGAGGAGAACAAGTACAAACCTTCTAAAACAGTTGATATATTTTGTCATAATTTTTTCTAGTGCAGAATTTGTCTCACTTTTGCAAAGGAACATTAGTTAATAGGTTGACAGCATTTAAATAACAGACACTTCTGAAACTAAATGGTAGAAGTTTCTTTCCCAGCATTTTTATAGTAAGCATAAAATGCAGGGGCTACAAAAGCTACACTATGCCATTTTCTTTTGAAAAATTTTGAAACAGACGACTGTGATCACCTGAACCACAGCAACACGTGTTACATCCAGGGAGGGAAAGGTAGACCAGACCTGCAGTTTTCTTCTGTCTGTATCACTAGAACTGCTTTATTCCGAGCCCAGAAAAGCTTCTTTGGAATCACCCTTTTGAAGTGAAACCACATTTAACTTTATTTATTTGCTGTGAACTACTACATGCAGTCAATCTATATATCTGTGAGAAGAAAGACATTTGACTTCCAGCTGTGATATACCACATTTTATCCTGTGCTTTTCCTGCACCACTCACTTCATTACATCTGTTACAGTTCACCCACAACTGGAGATTGCAATATATCTGTTAGCTACTCTTGGCCAGATATCCACTTTAAATATGCCTCCAGATATATCCTGTAAACATCTGAAACAAATGAAAGATCTTTTTCTGGAGGCAACCACTTTCTGTGTCTTAAAAAAGGCTACCCAACTTCAGTTTTTTTCTTAACTTTCCTAGAAGCTATTAGAATACAAAGCACTGTCCTAAACATTTTTTATGTACCTTTTTGATGTGAGGCTGACCCAGGGTATTACCAGGTCACTAAAGAGTAGCAAACACTTCAGCATGTACATATGCCATAATGGGGAAGAAGGTTAGGATTAAAAAAAAATAATAGATGGGTATCACAAACTAGTGATGTTAAAGCCTGTAATGTACAAAATGATACTACCATTATGAATTATGAGAATCTGTGACACTTATGACATAGGTTTAAGTGACAGACACTGTAACAGTTGCTCTTTAGTACATTACAGACAAGGGTGATGAAAAGAATTGTAAAAAAACCCAGTGGCCAACTAGTTGTAAGATAGATAACATTTTTGTGTCTATATTATCAGACAAGCAACAATACACAAGCAGTGTACTAGTCGTAAAGTAAAATCTACTCATCTTTCTTCCAGCCAATTCTTCATTCACTCAAGAATTTCTTATTAATCTCCATTTTTCTCAATGTAACCCGTGATTCCCCATAGCTCCCTGAAGTTCAGACAAATTAGACTGACTTTTACTTCTTTTACAACAAAAAACTTCTTACCTGGGATCAATTTAACACAACCTATGAGCCCTTTGTTTTCTGCTGTTTATTTCCCTCTCTTTCATATTGTCAACATTTTATAGCTTTTTTTCTGGTGAGATCACAGTTATAAATCCATATTAGTCTCCTCCCTATTTTTTTTCTTGTCTTAAATGTAGCTAGCATTTGTATCAGTCCACAGTTTTATGGTGGAGGCACTCATATTTCTTAACGCTTTCTGTCTGATTGTTAATTTATATTCCAATATTTTGGGAAGGACATAATCTTTTTGTCTCCCATCTCCTTCACATACACCTACACATAATTTTAGTGAGATTTCCTTTAGTAAGCCTACCTTTGCTTTTGTACTGAGCATTGGTCCCATTAATATGTGAAATAGATATAATTTGCATCTGTTTTGGGTAAAAGATAATTTAAGCACATCTGCCTTCTTCGTGTACTGTTAAGAAATTAAGAATCTTCTTTCTAAAGCAAAGTCATGGGCTTTTTCCTTCCTTTATGCCACCAGTTTCTATTCAAAAAAGCACAGGATTCTTACTTGTTTTCTCCTTTCCCCGTTTTTTTATAGTTTTCTGCTTAAGGTAAATGCCTTTTGAAAATTCATTGTTCATAACAGAATTTGAGTGCAATCATCTTGGATTGGAGCATGAATTCCAGGGAGTTTTTGCACCTCTGACTGAGAAAACTTTCATTTCTTTAAGACTTGATTTCCTAAACTCTTGATTCCAGTTGATTTCTCCTAATTTCTTGCAGTTTTCTTTTTTTAATTGAAAACACGTGCATAGTAAAACTAAACTAAAATTTCAAGATCTATTCCAAATTTCTGAATAGTTATTTTGAAAGTTGATGGTTTTAATGTTTAATATATATAATTAAAAATACATTTGCTGTAAACTTCCATTTACAAGAAATTGGAAGTATTGATAATATTTTTTTTTCTACTGTGTCTTTCCACAAGAACTCCTTGAGGGGAGTATCTTGCTGTCACAGCTGACTCATAATGAACACAGGTGTGTTTTGTCTTTGACTCAGAGTCAGTCACAGATGCCATAGAAATCAAAATCTTTCAGTTGCAACTTGATCTAATAAAATACAATTACAGTACCAGCAGCAGGGAGAGATCTCCCACACAGCCTGGTGAGCACCCTGGGGGGAATGTTTTTAGTATGGTGCACAGTAAATTAACCACTAAGCACCCATTAATGCTAATGAGAGCTCCATGGTTAATTTCCTGAGCACTGTGCTGAAAAGATACCTGTAGGTATTGGTTTTAAGCCTGTCTATTGTACATTTAGTCTAATAAAATTGACTGTAAAAAGGGAGCCGACCATCTAATTCAACTATTAAAGCTGTCTTTACAGTGTAACTTATACAAAGCAAGTCAGTCAATCTGCTAAAGAAAATAAGGTCAATGCAGATTAATAGGAGACACTTTTCAAATATATAACAAATACATTTGCATGTAAATCAAGTATGCAAAAGGAAGTGTAAAACATACTTTAAGACTGTGATCAAAGACCTCCTGCCCTGCCCTGATAGCTGTAGTCATCAAACACGAGGGGCCAAATTTCTAACACACCGAGCAAAGATGCTAGCTGGGTCTGTCATTTGTATTTTAATATTAATTCCATTTCAGTGGTGCAAGTCACTTAGCTGAAGGTTCTATTTTCTTTTGAACTGTATTTTGAATGTTTATACTTCAAGATATAATGACAAATTGTAAGTGGAAGTTGCAGCTGTTACATCCTTAATGGTGGATTGCCAACTCATGCTACAACAGCCATCTCTGGTTACACCAGCATTAGCTAAGTTGTCCATAAGATGAGGCAATTCTATTAAGCTACAGGATCAGATCTCAAGGAAATGTTTTGTAATTTTATTTTAAAAAGGGGATATAATTTTTCTTCCCATGCATCGGTCAGGACATGTAGAACACCAGTCCCACAAACCCTTACAATTTAAATAGCTTTAAGTTAAGAAAACATGAAACACATTTAAAAATATCTTACTTAGGTATAGAACAATGTTGATTGTGTTTATCTTCGTACAGTGGTCACGTGACTGTAGGATCTTTGCCAGCTTGCCCTCATCTCTCCATAATTAAGCTGCAGCTCCTTAATTCTTAGTGCAGAAACCCTGAAATGTGATGCTCCTTTGCATGGACAATTCTACGACTGCTGAACACTTGTGGTTATTTGGAACTGGCACTCCCATCCTTTTGGAAAAGGATGCTCCTAGAAAATTTTTCATCAGAGAAAGAGAGAAAGAAGTTTTTTAACATCTTAACACCTTTTATTCTTCCATTTTATTCTGCATTTCTGCAGTAACATACATTACAAACAGGCTGGTTTTGTTTTCCTTCGGCTTATCATTTTTTGATATCACATTTTTAATATCTAAGGTTCTCTCAGTGCAGGAAAGAAGAGCTAGTATGGAATCATCAGCAATTTTCCAAGGTACAAGTAAATCCATAAATTTTATTATTTATTTCTTATAGCATAGCACTACTCAGTAATCAGAAACACTGTGCAGGCAGAGTATAAAGAGTCTTCCCAAAAACTGACAACACAACCTCAACATAAATAACCAAGTGGAAGGTTTTTGGTAGAAGCTTTGACATAGCTTCACTAGTGGGCTTCAGCTATTATATACAGCATTCTGCTCTCACTGAAACTGTGAGAGTTCTGCAGCCTGCACAAAGTCAGGAGTAAAAATACCAAAGAGCCAGATTCATTCAGATATAAACTTGGACAATTAAGCCACCACCTCAAAGCAGTTTCATCTAATTATGTTTAAATACGTTTAACCCAGCTGGGGGTGCACAAGGACTTGGGAGGGGACACAGCTGGGACAGCTGACCCCAACTGACCAAATATATATCCCACACCATTTGGCATCATGCTCAGCATATAGAGCTGGGAGAAAAAGAAAGAGGTAAGAGAAATGGACATTTGAGCAGTGGCATTGTCTTCCCAAGTCACTGTTACAGATGATGGAGCCTGGCTTTCCTGGCTGAACACTTTTCTGTTGATGGGAAGTGGTAAATTAATTCCTTGTTTTGCTTTTCTTGAAGGTGTGGCTCTTATTTTACTTACTTCTCCATCACCTTTAACTCAACCTGTGGGTTTTCTCACTTTTAGTGTTCTTATTCTCTCTCCAGTCCCATTTGAGGGGAATAAATGAATGGCTGTATGGGGCTTAGCTGCAGGCTGAGGTCAAACTATGTTAGTGAGTTATACAATTAATATCATCCCAAGTCCCAAAGAGGCATTTACATTACCCTTTAATATTATATTTGGAGGTGCCCTATTTTTTGAAAATTCAGTGTAAAAATCCTGCAGTGAGGGTAAGCTCCTGATTTCCAGTGTTGTCTCCAAAAGGCTTTTTAAAAGGCTTATTGGCTAGCAGCTGTTCATGGAATGAACCATCATGGTTTTATGCACATAAAGAATCCTTAGACTTCACATTAATGTCACCCCTTTTAAACTCAGTCATCCTATTCAGTTTCTCTAATGTGCAAACTTAGGGAAGCATACAAACCTACATGTCTTTCTGTCATGGTAGAAGAAACATATATACAGATATTGAGCATGCAATTCTCCTTGCCAGTTCCCCCCTCTGCCTCCAGTCACATCTCTACTCAAGCTATTTCAATTGCAAACAAATATTTGCTAAATAATTGGCTACTGAAATGCTGTCTTGAGACACCTTTACCTATGCTACCTTCTAATTGCTTACAAAATTTTCAGTTATGTTCTCTGCACTTTTTAGATGTTCCTTCTGCCATATTTTTTCTCATACCTGCTTTTTTGTAATTCAAGCACAAATCAGACAATTTTCTTTTCCCTTAAGAATGCACAGACCAGTTCCAGAATCTTACTTTAAATGATTTAAACTAGGGATTCAAGGCAATCATCAAGACTTTACTAACTTTACCTTTAAAACACTCAAAGAAGTCTTCATCAGATTTTTGCTCTCAGATCAAAGTAATAGAGCACACAAAGCATTTCAGCTACAATAATGCAATGGTGCCCTCTGGGAAAAAGAGCCTAGATTTTCCATGCTCATCCATTCTTTAGATTATGTTGCAAAGAAAAAATTCAGAATGTTAGTCACACTTCAGGTTTCTCACACCAGGTTAGATTTTTCCATGCCTGCATGAAGAGAATGTCAGTTATATACCTAATCCACATGTAAAGCTGATTCTCTAGATTTGCAATAGGAAGTATATGTGATAAAATAGAATTCTGTGAGAATAAACACCAAGAAAAGTCAATGTTTCTTGTCTGAAGCCCTATCTGTTTCTCAAGACTCTCCAGACATGTAAAATCAGAGTATAACTATTTTAATGAAATACAGTAAACAGATGCGGAAACATGAGGTTGTGAAAAAGATGTATTTAGGTGAAAGGAATAAAATACAGATTATTCTTCCTAAAACAATTTATTTCTAGAATTATCTATAAAGAATACTAAATTGTTTACAATTTTCAGAAGAAAAAAAAGGCAAAATAAAGATGTAGCAATTCTTTTGCAGGAGACAAACTCAGTGAAGGCTTGACTATTTCTTCATGCTGTGCCATTTGATAGCAAAAAAAAAAAAAAAAAAAACCTGGCCCTTCANAAAAAAAAAAAAAAAAAAAAAAAAGCTGGCACTTCAAACTGGCAGTGTAGCTATCCATTTAAAACCCTGTATCAGATTACCAATACCATGTGATGTCTTATATAAAGCTGGATAACATTCACGATCAGTTTGTATCCAGTACAAAGCTCCTCATAAATAAATAGGGCTAGAGGCATGTTTTGATGGCAGAGGGCATCATACTGCTCTGTTCTTATTGAAAGATGGCCCTGGTTTAGTAAAGATATGTTTTGTTGGCAAAAAGTCTGCTATCATCTGGTTAAGTGGAAGGATGTTCAGACATGAAGCTGAAGCAAACATTTAAGCTTAATCTTGAAGGCAAGTGATTTACTTTGTAGCATTTCAAGGCTATTTATTTTACAGTACAGCAGCTTGTTTGCCTGGAATCAGTGTGACTCACAAAATCTTGTTAAAATGCAATATTAGGAGGAGGAAAGAGAAAAATAAGAAAAAAAAAAGAAAAGGAAGAAGAAACAGAGCAAGAGTTAGGAGTTAGAAATATAAGTAGAAAAAGAATTAAGGATTTAAACAAAAATAATGTTAGAGAATGAGAATATATCAAGTAAACATACATTTAACTTTATATTTCATTTGAACCCTTTATCAGAGCCCTTGCTTACTCTGGCCAGCAGTTTTTTCTTGCAAATAGCTTCACAGGCATCAGTGGGAAAATTTCTGAGAATTACTGCATTTTTATGTCACTTAGAAGTGGACTACATAGTCTTTCAGATGATAATTAACAGAAAAGACTACAGAGTAGTCAGAAGGAATATATATATTCTATAAACTCAAATATCAGAGTACCAAAAATATAGACTAGTATTTACCACTGGGAACTCAGAATTAATGGGTCTTTTAATACATTTGGATTTATTCCACTCACAAACACACAAATATTATTTTGCTTGCTTTTTCACCCATTATTTTTCTATATCAAAGTTGATTAATTAACGGAAATTCTGCCTTCGTTTGTTCCTTCCCTCCTGTTCCCAAGTACACCTCTTTTTTTTTACACTAACACAGAGAAAACATAATGCAGCTACTATTTTAAATGGAAGCAACTATTAATTTATGAAGATATCAGTTAACGTAAATACAAGCAGTCATTGCTGCAGCTTTTGTCAAAGCTTTGAGCTATTAGCTCCCACACTGACCCCATCAGCTACCTCTTTTTATGTTACACAAACATGCCTAAATATTTATCTACCATTTTAGCCTATCAATACCATTTTATGAAGACATTTTATCTGAATTATCTAGATCCTCATAAAATTTCTCAGTAATGTTACAAAGAATTTAACGTTGATATCAGGTTGAGTTAAGGCAACATTAGATAGTCATTTATTCTCAAATTCAGATTTCTGGTAATACATACATACAGCAATAACTAAACGCCTTAAAATTTATCCCATTTGAAAGATGTGTTGCGTTTCAGATTTCTATGTTGTTATTAGATGTTACAAGACATTTTCAATATGCACTGAGCACCTCACTAGTCTCTCACATTTTCCTTGGCTTAGCTTTTTCTAGGTGAGGGTTTTGCTTTGTAAATGGCTTGCTGTTGCACACACAGTGGCAGAGTACACGAGAGCTGAGGATCGGTTTTTGCATTTTCAGCTACCAAAGGTGGTGACAGGATCTTTAAAAGGGGCTCCTTTGAGGTACAAGTTAAAGATGCATCTGCCACTGCAAGTGAATGGCCAACAGCCATCATCTCTTCATCATTTGTATGTAGATGTGACAACCTCCATCTGTCTCTGTTGCTTGAGCCCAAGCAATTGCAGGATTTAGGGAAAACATGTAGGTAGATGGAAGAAAGACTTAAGATCTGTAGAAAGGATGAATTACTCTCCCATCCTCACAGAGTGCAGTATTAGCTGGTGAAATGGAAATACAGCAGACAGAAGAAAAAAACTGAGAGTAGAGAGAGGGACAAGTGAAATAATCTCACACAGAGTTCATTGCTGGACTCAATCAATAAATCAATCAACCAACCAATCAATCAATCAATCTCAGTCACATGCAGAAGTTGTGCTGTGAGGTGCGCATGTGGGGCTGTCAAACACGTGAAAAATTACTTTTCCTCGCACTGAAGACTACCACAAGAACAGATTTTGAGGGAAGTTGTTGGGCTGCTTACTGGCTTTGGCTAAAGAAATTAATCACACCCTGTCTATGAGTCCCTATACAGAGAAACAACCAATTCCAACAAGTTCACAGTCTCCCACCCCACTTTATTCAACACTTTCCACCACTAGGGAAGAAACATAGGAAGGTTGTATGTCACAGAGTCCTTTTAATTTTTTAGGCATGATCTGATGATATCTAAGAAAATGAGAGACAGAACCAATGAAAACTGGAGATCTTTATGCAAAAACTAAACCTTTAACTAAAACAAGAGAATATTATACAGATCTCTTACAAAAGCTTTCTACAAATATGTTCATTTTACTCCCTTAATATTTGTTATTCCAGTATTTGCAGTTTTTGACATTTGCTTTTTTAAAATTTTTTCAAGCAATTTCATTATGATGTGAATATTTTTATGCGTTGTCATTTATATTTATCAGCCTACAGAAAAAAAAGTATTATTTCTAAAATAGTAAAAAGGGGCACAAATTACATTGTATCACTCTCTTTACTCATAAATGAAATACAATTTTTTTCTTTCTGTTTCAATTAGGAGCAGTTATTCAGAATTTAAGTATGTTTCCTGAGAGCACAAAGTGAGATTAACTTTTAAAAGAAAGCAGCTGCAGCCATATTATACATTTGTAAAACAAATCCTTTGAGCTTTATTCTGACTGCCATGTTTGACTAATTTATCACCACATCCTTTTATCTAGTGTTCAACATCGGAGAAATTCTTTGATTTTGTAAAGAGCAGATATGTAGAATGATTCAATTGCATCACAGATGAGATCAGGTTGCTCCTAACATCTATAAAGCATCAGAATAAACATATGTAAGTATAAAGTATAAAGTATATAGCATCAGATTATATATAAATACTTACATATATAAATATATATAAGTATTTAGTATAAAGAACCAAATATATTAACACTAAAAATACTTGTGAAGACAGAACAACATAATGGAATTAAATAGTATGTGCAGACTATAGATCTAGACTATACTAGAAAAGAAAATTGGTGGAGGAGCAAAAAGCTGCAGATCTTCCATCAGCCACCTCCAGGAGGTGCCTGGTGTGGCTCACAGTAACGAGGCCGTGGGACCTTCTGAAGTCACAGGTGATTTAACAGCAATATCTGGTGTTTCAGCAGACAAGAGGAACAGCTGGTTTCCTTAATGGATCTTACAATGAACCACACTAGCGGAATCCCTCAGGAGGTTAAGAGGTGAGGAGATTGGTATTTCTGAAAAACAGACTTGAACATGCCTAGAGACATCAGGACAAAGTGGCCCAATCCGATTGTCAGCCCCTGGAAAGTCATGGAAGCCAGTCTATCTGCTTGCAGATGACCACAGTCTCCTGCCTCATGTCCCCAAAGACATGCAGGTAGCGACTGGCCGGTTTGAAAGTTCTGCAAAGTTCTTTAGACTTATAGTTCCTCTAACAGAAGTGTGAATTCAGACAAGGCCAGATAAGGCTGACTCTGTAATGTTCAGGGTAGGGAAAAATCCCCTTGGTTGTGTGCATTTCAGGTGCAACCTTGCAGATGCCAGGGTAGAAGATGACAGTCTGAGATATTGGCTTGGCTGGTAATCAGGCACTGTGGAGGGAAGGGATATGATGAGGATGATCCACAAGGGAGGGCCACCACTTAACACTTGTCTCTACCATGCCTCACAGTTGAGAGATTTAGGCTGCATATCCTTGATAGGCATAACCTTGCTATTATGTGCTTCCATCAGCTCAGTCCCGGGGCTCTTCCGTGATTAACTGAATAATTCCATTTGCAGGACATGATACCTAGCTCCACAGTTCTGGGGCACAGTATATCACTGGCACTGAAGTTAGGATAATCACAGCTGAATGGCCATGTAGCTTGTCTACATGATGACACAACCCCTCAGGTCATTATTTGCAGAGGGCTCAAATCAGAAACTCAAACACTGCAATAACCTTAAAGCTAATCTTATCACGTAACCAACAGACTTCAGTGGGAGAAGATTACTGCTCTGTTCTGGCAAACTTGGATAATATCTCTATTGTTTTCCTGAATTTTGGCTATGAACTCTATAAAGCAAAAGAAAGAAAAGCAAATAAAAATATAAACACTCAATAATATCCTGTCTCCTCTGTGATATAACACTGTACCAGCCTCTGCTCTCACCTTAAAATTTATATATTGTCTTTTACAAATAAGGAGATACTGCAGCTTTTACAGTACTCTTGATAAGATACTTCATGCTCACACTGACTGGCAGCAGAGAAAAGCAACTTAGAAAACTGCTTTTTCATGGAGTAGGTGAGCAATAATCTATCAGAAACAAATTGTGATACTGCCACAGCAAACACGGAAAAAAAAATCAGAACCATCGTACAGCTAATTCATACTGAAGGGTATTAAACAGGATTTGCTACAACTAGCTTGCACATTTTTTACACTGCATTCTTGAAAATATTCCTTCAAGATGTGCAACTAATAGGCTAAATTGGTGAAACTCTTCCAGATATCACAAAAAGAAACAAAATATAAATTGCTTGGGGTGTGAAAGATAATTGTAAAACATCCTGCCATGAGATATTCAAATTTCAGTAATGTGTTTTAATATCAAAGTCAGGGTTGAAAATATACATATTCTTTTGCAAAGATTGCCTCTATGGAGTTTCACCATTGCAATTTGGGTACCGGATCTTCAAAAGTTCCAAATATTCAACAGCATTAAAGGTGAATGAAAAAGGCAGATATACAAAACACACATGAGTATTTCTATAAGGACTTCTATGTACATTCTTCTTAAGGCAAAGATCACAAGTAATGTATTTGGGATACATATTTGATATTTTGAGTTTTACTACAAAGTAGAAATGCCAAATTTAAAATGGCTGAATGAAAAAAAAACCAACAATTTTTTCCTACTTCCTAGTCATGACTATGCCATCATATCTTCCTTTTTACTATACAGCTTTATTTCAATAATATAAATAAGCCTTTTCCAGACATAAAACTCTTGCTGATAATTGCTTTTTTATTTATGAAATGATAAATTCTCCCTCAGAGGTCTTCATTCTCATCCATCAGAAATCTGATTGGCAGGTATACTCACACCAGAAACTATCCCTGTTTTCCCAGGTGTATGATGCAGAATATGTTTCCTTTTCTCATGACCATGATAATATGAGCCATACTACATACCCTTGCTATGCAATATGAGAAGATATATAGGTGATCTCTTTCTCCATAAAGGGTTTACAGATGCATGAATTATTTCTGTAGAAATATTTTACAAAGGCTTTTTTAATTGTTAGGATATATATGTTGAAAAATTATATTTTTAGAACATGGTGAGTTTAATTCTTAATTATCTGTTTAAAATTTGCCACTAATTTAATGTGTAACTACAACTAAACTGTGAGGTTCATTTCATGTTTTTCTGTAACAGGCCCAAAAATTTTAGAGGGGCAACCTCATGGTTTCATGAGATAAATCATGAGATCAGTAATAAATTGTTCTTCATTTTCATGATATCACGTCTGTGGATTGTTAGGTTCACAAATAACTTGAAAAATTGCAAGTGCCCAAGTGTTGCATTTGTTTTTCTGTTCAGATCCAGAAGGCAACACTTCTTGTTCCATGGTAGCCCATCCTTTTCCCCACATCACATGGCGCTGATGAAGTCAGCAGGGATGGGATGTGCCACCCAGCTCCAGGCTGCAGGCCATGGAGCCAGCCAGCAAGCTCCTGCAGCCAAGGCTGTGTTTATTGCCCCCTCTTCTACAGGGGCCATTGCCTTACTGGGGACAGCTTCTGCTTCCAGTAGAACAGCAGCTCAGGTAGTGAGAGGTGGCATTTTTCAATAGGAATGCTTGTCATGTTTTTATCAAGTATCTTGATACTAGCAAACAAAGCTAGCAAGCTTGTTCCAAAATGAAGCTTGCAGGCTGAGAGGAGAGGAAGAGCATTTACAATATGGAATTGATCCATTTTAAGCGTTCTAGTTGGCAAATGTGCTAGAGAAAAAAAAAAATCAGAGTCTGCGATAGATATCTGGCATGAATCAGAAACAATATTTTGTAGGTGGGCCCAGCACAAAGCAAGGTCCATTAGGCTCAAAGGACACTACAGCAGAACAATGGAAGCAGACAGGAAGTCTGCACTAATAAATATGCCCATTGGGCCTGTGCCACTGCCTAGCATGGCATAGATACATACAGAAGGATTATACACTAAATGGTGCAAGCACAGTCCAGTCCATCTGTCATAAACATTAAGTCCAAAGGCCACAGGTGCAGATGGCACTAAAAAGTAAAAATTACACCCAGACAGAGACCACTTCATGTAATATGGAGAAGAAAAAAACAATCCAGCAAAACTAAACAAAACAAAACAAAAAAAAATTCCACTGATTTGTTTCCAATCAATAAATGTTCTCAGAATGTCCTTGGCAATCTCTGCTTCTTCCTTTCCCGCTGTCATTGTACATGCATAACATACATTTTATTTCACAAAACTACTTTGAGCATTCAGGATCATTTTTTACTCAGTTAAGTAGATTTACCAGATATTTTGGCAAAAGGCAAATAATTTAAAGTATGATTCAGTCCTTCATTCTAGTATGTTGAGAATAGAATGTATTTTGCCTTTGGAGGTGGAATGTTAGACTCCAGGTATATTTTGCTAGAGGAATGTTCCCATAATAAAAAGCTTAATAAAAAGGACGACAAAATGTGCTTCTCTCTCTCATAGTCCAGATAAACAAAAAGGAAAGTTGCCTCTGTTAAAGCTCTAAAGAACAAAGAATTTCTGCTTTTTCATAATTTTACATAACACTTGACCATGACATGATTTCTCATACTGAAGTATCTTTAATACATATGCTATATATCTGCAGGTCATGCACATAAAGCTGGGCAAACACCACAGAACTCACTGTATTATAGTAACATTTAATTCACCACAGCTTTCTTCTTTCACAATCACCAAAGGCAAGTAACCAAATATCCAGAGCTAAATGGGAACAGACCACCCAAAAAGGGTTCTAAAACTCTTCCTCCAAGTGAAAGAAATCCCAAGAAAAAACACTGTCTCTTCAAGATTTTGTCTTTATCTGCCAAATTAACTTCATCTCAAACCTGTGGAAGTCAGAATTTCAAGTCCTCTTTCAGCCATACTTTGATGCAATTGTAGAATTTGTAGAAGCACTGGTCAATTTGTCAGCTGATTAAAGGAAGGATGCCAATTCTATAGCAGCACTTACAAAAGAGTTTTAAAATTCTAACAAAATGCTTATATCTTCGATGGGATTTTAAATAGTTTTTAACAAAGAAACAAAAGCCATCCAAGAATATAATCATACTCCAACTGTATAATCCCACTGAAATTCCCACTGGCAACCCCAAGTGCTGTTTCAGAGTTGTTTCAGAAGTTGTTTCATTGATAGCAATGTCTTGAACCTTTTCTTGCTACAAGAATAAACTTTATCTTTTCATTTTAATCAGCATTGCTCATTGTGCCTCATTCACTTTGCTCGTGAAATCTGACCTCCATAAATCAGTGGAAGAAACCTTGATGCCTTTGCAATAGCGATATCTGTAAGATTGTAAGCAGATGTACAGGATGTGATGCCTTTTCTCTTCCTTCTGGACAGAGTTTGTGTAGCTGGGCAGCAGACATGGTAATCACAGAAATGATTATGCATGCTGTGTCTTTGTTATATTTGCAGCCAAATACTGTAAAGACCTAATAATACAGAAATGAATTAACTGAATGCTATTTCCAAAACATTATATATAATTTTTTTTTTCAAAAACCCAAGTTGTACAGTTTTTAATTGTTAAGAGATACATACACGTTAAGCAAGTGTTTGAGTATGGTCTCTACAAGAGATAATAATGGGCAGCATCACTGTCATTTTCCTAAAGTCTCAAATTTAAATAATTTATGAAAGGGGTTTTTGCTTTCTTTTTTAAATCAAAAAGTGTGAACAGTGACTTTGAAGACCTGTTTCCTCCTGTATTACCAGAGGATTGTAGTATTTAAGTTTTGCCTTACATCTGTGGTAATGTCTCAGAACCAGAGCACATTCCCATTTAATTCCCATTTAACAGTTGGCTACCCAAAGTTATCTGGCTTTACCATGGATTAGAACTAGGGACTTTTCCAGTATCCATTTTCTAAGTGTTTATTCTCACACTGATGCTGCAGTGACAGCTGAGACTACAGCTACTCCTACTCGTTCTGCTCTCCCTGTCCTCAGTGACCAGGAATGACAAGAAAAACATTTCCTGTCTCATTGATAAGGTCTGTTGGTGCAACAGTGAGCGGATGAGACCTCACACCATATTTTAAATCAGCCAACTCTCACGCTGCATACAAGAACTAATAAAAGTGATGCCGTATCCAGCCTTCCAACAAGGCTTACTTATCACGGCCACTGTGGTCACGTCTATTCACACAATAGTAGAGTTCTCATTTCCTACTAGCTTGGAACTTAGTTTGCTCCCATTTCCATTCACACACTGTGACTCCCAAGCAGTCCTGGCAGATGTGCCAGGATGTATGGAAGGAGCCTGAAGAGGTTTCAACCATTCTTTACCAGCCATTAGTGCCCATGCCTTTATCTCCTCATCTCCCTTTGTGCAGCTGGACACCAACAGCAATAACTAAGGATGATGATTTTGGTGTTAGGGCTCAGGAAAGCAGCAAGGCTGCTTCCACCTGGAGTTAAATCCACTGAACAGGACATGCTGAAACTATCTGTTCAAAGTAAACAAAAAATTATTGAGAGATTATAAATAAAGGAGCTAATAAGCTATATAGATAGTGCAGTGAAGAATGGGTGGATTTCACAGGCAGCTGAGAGACAGTCACATGGCCAGACTTCACAAACAGTTAAAGGGGACCATGGGGACCTTCTGGTGAGTGCAGTCACACAAGGTCAGCAGTGCCCAGGGAACTGTAGCAGAAATTCCATGCAAGGCCATGAGCACACTAGCCATTTCAGAAATATTGACCTAGCAAAGTGATACAGCAAACTGGGATCAGTGGCAAGAAAAAAAATAGGGGCAGGATGTCTTTTGGGAGGAGACTGAAGCAGGAAAGAGTTAACCAGAGAGGTGACAAAGAACAAGTAAAAAGCGTTATTAGAAGTTATGCAAGTCCTGTGAGTACTGCGGCCTGCTGGGTAATCGTGCATTTGATGAGCCCAGCCTGAGTCAGGACTACAAACCAAACCTGTAAACAGACAATGCAAATATCAAACCTGCTTCTACAATAAGGAGAAAGCGAGCTGGGCAGAGGTATTTTTCTTGGCCTAAAAGAACAACATCTGGACAGGACAGATTGAACATTCCGGCACAACTCCAAGACTGATTACATCGGTATCTTCCCAGCCACTTCCTAATATTTTTCCCAGTATAAATCCCTACAGTAAAAGATTGATTGTAAGGTAGTCTACATTCCCAAGTAGAGTATTTTCTACCAATGACCCAAGAGGCTTTGTTTCTTTCCTTCTACTTTTAGCTCCCAGTCCTCACTGTTAGTCATGTTGATTTGGCATAAGGAAAAGGTAGACTTACAAATATTTGTTAATCACTCTCTTTGTTCTACTGTTTTCACTTCCAAGCAAAAATGCATCAGATTTCTTTTGATTTCCTTTACACAGTTCTTTCTTCCTTAGCAAAAATATTCATGCAAAATTTCAGGGAAAAAGAACAAAACAGAGGATAAGCACCAGCAAATCAAAGTAAGGCACAGCTCAGAATCCATAGCCATCATTTCCCTGTCACGAGCATTCACCACCCTGGCCAAACAACTGTAAATTGTACTCTGTAAATTTCCAACATTCCAGGAACAACAGCAAGAACTACTCTGCAGCAAGAATCCTCCTAGCAGACATAGGAGGCTCAGAGACCTGGATAAGATCTAGAATGCCAAATCTTTTAATATTTTTCTTTACTGTATATGTGAAAACAATATGTTACCCTTATAAATTAGTAAACTACTACTTAACTATTACTGCCTAACTTGAAGGGAATCTCTTGCAATGTTTAGTTTTTCATTAGAGCTCCTTAACAGCCCAAGCTCACCTGATGCATATGAATGGTGAGCTTCTTTAGGAGGCAGGAGGCACTACCCACTTACAAGGAAAACATTATTTCAGAAGTTGCCACAATATTATTTTCTCAGAATTACTCTGCCAAAATTGATTTTGTTTTTTTTTTTTTAACCTAGAAGAATCTCTTTTCTAGATTAAACAAGCCCTACTTTTGCAGAACTTCACAGGACATGTGCTGCTGGCCCCAACCATCTTGATAGTTCCCTGCTGAACTTGCTCCAGTTGATCAACTTCTGCCTTGAATGGAGGTACCCAGAACAGGATGCACCATTCTAGATGTGGCCTAATTAGTACCAAGTATAAGGAAATCACAACTTTCTTTGATCAACTGGTATTCTGCTGTTGATCCTGCCCACTGCTTTTTTCCTTCATCAGAGTCAGCGTACAATGTTTAACCCACTGCCCACCAAGACACTGAGGAAGTTACTGAACCCGGGTGGGCTTCTGGACCATCCCCTAAGGAACTCAGAAAAAAAGATGGAGTATGAACCATTAGCCCCTGGAATTCAATGATCCATCTGTTTTCTACTCATGTACCTGTCCATCCATGTAGTCCATATATACATTGCATCAATATTAGGATGTGTTGGGAGATTGTGCTAAAAAACTTGCTTAAATCAAAGTAGCTGACATCCCCTGCTCCCCTTAAACATGAATCCAGTCAACCCTGTCATCTCATTGCAGCTGCTGCTGTACTGGTTAAGAATTAAAATCCGTGCTACTCCAGATCACTTTTTCATAAAAGAACATGATATAATCATAACAGGTACGAACATTCATACTCTCTGTGGTCATCTTTACCACCAAAATTAAGCTGACAGAAAATCTTTACTCACATGTTTTCTCTGAAGTAGCATAAATCTGCTAGCAAAATGGAATATCTGTGACACATGCGATCACATGATTAACACTTCTATAGGAGCACTACTAATAAAATTATTAACGAGAAAAACAGGAAAAATATTTCTGAGTCAAGTTCATGGGAAATGTGTTTCAGTTTCATGCTGTTTAAAGCTGCAGTTAGTATTTTTTTCAGACTTTTATCCATATTTCATCTAATTTTAATGATGCAATTTCTTAAGTTTAACACCTTAATTCCCGGAAAAAAATAATGTCCATAATAACTTCTTGAGATCACAAAATATATTGATGAGCTCCTAAGTATAATTTCCCTGCAGAAATTCCATCATATTCTGTACAGATAAATATACATATATAGATCTTAAATATTAATGTATTGATAAAAATGCAACAGATAAAAAGTTTTCAGAAGAGCACACTTCTTTTTCTGGACCAATGTGAAATCCCCAAAGAATAGTAAAATAATGTATTCAAGTAACATCCCTATTTATTGTATTTTTACAGTGTTGGGAAAACCTAGTGCATAAAATTGAAACTGTGATGTGCGATCAAAATAAAAAAGGAAAAAGTGAACTGTGAAAAAGAAGAAAAAGAAAAAGTAAATGTACTTGTTAAATATTTTCTATTCTGTGAAGCTTATTTTTAATAACTCCTTGAGCTATATTGACTAATCACAAACATCTACTATGGAAGACCTTGATGTGTTACAGAGTGTTGATGGAAGAGGTATTCTGTACAGCAGAGCAAAATATAGGATTAAGTGTTAGACAAGACTTGTTAAAAACATAAATATCTTTTGAAGTGGTTCTTCTTGTAAACATAAACATGAATATGTATTACAAAAACTGAATTCACACCTATTTTGTTTACAGTTAGCAGTGTGAGTATTAAGCTCTTAGAAATACATATGTGTAAGAGAAATAACAGAAATTTTCTAGGAAAGGGGAGTGATTTTCAGAATTTCTAGAAAGCCTTAATACTGCGTATTCCACAGATTTAATGTTGAGATCATTTGCTTCCTTAGCTTTAGGTCACCACAACCCATAAGTTGGTTTCTTTTTTTTCTTCCTGCTCTCAGGATATGTAAGATGCTCAAAACTTGTATCAGCTCGGTATGGATTTCAATGTGAATCAAAGAATACCAAGACTTAAGACTGGAGTCTAAAGTTTGTTCTTGACAAATGAGAAAGTGATGAAATGAAAAACAAAAGCCTACTATTAACTTGAGATACACAGTGAAAAGGGCGGGTAACAAACTCCCAACAGAAATGCAGCATAAAGTGAAAAACACCCAAACCCAGCTACATGAGCCAATCTAAAATAATCAGGGAAAAATCACCATTTCTGATTCTTAAAGCACCTTAGGAATAAATGTGCCTCTGTAGATATGCTTCAGTAAAATGATAGAATCACCAAAAATGAAACTGTTACATTGACATTTTCTTGAGATATATGTCTACCTTTCCTGAAATTATACCAATTACTTAGGCTGGCCATTTATTCATGAAATGGGTGAAAAATATGTATTTTTTCCTCCCTTTCGAATGTTTGAAATTAGGGTTTATTTGCCTACATTGATAATTCCAATTTATTGGCTCTAATTTATTTAAGTTTATTTCTCAATCTGCAGATTGATAATGTAATTACCAGCAAGATGCCTAAATTTATTCAGTTGCTGGTGCAAATGCCACAGTTCCCTTGTTTACATGAGGAGTTTCTCACTAGCTCTGCTATCTCAGCCACTGATCCCCACTGACTGAATCTGTGCTATTCCCATCTGGACACAAGCCCACATTTTTTTTATATGTGCCTAAACAGAATGCAAAGCTTTATAGCTGAATGACAGATACCTTCATTTCAGGTAACATAAAATACTGGTAGTCACCCCTACACCCATATGCACTAAAAGTGAAGAAACACATCCCTGAGATAAACAAACATAAATGTGGTAATATAGTGGCAGGATAATTTAACTATGCATAGCTACTTTGCAGGGAAAAACTTCTACAAACAAACAAAAAAATAGATCAAAGACATCAGAAGGAAAGGAAAACAAAATGAGAACATGATGTTGCTATACCTGTGTGTATGAATGTAATACCACAATCAAGAAAATATCAAACATTAATCTATGAGAGACTGGGAACTTCAGTGATAAGATAGACCTTCTGTTTCTTGGTCATGAGCAGCTTGGCTACAATCTTCATTCTTTGGTCAGGATACAGATAAGAACATCAAACTTCTAGTATAACTTTACACTTGACTAAACTACACATTTTCAGCAGCATTATTTTGGTCTCTGAATTCCAGAGGTTTGTATTCAATGTTACCAAAAAAAAAAAAAAAAAAACAAAAAAACCCCGAACAAACAACCAGATGATGAAATTTAACAAACAAACAAACTTCACTGAAGTAAGAGTCCACTTGAACTTGTGGACTTCAACATCGACTGCCTGAAACCAGAGCACTGAGTATTATAAATCCAGGAGAGAAATCAGTACTTAAAGTTATTTCTTCAGTTTTAAGTAAGAACTGAATTGAGAAGAATTGAGTGCAAAGTTTTGGTAAAAATTTGGACTCGCACTGGAAATTGTCATTTGACATACCATCAGTTGTCTGTCACTCTATTAGATGGGATCCTGTGTTACAAAAGAAATGAGATTATTTCTAGGTTTCCTTTACCCCAGGGAAAAAAAAAAAAGGTGAAACAAGCCTGTAGAGCTTCTGGTCTCACCACAGATTCAAACAGGAGCATTTCATTGGCTTGAGCAAATCCAGCACTTTGTGCTACATGTATAAAGGGAGATATTGACATGAAAACCCATGGACTGGAAGACCTGTGTGTGATGCTACACAGAGGATTGTAGCAAAAACATTCCACGAGTCAGACATGCAACAGCAGCTTATAACATCTCTCTCTCCTTCTCACCTCAATTTATACTGCTGATAGGTGCTACAGTGAGCAGGGAATCCCTCCCCTTCAGTAATCCTCCCTGTAAAGCCCTTGGACCTTCCCTCTCACTCGTGGCACACAGCACTTGTGCCTGTGAGGAAGGGTTGCAGAGTCTCTCTCTGGGTCCTGTCACTTTTAAGAGCATTATAAAGGAAATGAAAAGAAAGTTTGATTTTCAAAGGTGTTGGATTTTTTCCAATGCCTCCATAATCAATTTAAAGAA
Organism: Dicaeum eximium; assembly: GCA_013396995.1. Lineage (NCBI taxonomy): Eukaryota > Metazoa > Chordata > Aves > Passeriformes > Dicaeidae > Dicaeum > Dicaeum eximium. Next base: position 970,546 of record VWZP01001133.1, read on the forward strand.
GCACATTAAAGGTAAGCAGAACAAGTGAAGAGGATTTTCAAGAATATTTACTCTTTGTGTGACTCTAGCCTCTTTAAAGGTACAGGAAATTTCTCCCTAACATCATAGACAGCAGATGTAAATTGATATTAGAAACAAAGTAGAACATAACCCCTTTTATCTGGTGATAATCTTTTTGCAATTCCTTGATGTTCAACAATCACAATTTAATAGCAAGCTACTTTTCAAAGTACTTAGTTAAAGTGTAAGGAAATACAATGGGGACAGGCAGCTTGCTCTTTCTAGATCCACAGAAAGCAGCTTGAACAGAAGCTTTTCAGAGAGAAGATTTTGCAGCTAATATATAGTGAAGGATCTTTTCATGCACAGACTATAGGCAGTGATGCTTTTCCTTGCTTTAAATCACAAAGGGAAACCACGAGCAAACAATGGCTTTAAAACGAGAAACAAAAGATAATTCAACTTTATATACAGAGTCTGCCTCCCCACACCCCCCTGCATATCTATGTATATTGATAGAAGAAAGGACTTTTAAAACACCACATAACGATAATTATCCAAAATTTTTACCAAAAATGATAAAAATTCTGTTGTTACTCCAACTTCAAATATTTGAAAACTTGTTCCCTAAAAACTATACTTTCTCCTACTTTTTTTTAATTTTTTGCTACATAGCAATCACCTAGATGTAGTTATCACTACAATATATGCAATAAGTATTACACGTTGGTTTCAATAATGATTCCACCAAATAAGGTTTTTTGCATCTGTCTGCTAGTTATAACATTCAACAAAATGTGTTTTGTTGCTTAAATTGATCTGCTTAAGCAGTGTGACATTATCATATTATCACAAGAATGTTTAATCTATCTTTTGAAGAGGATAGGGATATTGGCTGTAAGCCACTGTAAGCCTTTACCCCATTTTAAAGGAAAAGTTAAAGAGCAAAAGTAGAGAGCATAAATACACAAAGCCTTGACACTCTCCTTCCATTTCAGCACTCTGCACTGACCTCTACTGGTTTCTCCACTTCAGGTTTCATCAATATGAAACAATGCACTTTTGTTGAACTTTTGTACTCTTTTCTTCAAATTCAGGGATTAAGTAAATTGCATCCCACCCTGCTAACTTCTCCCTGACTGAAGGACATAAAAAGATCGAGCTTATACCTATTGGTGTCAATTTATCTGTAGTGAATAGACCCTGAGACACTATGAAAAATCATTTGTTAAAAAAACTCCTTACAGTACATATGCAGCTGTAGGTAGATATTAAATCTGAAAACTATCTTAACACATTTATTATTACTAATCTGTTATATTTTTTAAAATTTAACTATTATCTCATGTCATAATTAGATGTTTGCTTTATAAAATCTTGGTTTTTATTATAGAATCCCGAGTATCTGACCTGTGATGATTAGAAGTACTACTGCAACACCAAACACCAAAGTTGTGAATATAAATTTAAAGTCTTTAATCATCTCCATTTCAAATACTTCTGCTTCACAGAATGTGCTTCTCTCTAGAAGGTTCTTCAGTACAAATATTTGCTTTAATTAAGGCAGACCTTGCAGCTTTTATAACCACACACCAATGGATTGAAGTACAGTAACAGGCTTGGCAATATAGAAGTATCACTGTAAAAGCTTTGTCACACCTAAGTCATTACCCTGTCTTACTGGGAGGTGTGATGCACTCACCACATCTTTTATACAACGAAATGAAGTTCAAACCATCCATTTTTTAACTAATCACAAGAAAAAACAAAGCCCTAGTTCTTTATGTGCTTTACAGTAAAAAGCAACTGTAGTTAGTCATAAGTAAATGAGCAAACTTTTCCATCCTCATGTACCAAAGAACACTTTCGTTGTCAGCAAAACCCAAAACTTTCCAATTTTAAAATCATATTTTTAGATCTCTTTGTTATGAAATTCTTTAAGCATGAATAACAGTTTTACATCTCATGAAAACTTCATTTCCTCTCACTTCTCCATCAGTGACTCAAAACAAACTTTTAGAATATTTAAGTCACCTATATTGTCTGAAAAAAACCTCCTACAATTCCTGACCACGAAAACAAGAAGTCTGTTGTTCTGATGATACAGATAGTAAAGCGGATCACGTATTAATTCAATTTCAGAACAGCAAGATCCCTATTATTCATGAAGCTATTTTTTGTAATAATGCATTTTTCTTTCATTTTCCATAAATACCTTTCTAGACCCTGAATATAAACAAATCACTCAGATACTCAGCATGAATACTTTATACTGTAGAAATATCTGAATGTGATAACCTCTTTTTTTTTCTTTTTATTTTTTCTTTTTTTTTCTTTTTTTTTTTTCTTTTTTTAATCACGTTCTCTGACTTGTGGAACACCCGTATTTCTCTCCCTCCTTTTAGAGCAGCTGAAGCTCGCAGCGCTCCATCCTGAGCGCTCAGAACCCGGGGCACTCCCGGGGCAGCCCTGCAGAGCCGGGCAGGTCGGGGCTGCCCGGAGGTGCCGGGAGGGGGGCAGAGGTGGCCACCAGAGGGAGGAGAGGGGGTGCCCGAACCGCCCGAGCCCCCGGGCCACCGCACCCCCTCTGCCCTGCGCCACAAGCCGCAGTCTCAGCCTCGCTGCCCGTGAGCAAATCCCGCTCCTGTCCTGCCCAGGCAGCCCGATGACACTGCCTGGTGTCGCTTCCCCTCTTACCTCCACCCAGTGACGGAGGATGGGGGTCCGCAAGGTTGCCGGTGCCTGGTCTTGCTGGGCTTGCCACCGCTCCGATATTCAGGCTGCTGCTTCCAGGACTTGGATGAACAACTGGATCTGATCTGCTTATTTTGTGCTGTGTTAGAAAGAAAACATTTTGGTGCTCTAGAACTGGGCCTTTGCTCAATAAGCAAGTACATAATCGTTCTGAGATTTGCAAATCAGCCTCTTTTCCCACATGTGGGAAATTGAAAATCTCATTAAGACTTCCTATAACTCACGAAGGAGTGAAAGACATTGATTTTCACTGAACAAGGTGTTGACTGGATCACCATGAGACCATCTTCTTTCCAAAAGGCACTTTAAAGCAGCACTTCGGTCAGCTCTGCGCAAAATATTCCACAACAGCCCCAATAACTTTTTTCCTTACCTCTGGTATCCCAGTGAGGTCACATTCTGTTAAAAACATCCTGTCAAGCTTGGTACAAAAGGGCTCCAAAGAATCAGAATGCAGAAGCTATGCAACTTGCTGACTAACTTTGCTCTGTGTTATTTACCAACCACACAAAGAAAATGCTGTCTATTCAAAACACAGTTCAAAACTCTCTTCACAGAAAGTGAGTGAACAAACAGTCCCATGTCCGACGCTGTAGTCACATCTCCCATGAGGCCCGGTGATAGCTCTGGGGCATGGGACGGAGTGACACCACCAGCAGTCACTACAAGGCACTTTTGTAAACAAGTTGTGCGTGTGTGTGCAGAGGAGGAGGAGGAGGAGGAGGAGGAGGAGGAGGCGGGTGTTACTCTTCCTCTGTCTTACCATTAGGCTTTATTTGCTTTATCTGGTTGAAGCAGAACTTCAGTCTTGCTTAGTCTACTGGGTGTATTTGCTACAGTCCTTGCACAGGATTTTTCCTCATTATAACCTTTATTTTCTTCCAGAAGGGATCTAAAAGGAACACATGAAATTTGTGCAGGATCTAGGTTTGGAACCCTGGAGCTCAGTTAAGTAGCAGAAGTTAGTTCAGAATCTTCCAGACTCATCACAGAAACTGGGAAGCTCAGTGACTTACTCCATGACTAGAAAAAACTCCAAAATGGTCTAAATATTATTTTAAATTAATCTACTCTTTGTAAATTCTTACCCCACTAGTCACCCCAAAGCCACACCTTGGCAGAGAAGCAGAAATGTCTTTTTCAGTGCCCTGTAAGAAGAGAATTACCATACAGACCCAGCACTTTCAGTACTGACCACTGGAAGTGGTCACACCAAGGCACTCCAGTGCCTTTCCTTATACTTACCATAAATCACAAACAACTGTTTCCAGATTTGGAAGGATAAATAATTGTTCTCATTAATCCCTTGGTAATTTCATTCTTTAACTGTCAGGCCAGCACTGGAATCTTATTTTTGCCACATAATCCAAACCATACCCACTTCTTATCTCCAAGGCATCCCTTCCCATGCTTGTTTTTTTTTTTTTTCTTAACAGTTCTTTAGTAAATTTTTTATATATTTTCAAAGGTCTAAAAGACAGGTGTTATCAAACACCTGCAATGTAGGTTTGTGAGAGGCAAATACATGACATGGTGGCATTATGTTGTAAAATAAACTCAAGTTGGAATTTTCTTTTATGGGGTCTTGATCTGCACCTTTATAGACATGTATATAGGTTATTCCAAATCTATATTCCAGGAATAAGTATCATTCCAGGTATGACATGAAGCACATTCAACTGCTGATGTTCTTAAATAGCTGAATGGTCCATGACCATTGGATAATAAATAATTGGATAACAAAAGTATAGCTATTAAAATAAAAAGGTTTTCTAGAAATACATAAACCCTTAAGATACCTAGATACATTTCTTTTATGCAAACTTGGAAACAATGTCTCTAAAATACTAATGGTGAATGATCTTACAAGTAAAATTGTCCAAGTAACTCATGATTTTTAAAACAAATGTGATTGTTTCTAGGTATCCAACAATCAACCAGTTTTTGGTTAGAGCTGTGCCTTGCCAAGCAGTACCATTCTCCAAAACCACTTACAGATATCAAGTGAACCTTCACTTGTCCATAATAGCTGAAGATACTGTACCAGTTGTTTTTGCTTCTTAGTCTAGACTTTAAAAAGCCAATAGGAAGTTTTCCCCTGGTCATTGGGGATTTTTTATATTTCAAGTTTACAGTATAAGTTATTCTCATCTCATTAAAATTAGTAATGTTCTATAGAAAAGCATACATATAGTCTTCCTGTTTCCCAGTAACCTCAATTTTCCACCTTATTTTCTGTGTCAGATGAATACATACCCTGCCTACTAAAATAATGCAGAATGCAGTAAGTTGATTATTTTCACATATCACTATGAGGTCAGAAAGATTATAATCCCTGTTGTATGGACTGGGAAAACCTTAGTTAGGTATTCCTCTAAAGCTTTTTCCGAGCCCTAGTACCTATTTTTGATTAGGTCAGAACCAGCATGCAGAAGGCTGAACACAAGAGCCAGGTCTATAAAACATTAAGCCTCTCAAGTCCAAGTATCCGATGACATTTTCTCTTCTGTTCCTGATCCTGTAACAAAATTTTAAATGGCACACTTTACTTTTCCAGGGAACTCTACCAAACTACAAACCAAAAAGGAATCTAGCGATTAAAACTGTGTTCAGTTTTAATCAGATCATACTCCTTCATATAATTCCAAGAGAATTTTGGGGGTTTTTTTACTTTTTTGATCCTTGTGGGTCCCATCCAACTCAGGATATTCTATGATTCTATAGAAATCAGCAACACTGTTGCAAGAGAGCAAAAAGTAGAGATGTTGCTGTGTTAGAGAGACGGTTTCATGTTCTCTTTTTTAATGCAGTGGATTTCTGTTCTTTGATGCACCCGAGGTTATGTGTGCCAAAAGCTCTTTCTGTCATTTGCATCCTGGCACTCTGTGTCACACACACAAAATGGCACTCATTGAAGGGTGCCCTTTAGGCACTGTCCTTCCCTTGAATCCTTTCTAGACATGGACACCTGCTCCCTAAATTTTTGAGGTCTGGACTGTCAGTGACTCCATTCAACTTCACAAGGATTATCAGGTTGTTTTATTCATGAGTCTCAAAACTGAGACAGCAAAATCAGGCTCAGATTAGAAGTTCCTCCTATCTACTTCCTGCAATCTATTAATTTAACAAGACCAGCTGCAGTCTATATGTGTGCTTTTCAAGAATTGCCATATACTTCAGTCTCATGGAGGGTTAGAAAGTTTGATATTGATATTTGATATTGATTTGCCAAATCTTTCACATGGGAGCTAAGATGTGAGCCTAATAACATGTTTAATGCCAAAGACTCTTCCCTCTCTCTTACAAATAGCTCCACCAGGGAACTGAGATGAAGAAAGATTGATACTAATTATGCACAGAGAGGACACCTAGTTGTAGTCACCAGCCTACAGAATTCTCTGGGGATGGCAGGCAAAGCTGGCAAATAGAAATGGAAGGAGATAGAAAGAAAAAAAGGAACAAAATGCTGTTTCTAGCTATTCACAAAATATACCCATCACTTTAAAAAATAAATCAAAATACACACTCAAAAAAATCAGGCAGGTCATGGATAAAACTGTTAGGCGTCTCATAACTCCGGGAGCAACACTGGATACCAACCAGTCACATGCTCCCATCAGGTGGTCTTAAAAATAAAACAAAAAAAAAGATTTTTAAAAATCCTCTGCTTCCTCCTGTTCCAGGTAATTACCAAGAATTACAGTCTGCAGTGATTCTGTGGAGAGGGTTGAGGGGACTGAGGTGAATTTGAAACAGATAAAAGCTGGGTAAACCACTCCAGTAGTCAGGCTCGTGCAAAAGTACTTAACCAGAAACAAATGCTGCTGATGCTTTTGTTCTGGTCTTTTACTGAAGCTTATTCTGGCCTTCTGATGTGTCTCCTATAGGTTGCCTCTGCCAGGCAACTGTGCATGTGCTCACAGTCCCAACTGCTAGCATCACATTTATTTATTTATTTTCAACCCAAATAAACTCTTAATGGCTTAACATAAAACATTTGGATTTTTTTTTTTTGAAGCGCACTAAATAATAAAAAAGCCAGAAGCACAAAAGGCCATAAGGGAATGAAAGGGATGATTGTTCAAAGCCCTATTAAAAGGTTTGTTGCTTTATTTATATTTTTTTTTAACAACACAATTTCAGAGCCTTTTAAAGAAGACTCCTCCTCCGCAGTTGCCTGCCAAGATAGTACTTAGCTGAGGGAGGGAGAGCCTGCTCTTTAAAAGAAGATGGTATCTATTAGAGAGAGAAAGGAAAGAGAGATATATAAAAAGGCTTTCCCAAAAACAGTTGTCCAGAAGGGTCAATGAGAAGAAACAAAAGGTATGAGATGACAATTAAATGGAAAGAAGATGAGAACATTAAAGCAGAGCACACTGAGAGGAGAGGTTTTTACAGCAAAAATGGTTCTGTAAAGGTAATTTTAGTTACTCTATTATACTAACCACGGCCCATATTTAGGCATCTGTCAGGTAGTCATTGCAAAGAGCTTCACAAAAATTAACTGTGAAAGCTCTCCTCCATGAGGTAGCTGAGGGACAGAGACCCACTTGTGGGCAGGCAGAGACCAGAAGACCCTTTGACAGTGTAATGTTACAAAGCAACAGGAACAGAAAGGTTAGTCTTCCTCTTGGTGTGTTGCATTATTCATTGCAGGTATTAAGCAATTGTCTGGGTGGAAGACATTTCAAGTGATAAAGCTGAGGTCCATATTCACTCTCCTTTCCTTTAGGAGTAAGTATTACAGCCTAGGTCTCACTCTTAAAATAAGTTCCTCCAAAAATTGTCATTTTTGGTTGAAAGCCTGTTGTCTTAAAATGCTGCCAGCAATCACCATCACAGCCATGATCACAACTCCCCATGAGGTAACTCATGGAAATCTGAGTAAATGCTGTTAAATGAGCTTCGGCATTGACAGCACAGGGCTGGCACAGCTGCCACTGGTGGCATGGCCACGGTGACCTTTGCTGCCAGGGGATGGTCTCTGGTTTGTTGTGGCTGCATTTCTGTACATCTCAGGACACCACTCCTAGACATTAGGAATGATGTATCTCTGTTCTGACTATGAGGAGCCTCCTGTGCAGTTGAGGAGGGAGTGTGAAGAGCTGTACCTTTCCTGGTGGGCTACAGTCAGCTACATCAGCTTGCACTCTCAGAGCCATTGGGTTCTGGGGCAGTCTACTTCACAAAAGGGGTGCAGTAGCCTTTGATACTTCCCATCTTTTATGAACAAGAAAGAAACTAATGCAATAAGATATTTTCATTGTAGCTTTGAAGTAAAAACAAAACAAAACAAAACAAAAATCATCCAACTCCCAAAGACAGTTTTATTAGAGGCACCTCTGTTTCAGAACTGAAATTTCATCCTGTGAAAGTACAGATAGCTTTCATTTCCCTTCAGGTGTTTTATGATATGAAGCACCCTTTTCAGTGACAATCTTCAAATAAACTCGGCTGAAAACATTTAAAGGAAAACAACTGAAAACTTTTCAAGGACTCTTAGGTTCTCAGACTGAGACCCTAAACTTAATATAAGGGTTATAGATTAACATGCAGATAAATTCTTCAGAGATTATCCTTTTCCTTAACAGGTTATTCTTGTCTGGGTTTGATCTCCTAAATCTCTCAGGTCCTGAGTTGGAGATTAGGAGATGCAAAGGCTTTGAAAAGTGGTATGCAATGTGTCTTTCTGCATGACACAGCTCTGAAGCTGCGAGCACACTGGCTTGTGATTCTGAGATCAGAGAAAACTCCAGGCTAAGGTCTTTTTTCAGTGTTACCCAGTTTATTGGGCTTCTCCATGGAAAAGGAAAGGACCCATTACCTTATTTTTCTACTGAAGGAAAACAGGGCAATCTTTCCTAAAAGAATCTTTGAAAGTATCTGAAATAATCCAAGGCTACACAGATTAATCTAACAGACTTCTATTGAAAAGAATATGGTTTGTACACCAGAGTCCTATAAACTTTTCCTTCTTGTATTATACTGTTTTTTAGTGAAACAGTGACTAAACTATGATATATGCCGTGAGGCCGAGCAACACCTTGGGAAATCCATTAAAATGAGTGAAAAGAGAGAAAGGTGAAACTATCCAACAGAAAGTTCAGAAAGACTTCTAGTACCTAAGGAAATTTACTTTCTATGTGGCATGGCCAGGACACTGCAATTTCTCTTTACCATCCTGAAAAGACAATGAGGTCCTTGTCACCTGAAGCTGTTGAGACCAGTGTTTCTTGCTGGCTGAAGGAAGGGATCCTAGCAATGCATCCCTCACCAGTGAGTGTCCTGAGAGACAGAGCCAGAGAGGCTTACAGAGACTACAGCTGAATGGTGATGACTGCAGACACGAGCATGAGCCTCCTAGGACAGCAGATCAAAAGTTCTGCCTCTCATTGAGGTAAAGATTCACTTTGTTCACTGGTGCTTCAGTGTGCTTTAAAGCACAAGGCTCTGTGGGGCACACGGTGTGTGGTTTTCCCCTCAATTTCCACATGAGCTACTTAAATCTATTAGATGTCTCCAGTGAATTTTGTGAGTAGAGGGTGGTCATGGTGAAGGTGTTCATTTCAGAATCCTCACTTTAGAAACAGTTTGTGTGAATTGTTCTATCTAATCACAATCTAATTAAGAACAATATGGGCAGTGCCTTTTTGGAGAGCCATTAGTAGAAGAGAGAGCAGCTTGCTCTGAGTCCCTGAGGATGAAGGGGGCAACACCTGACTCGCTAGATGTACAGAAAAGTCTCGAGAGATTTACAAAGTGCGGATATGTGAGGGTGATGCTGGTTTTTCCAGCTCTTGCTTTCGGGTTTGAAAAGAGCTTGGGCTGCCACCCAGTGGAGATAGGTACCTATTTTGTACCAATTTAGCTTCCCAGTCATAGTGGGACAGTTGTCTCTCTAGCTCTTCAACAGTGGGAAAGGGAACATCTTAATGATTTTATTGCTTAGTGCCCACCAGTTATCCTGGATCACTATATTCCACCTAAAAGTTCAAATACATTTTTTTAAATGCTAACCTAGGATCTTAGAGTCAGACTGAAATTCTGCCTTGCATGTCTACAGTGGTAGTTTCTGTAGAACAAAATTAGACTGATTGTTGAATGAATTTCCTAAAGAAATAATGCTAAATACTTGTTATTATTATTATTTTAGCCATGATATAACTTTTACTCTATTTTTTTTCTTTTGCATTCTTTATAACCAAATATAGGATTTTGCATAGATGGGATCACTTGCACTATAATTTTACTAGCAACACTATACAACAAGAACCAAGGACATTCCTATAAAGCCTCTAAATTGGACTTGAAGTACTTTCAGGATAGACAAGAAAGAAATGCCAATCCCATATATTGACAGGAAATAGGCACAATTCAACATCTACAGTGATCGGCTCCAAGTCAAAGGGAGTTTTCCCTTGTTTTCTGTATTGTGTCTAAAGTCTGGAACAAAACAGCACCTCAAACACTTTGTTTTCTGTTTTGAAATGGGAGACTAACACTCTGTGACTGCACTGATTGCTCTGGTTGTGTGCTTATTCTGTCCTAATCAATGCCTTACATGGACAGAAGTAATTTAGTGGTTTAAGAGCTTGCTGCTGATAAATTCCACATGCTTATTAGCCCATGTTTGAAGGACAACTTTGTGCCTGCACTTCCCTCTGAACAATAATTTCTGTTGCACAACAGCTTCAATAGGTTTGGCACTTACAAACATTTTATTATCTTGGGGCATTCTTTACACTCATCTACATAGCAGTGTTTTCTTAAAAAAAATCTGGCCAAAATTTTAACTGGAAAATTTCCCTGCACCTCTAGAAGAATTCTAAACAGTTCAGTTAAAAGAGAGCAAAAATTTGAAACACAAACATTAGAAAATTCATAGCAATGAACAAATCTGAAATCATGAAGTGGGGTGCTCTTTTCCAATGGTTCTGATTAACAATTTCTGGTCAACATGTTTTCATACCACAAGAGGGAGATACAAGAACATAATTTCTTCACTTAAAATGACCTAATGCCTTTACATCCTGTAAATTACATTTATCAGCAAAGCTGTCTAGACCATTTACTCTCTCATGAACAGAATATACATTCTGGAAATGAATGGGCTGGCATAGAGGAATTTCCACTCCATACTACATCATAGAAAACAGACTTAAAATTCAGGGATATTAGGCTTCCACTGATGTACCTGGAAGGAAATGTGCAAGAAAATCCGAAGTAACCTCCCAAGGAGATAATAAAAATTATGATCTTCTAAGCTTCCCTCTCAGAAAAAGAGTCTGTTCTAGGAATTTGGAAGTGGGAAAGATTAATTATTTCCCATTAAATTGGTCTTGTTACTTTATAAACTTTTTAATGCTAAAATAGCATTTTATTTTAGCCATTTATAGCTGCCATCATAAGAAAGAATGTTGCTATAATTTTAAGACAAAAGAAGTTCAGCTAGATGGGTGATTTGTGTTACCATAGGTATCAAATTTCATAGGTATAAAATTAGTCATTTGTGCATAAACTTCTGTTGATGGAACAAATTACAATGCTCAAGGATAAAAAATACCCACTTACCATGTGGATGTTTCTAAATTTGATTTGGCTCAGAGCAATGCCTCAAAATTCATTTCTCTGCCACTCTTGTAGCTGGTCGGCTCTGAGTTGCCAGTCAAAATAAAATTTAGCATTACTTTTCCTCCAGCACTGCAGTATAGCTCAGTTTGGTTAAATACATCACAGAATGGACAGAAAGCTGCACTACAGCATTTGCAAACCAGTACCAATATATATAAATATATATAAACCAAGGTAAGGAGACACTGCACTGTTGAACAGCTGTGTTGACAGCAATACATGAATTCAAACAATTAATTCAGCACTTGGACTTATCCCAGGTAGACCAGAGATAGTAGTTGTTCTGGCAGCTGTTGAAACTCATATCTCTGTAATTTCTAAAAACCTAAACTGAAAAACATAGGAAAGAAAGAAGAATGCAAGACAGAAAGAAGTAGAAAGCAAAATAAGCCCTGCTAATATGAGTTGTTCAGAAACTTCCCTCTAGTCATCACATTGAGCTTAATAATCTAAGAATTATTTTATATTCTCCTGTTCTTCAAGAGAATTATATTCTCTGTGAAAAATCAGTACAATGATAACACTAGAAAATAATCAATAATTTTATGTTTGAAGACATAAGAAAATCAGAAAATAAGTTTTTCTTGTGCATTATAGTTATACAGAAAACCCCTTCATTTTATGAGTCAAACAGAAAGATCGTATTTCTTTGAAAAGGGATAAAAACTCTGGAGTTATTCAACTTGTTTTCCAAGGTCTTTAACATAATATATTGCTCTGCCTTACAAAAGCATTTGTTAGCAGTCAAATAAATTAACCTCTTGAATTAAATCCTTGCAGAATTTTGAGATACTTATACACCAGGATATGTAGTATTATTGCAATGTATTTTGAATTAGTCAATAATGGCTCAAAGCTGAGTTAAAGTTGCTCAGAGGGCTGAATCAGAATATGCTTTGTCTTGACAGAAATACATTAACGGGAAAGGGAGGAAAAAACTATACAATATCCCATCAGGACAAGATTTTTTTTAAATGAGAATGGTTGGTTTTGAAACTACTGAAACACTTAATTTTGAATTTGAAGCCATTGATGTTAGAAGAGTGCAGAGAAAATAGCTCATTTTAGTGAAATTTTTCAAAATCTTCATTTGTAATGAAAATTTTTTAGCATTATAAACTTGAAATACTGATATAATAAGAAAAGTTATTTCAGAATAGTTCTACAATGCTTTTGGAATATGCTTATTATGTTATTGTGTCACAGAATCTGACAAATAATGTCAAACCCTGAAATATAAACAATAAGATATTTATGAAAGTTCCATAAAAAAAGCTTTTCTTTCTAAACACTACAGTAGTAGTGCTTAAAGTAGTGTAAACGACAGAGTAGAAGCACAACAAGGTATATATTGCAATGGTAATTATAAAGAATATGAAATTAATTTGAAAGGAGAGGATAGCTAGATTATGACAAAAAATCTTCACGGACCTCAAAACATAAAATTCCAAAACCAAGTGAAAACAATAAAAGTGAATGGCATGACAAGGAATGCAGGGATAAGGACCAAAACTTGCCCAAATAATCCTCATTGAAATTGCAATAATTCATTCCCTTTCCTAAAATGACATTTTTCCTTTGGACCTGATAAGTTATGTTTGCAACAATTTCTCTAAAATCAATTCTCTTGAAAAAATTTCAAAGCCAATATTAAAGGCATTAATTTCAGAAGTGTTAAAATTCTTAATCACAGTCCTATTCAAGTCATCTACATGAAACTATGCAGTGAAAGCAGCAACCTCCAGCAGGGCTCCAACCAAGGGGAGAGGCTGTCCCCAATGACCATGAATAGCAAAGTACATGTGAGATAAGAAAACCAGAATCCCTGATATTCTGCCATCTTGAGAAAAACCCCAACCCAAAAACATTAAAATCACTTCTTCAAAACATATTACCCCTGTAGCTTCTTTCAAATTATGACTGTCAAAAAAAAAATAGTTCTAGAAGACAGTGCTTGATTTTTTAAAATTCTTTTTTCTACAGGGGAAAGTATTTGTGAAAAAATTTCTTTCCCTACAAGACATTGACCAGCATGTTTTTCATTTCAGTCTACCTTAACTCTTCTTAAAAGAGAAGATGTGTGGCTCAACCTGCCTACAGAGAGATACATTGGAATAGAGAAAACCCTGGCTCAGACAGGCGAGTGTTTGTAGACACGTCCTCACTGCTGATGTGAATATAATTCTGAGTATAATTCAACACATCTAGAAATAAATAAATGCACATTTGGTACTGTGGTGTGCATCTAAGTCTGTGTAACATGCAAACAACCATGTCTGACATTTATCTTCCCATCTCAGCATCTGGCTCCTTTCCCAAAGGAAGTCCTCAACAGTCAGTTTTATCTCTGAAAGAATAGTCTGAGGAAATCACCAGGAGTTTTTACATAAGAGGCACAAAGCTGCACTCAAGGAGCTTACTTCTACATGGACTCTCAATCAAATTAATTTGTGTTCTCAAGGAATGTCATCAAAGCACAGAGTTTATTGGTTTTGTTTTTCACGCAGCCTAGCAGAGCAATTGCCAATGCATGAAGAAACCAAATAGCTTACAACAAACCCTGTGAAGCAAGATTAAAAAGCAGTTATATGTTTCCTTTTGAACACATTTCATCCAGGTCAAAAAGTCAGTAACACAAAGTGAAAGTCAGGTAAACATATAAAATTATGTGGAAGTCAAAGGAGTTGAGTCAGTTGCACTGAGATTTCTAAATTAATTAATTAATCAAATAAATAAAAATAGAATTTTATAGGAATACAGTCATTCAGAAAAACTAAACTCTTCAGGGAAGGCTTAGTCAAGAAAAGCTGAAGTTAGGACTTGGAGATATTTGAAATGTTCATTCTCACAGTGAAGGCAAAGATGGCAATTCAGAAAACAAAGAGACGATTTCAGTAATTAAACACTGAAGGAACAGAGATTATGGATACAAATACTTGTGTGGTTATAAAAGCAAAGCCCAGCCTTAGAAGGCAGGTGATACTGAGATAAATGCAAGTTTGAATCATTCAGATTTCTGATCTGGCTGATGAATCCTGATACCTCACCCTGCTGCTGTCTGATGCCAGCGAAAACTGAATTTCCTGACTGCTTCCTTCAAACACCCACTAAGAAAAATGGCACTAAACTTCAACACTTGGCTGCCCTTGCCAATAGATGGAGGCTGCTGAAATGCACAGCTTCACAAGGACACAGGGCAGACAATGATTTCTCCCAACCAAAGGATGAGTGAGTTTAATGAAGCTTTTTTTTGGATTCGCCCTCAGATGGAAGAGGTGGATCCACCGATAATATGGCAGGCTACTGTCTCAAGACCATATATCCCAGAACAGAGTGGTGAAATCTTTTAGGATGACACTGATTCTAAATGACTCAACTCCACCTCAAAAGTCAGGAGAAGCCACTACTCTCAGCAGAGTGAGTGTTCAGAGAGAGAACATTGGCAAGAAACTCTTTAATAATGGCTCTGCAAATAGCATGGAATTGTACATAGGCTATTTTTGTGAATGTGCATGTTCTATGGGATTATTTAGAAAAGCTAAACTTTCCACAGGTGCTGATTTTGAGCTCAGATATTTCTTAGCTTATTAGTACTTAGCATCCATAAATTCTGTCCATTAACATTCTGTTGCCATGGTCATTAAGAGAGAAAAAGCAAAACAGAATGTGAAGCAGAGAGAAGACTGCATAAATGGGTGAGTGGTGTGAGTGGGGTCATGTCATGAGACGCATGGTAAGAGAGTTAAAAATTTTGTATAAGAGTATAATTAAAAAGACAGTAATTCTCCCACTTCTCAAACACATCAGAATGGATGGAGCAGATGCTTTTATTTCAGCCACTTTCCCATTTTATTGTCTACCTAAAATAAGAAAAGGAGTATCTCATGGATCTGTTGGGAGGGGGGAAAAAGATGTCATTATGACCACTATTTTTAAAAGCATAAAGCAGTATCCACTGTTCCTCTTTAAGGGTCCTGAAAAATTTTTAATCTGGAGGTAAAATTAAATTTTTTTGGGATTCTGCTCTATATGATGAGGAATATTTTCCCAGCAAGATGTGCAGATGACAGAGTACGTCAAAGTTTCTATCTTTATAGATAGTGAAACTGGTAGTTTCTCTTTAGCTCCTTACTTCATTTAACCCAAATTCTACCTCTCTGGGCATTAATAGCACAGATTAACACCTGGGCTATTTCTGTACAGGCAGCTTGAACAGCAGAGAAGGAAAAATACTGAACAGGTGTCTAACAGTGCCACAGTTGGGGTTTTTTATAATGATGTAAAAAATCTATAAAGTAGCCTCAGCCAAAGTAATGATTATTCCAGATTATAGTGCAGAGAGGAGAGTTAATAACTCAGAATAGATAGAGGAAAAGAAAAACCATACAAAAAACCACCACAAAAACAAAACAAAACAAAAAAACCTCAAGGGAAAGCTTGTTTTGCAAAACATTGCTGCCATGTCAACCCCATATCAGATATCTCTGATCCAGTTTTATTTGGACTGGAAGTTTTGGACTCCCCTGTGCAACAGTTCTCTGCACAAAATTAGAGAAAACTGAATATAAAGCACACCTGCTTCTTCATGATCTTCTGGATCACTAAGTGCAAGAATTGCCAGGAGTTGCATCTTCAATAACTCATAAAATTATAAATGTTTTGGACACATTCTTGTAGAAGAAAAGTATTAAAAACTATTTCTAAGGCAAGCATCTAAGTTATTCCTAGGAAAATTCATCATCCTTGTGATTTGTACATGTGATAATATGAATGAACTTAATAGCTCAAATAATTTGCCTGTTATCATATAGTTTAAAAATATTTTGATAAGTCCACTATAGGCTGATTAAAATTCTAGGAGAACACAATCTACAAATACTCTTTATGATAAAGGATTTGATAATAGGATAGCTTTCTCTGAGAGACATTCTGGACATTTTTCTGAAGGTATCCACAAATGAAAATTGTACCTTGAGTATGAGAAAAATATTTTTAATTTTGCAAACTATTTGAAAGAAATAGAGAATGGTGCTGGGGGGCAACCCAGGGGGGAAACCACCCACCTCATGTGTTCATAAATATTCATGTGGGACTACAGCTTATTGACATAAACAAAAGACATTAATTTCACTTTTGAAAATCTTTTTGTATTTTAATTCATCCTATCTGAATCACTACCTCAATTCCAAGAGAAAGATTTCTGCTGTTACCCATCAAACTTAAAAATGAAAACAAGTACAGTTTTCCTTCATTGACAGCCAAAGGGGAAGTTGCCACTCCAGCACCACAGGTCATGTGTTCATGTTTTTCATCTAAGAAAAAGCCATTAATTTTGAAAATATAAAATTTCCTCTCTGGATCTACATGACACCTTTTAGTTTCAGTTGCCTACAAAACCCAAGGACAGCACTAAAATTTCTGTCATGTAATTATAAAAGCACCAGCTGGCTCTGTTTCACCTTAACTTTTCCTCTTCTTTCTTTAGCATTTTCCCCTTCTTTCTTTAGCATTTTCCTCAGCTCCCACCTTCTTTTAAACACCCATAAAAACATCATTTCACACAAAATTTATTTTCCTTTAAATAGAAAAAGAGACGCTCTTACTTGTTAGAAGTTAGAAAAACAGCTCCAAGGGCACGGTGACACTGTGCAAAAGGGAAGCTTATAATGACAAACTTTTGAAGGACTCTGATCTTAAAACCTGACCCTTACACAGACACAAAAGTTTCCACAAACTTTGAACTCATGTGACCAACTTTATCCCCATCAGCAGCTTCTTCTTTTCTCATGGATTCATATTCAAAACTTCCACTCCAGTGTACACAGATTTACTTACTGTCTGCAGGTTACTTTGCATTTACTTCCTCCTTGTGATCTTTATTGTTTACTTCCAGTCCTCTGGGCCTGCAAAATACTTCTATCCCTCAGTGCAGTGCCTGAGAATTTTCTCCCAAAGAATTGTAGCCTTTTTGGGAGTACATCTTCAGAAAGTAGAGGCAACACCAGTAAACTTGTATTACTTAATTAAATATTGGTTTTCTGTTGGATTCTACGATCTTAAAGGTCTTTTCCTAAGCTAAATTATTTTTGATTCTTTAGTTTTTTTGAAATATTCCAGGCAAAAGAGAAGATAAAATTCATGACATCTATTTGGGATAAAATCCTTGTAAACTGCCTTAAAAGTGGACTTTGAAGCCTGAAAGCTGCATGTAAATGTCTCCTTGATATTATCTTAAATTGAATATTGAATATGTTATAGAAATTAACATTTTAATAGTTCAGTTAATATTTTATTTTATAGTTAGCTTATGCAAGATATAAATCTTCCTTCAGAGAACCTTCTTGGATTCTGGTCTTCAGAACTTCCTCCCACTGTCTTTTTCTTGTCAAGCCTACCTTGGTTATTTTATACTCTTCAGAGAAAAAGGTTAATGAACTGTGGATTTCAAATGCTGTTATGAGAATGTTGCATTTTTTTAAGTTATAGGACTATAGTCTGCTTTCACCCGCCTGTATTCAGTGTCCATGTCTGCCTACAGTAACTAGCACAAAATTCCTGCCTCACACATTCCCCCTTGGGGAACTCTGCTTATGCCCAAACTGGCCTACACCAGAACTTAAACACCACTGCAGCATATCACATGAGAGGAAAAAGAAGGGGAGAAAAAAAGATATATTCATAGATCCTTATTCATACAACACTAACTAGAATTGCCTTTATCAGGTTTTGGTTTTTACTAAGCTATGAATAAAACTAGTCTAACATAGCATTGTATTCAGCAAATAAGACCAAAAACCAATTTCTATAATATCTGCATAGCTCAGAAGGATTTAGAAGTGACTTACTTATAGTTTAACATCAAATCTATATCAGTAGGACTTTCTCCATTGACAATTCTGGAATAGAAGACATCCATGTGAAGAATTTCCCTTTCCAGAAATGTTCCATAATGTGGCTAGATATGCTGAAGCCTTGGGCCACAAGATGTGAACAGATATGCTGAATTTTCACCTACTTAAGGACGTACCAGAGCTGGTCCATACTGGAAGACAAGGAAGCAAGGAAGATTGAAACTGCAACCTGGGAGAGGAGAGAACCAACAGCCTGCCTAAAGGCAGTGGAGAGACCCAACAAAGAGCATGAAGACTGCAGATCCTATGAGGGGCAGTAAACTTAGATTGTAAGATTTTAAATGCCCCATTTCTTTCTTCTGATTCCCCCTCTGGAGGCATTCTGCTGGAATGTATTTTGTCACCATATTCTAAAAATTAATTAGTAATTAGTTGAACACTGGCTGAGGTTCAGCTCAGGGAAACTTAGGGTCAAGACAGAAGGGAAAACATCTGCCTTAGTGTGTGTGTGTCTGTGTCTGTGTGTGTGTGTGTGTGTGTCTGTGTGTATGAGAGATTAAGTGTGTGATGATTTCCACTTTCCCTAAGAAGAAAATTTCACTTCTGTGTTGAAAGTGTCCAGGAACAAGTTTCAACACTTTGACTTTATGAATCTTAAGCACCCTCCCTTATACAAATAATGCAAATTGTCATAGAAGAATGATAATTAGCATTTGCTTTCCTGCTAGTGACATCTATGGA
The DNA here is from genome assembly GCA_013396995.1 of Dicaeum eximium. Lineage (NCBI taxonomy): Eukaryota > Metazoa > Chordata > Aves > Passeriformes > Dicaeidae > Dicaeum > Dicaeum eximium. The sequence goes on from VWZP01001133.1 coordinate 989,523, forward strand.
AAAACAGAACTGGAAGAGTAAGGTCTGTATTTCTGTATTACTTCCTCCTCCATCAAGCACTCTGATTATTATTTAGTGTCTTATTAGTTCTGTTGAACATAGACTCTGTATACATTTTACATGTAAAGAGAACAACAAAAAGTTATTTTTAGTGGGGGGGATGTTGGAACAAATCTCAGTCAAAGATAGTAAATTTAAAAGGTTTTGGACTTTCTCTTGTTCCTACCTCAGGTGTTTTCATTTATAGTGTTTCCTTACACATAAAGTATGGAAATAATTTTTAATCTCTAAAACAATTGAAGGATCACAAATATATAGGTGATCCTACAGGATCAAACATAACCCCCATATGGTCTTCTGAGTATATTTTTAATAAAATGAAAACTAAAAAGGACTCATTTTAAAAAAATCATTTTATAGCTTCTCCTGTTTTTGTAAAAGCTCTAGGCTGCCAGAAACTTGGAGTTTGGTGTTACCTCAGGCAAACATTTATGAAAATGCTTATCTCAAACACAAATGAAACATGTCACAAGGGGTAGGTTAGAGACTTTACACAGTGCTCTTGATAAAGCCATATATTATCCCACAAGCACAACTTAGCATAAATACCTGCCATCACACCACAATCATTCTGTTAATTAGCCGAAAAACGCAACAAAAGTTTCAGCTACCGAGAAATACCAAAGGTTAGAAAATGCTTTTAATCTGAAGTTTTCTAATTTAATCACAGACAGGAAAGTATTAAAAGGGATTTAATATCTACAGTACTGAGGAAGGAGGACAAACCTCCCAAAGGAACAGCACACTTAATTAATGCAGCACACTTCTGTTCTGTCAAATGCACACTCTTGAATGCAACTGGGAGGAGAAAACTGGTCAAACTTTCCAGTCTTCAGCACTGAGGCTCTTGGAATAGGTGAACCTAGAAGATAATGACAGGAACATTTTGGAAGCCTGGATCAGAGTGGGCCAGTGTGAAATGAATTTACTGAGATCCATTCCCCACAAGGTTTGGAAAACAAACTAAATATAAAATAAAATTATGTCCATCAGCAATTAGGAAATACTCGTTGATATAACAGCCAAAACACTTATTTGCTTTCTGGGTTATTTGCATGAAGAGTTTTGCATTGATGATTGCTGATTGAGTGTACAGTGTTTTCTTCCACAAACCTTGTTGAAAAATTGTGATTAAAGTCCTGGTGTGGTGCTGGCTGTGAGCAAATGGTCACTGACACAACATGCAATGGAAATAACTGTGGGGTGAAAACTCAACGTTCTGAGTAATGCTGCTGGGAAAGACTGACAGAAAAAAACATATTCACATTACTGACAGAAGGAAACGGGTCAGATAATGTCTCTTCCAAACTTCACTCACCAAAATTCCCAGCTGTCTGTAGATTTATGCTGCGGGTATTAACGTTGGCACAGATCACTCTGATTGCCCCATGTCACATGCAATAGTGACTGTCCTGAAGTGATAAATAGGAACAAGAGTAACAAGCCTCACTGCATAATGATCACAGTGTACTGATAATCACATAATTAGTGTCTTAAAAGTCACTGAAAAAGAGAGGGCAGAACTTTAAATTAAAATCTGTATTAAGTCAAAGTTCCTTAAGGGACACTTCAAAGTGATAGTGTATACAGGAATAGATGAGCATAAAATACCAAGAAATATCATAAGGAATAAAATAGAAGACTGAGAAAAAAGCAGAGGACTAAATATTATAGTGAAATAAAAACATGTTCATACGGTAGTGAAAATTAAAAATGAGGAAAGAAGAATAAACATAAATCAGTCATGATTTTTTCTTTTAGACAGAACATGGGAGAAAACAAGAATTACTAGTATAAAGGAGATTAAAATTTAAACCCCAGGTACTGGCTTATAAATAGCACACATCTCTTGAAATGGAATTAAACTGACCTTTTGTTGTCTTTTGTTTTTTGGGGTGGTTTTTGTTGGGTGTTTGTTTTTTGGTTTTTTTGTTTTGTTTTGTTTTTTGGTTTTTTTGGAAAATAGGCAGCCTGTACTCATAGCATTTTTTTTCAGGTGAGGAACAATAAATTAGTAATGATAATAATAATAACAATAATAACAATAATAACAATAATAATAATAATCATCATCATCATCATCATCATCATCATCATCATCATCATCATCATCATCATCATCATCATCATCTTCAATTGAGGTGTATGATTATATAAAGATGAATACAAGCTGCAGAGATTAAGCTTTGAGTTCAAAAGTGAATTAATTGATCAACATAAACCACACATATACAAATTTCATTAAAATCTCTCCTAAATTTGCTTAAGAAAAGCTCATGTTTTAAAGCTGTGAAAGAAACAAAAAGGTCTGCCTGCATTATTTTTTCTGTTCTCCTCTGATGTTTCTGCCAATATTTTGTGGTGAACTAAAGCATTTCTGTGAAAGTAACTGACAGCTTCTGAAATGTCTAAGCTTTTGTGGGGGTTGGAGAGAGAAGGAAGTGAAATGCTATTCTGGAAGGAAGTGGTTCTTTTTTGGCAACAGATTGGATTCTTACCCAGCCTACCTGCAATGTCTTAAAATAAAGAAAAATGTGACAGATTCTCCAGCCTGCTACAGCTACTCCAGAACTCCTTCTCAAAAGTCCCAAAAGAAGTCATTTGTCATAACTGAGGAATTAAATATAATCATTCTTTCCAGTCTCTTTAAAAAATAATATAGGAAGCAACATCACCTTCCAAAAGGCACCCTGTAATCACAGGACAATATCCTCCAGAGTTCTTTAAAGTCTTTCAGATTTTGCCAAATAATCAAACCAGAATCCGAACCAGGAACTGTCAAGTCATCAACTTGAAGAGAGAAGAGAATAGGAGAAATACACTGGTATTAATCCCTTTTCTTGCTTATTGCAAAATACTCCACATAGCCCAGAAAACAACTGAATGGTCTTGGACAAAGAGTCTTGGTTTTATCTTCACCAATTTCAAAATGGCAGCCCAGATTTACAAAACCAGAATCATAGTTGGAATTATGCATGTATTATTATATTTTCCATCTGAAGCACCGCAGCACACCTTGGTAGCACTAACTATATTGAAGTTCTTCCCTTTCTTACAGGAGTATTGTTTGTCTTTTGGGGGCAAACTGCCAATACTTCATGGAAATGGAGTAATGGAAAGGTCAAATAAATGACAAAACTTTCTGAATCTCCAATTTAATTTATCTAGCCCTCCAAAGTACTAATTAGCAAATTAATTAGACATTAAAAATTCAATTTCGTCCATTAAAAACAATTACATTAAAAATACAATTCACTGGAGGAGATAAAATATTCTATTTCTTGTGGCTAAAATTGGCACAAAACCCTTTTCACAACCTTTTATTATTACTGCTTGCTTTGCAAGGATTAATCATCCTTTTACCTATCCCACAGCAATGCTGCAGCAGACTCTGCTGTCAGACTACTCAAACAGTCCTCCCCTTTCCGCTCAAAACCACATAACTTTATTTCAGTTAGAGCTACATTTTCAGATATTATCAAATAAGAGAATGGCAAAATGCCCCTCCTATTTCTTTTTCCTATTACATCAAGAAAGAAGGCAATTTTTCCAATACAATACAGATTTAGCAGAGTGAAAAAAACCACAATTTTATGCCGCTTTTGTTCTGATAAGTTTTTTGCTTGCCTGCTGAGTCAGTGGAGGTCCTGGCCTTTGTGAGCTGTTATTTTGCTAATCTATGACATATTTATCTTAGTTGCATGTGGAATACACTGTAAAGATGCATATTTTTTTCCTTAAGAAACAAATTCTTGTCATTCTTGTCATGTCAAATTGTTTCCCTTACTGATTCTGAACATAGACTCCCTTAGTTTAGTTTAACAACCAAATGCTCTGAGGTTCCTGTTTTGGGGTAAAAATAAAAATAAGCAACTCTTCTACTGCTATTTTGAGAACTGAATTCTAATTTCTTCTATACTTGGCAAATTATTGATTTCAGTTCAAGGATCACGGTGATCAGAAGAAGCTTGGAGTAACCAGAAGAGTTGAAAAATAGAACTTGCATGAAGTCTACCCACTCTTAAAAGTATTACTTAAGGTTAACTTTATGTGTCATTGTGTACTGTTACAAACTCTAAAAGTTCTCCTGGAAAATTTCTTAAGATGTTTCATATATAGCATGGTTAGAAGAAATCTAATTCACTACAGAGAATAGACTCCATGAGAACAGAGTTTAATGTCATATAGAAACTAAAGGCTACATATTCATCAGTAATCCAAAAGAAACATGGAAAATTTAAAAAAAATTCTGAAATTTGACCAGGAAAAGTTATAATTTGGAAATATTTGAAACATTAAAAATACTAAAGAGAAAAGAAATGGCCTTATATTTTCTTGATTTTAGGGCAGAATGAAGCTAAGGGCTATTTGACAGATATGCGTACGTCATATTACTCTAATATGTGTTTGCTTTTAAAATTAAGGAATTCTGCATTTCCTTCTGTCTGTTAAGAAGTCAGAATCATAATGTTTATATATTAAGTACTAACTTTTTATGTGTCTATTAAGAACACCTCAGGACTCTCTAAATAGCAAACAACATATTGTAGCAACAGTTTATGTGGGACTAACCATAGAATTTTCCAGCATTTCTGCTGTACCTTTGAACTTCATCTAGTTCTCAGACAGAGTCCTCCATGGGGCACTTACTTCCTTTTTTCAATACAGCATTACTGAAGATCTGTCTTCTGTTCCCTGAACTCTTACATCATAAGTAGTACTAATACAATTTCACTCAGTTTCTGCTCTGTAGGGTGGGGTTTGTGGGTTTCTGAATTTTTCAAGATGACTGTTAGTGCTGACAAAATGTGCCTGGCACATTTCCAACTCATTTCTTCCTCCATCAAAACCTCATTTTCTATAATGTTTCTTCCTTTTGTTTCTGTCACTCCAGCACTTGGATACACACAATAAAGAGTGACATTAGGTTATGCAGGCATTGCCATAATGATGCATGGAGCATGCATTTGAACAGTAGAATGTTTAGGGCTGAACCTCAATGGAAAAAAGTCATATTGAGCAAAGTCAACTTTTATTTTCAATGAGGATCAACAACTAGTGAGAAAATAAGCAACAAAACTGAATAAATAAATACATGAATGAATACTTATACCCTGTATCTACTGGACTGAGCACTTCTGAAATTAAGAGTTGAATTCTTTACCTCTCTAGCAAGAGAGGGAGGATACTTCACTAAGTTTCTAATTTGGTGGGGTAGAAAGAAAGGACGGAAAAACCCTCTGCATTGTGGATAGGAGTTTCTAGAGACAAATTCTCAAAAAAAAAAAAAAACTCTTTAAAAGAGAGAACTTTCCCCACCCAATTTTGCTTTGGATACTAATGTTCTGGTTAAAACATTAATGTTCTGGTTAAAAGAAAATTAAAGCTGTTTTTGTTGATGAAAATCACTTTAGAGTTATACAAAAGTGGAGGTCAATCACAGTTCTTTTAGTCTACAAAACATTATTATTATTATTATTTCCTTAGGCTTTTTAAAGGCAAGACACTGCTTAATGGCTTCCACAGTAAAATAAATTAAATCCATCATTTAAATATAAGTAAGTAATTTATGATTGACTGTGTGAACCGACCAGACCTTACAGGTAGTATAAAGATTATGGTGTAAAGGGAAAAAAATAGTAAAACTCTTAAAAATAATCAGATGGAAATTTAAAGAAAATTAAAATAACAGTTTCTAAGTGAAAGTTATTTTTTACTCTAATATCTCCTAAAATTGTGTCTTCTATTTTCATGGGCCTCATGAAAAGATGAAGCACTTGAAGTATACACATGGGAAAGTGATGGCTTCTCCTGAAGCAGTGGAAGGATCATGGAATACAAAAATTTAATCCTCCTCTGTAAAATGATTACATGAAACACTAGAACTTTTCAACCCTTTTATACTGAACCACTTAAAAATAGCTTAACAGCACATTTGGCCCCTCATAAGACCAATGTTCAACTGCCTGTTAAGGATGAGAAGATTTGCAACATCATCTCCTAATTCAATGCATTGGACTGGACTCAGGTTCAATGACAAGACAATAACATATGCAAAAGTTCTGAAGCCTATGTGTCTTCTCTTGGGAACTTAGCCATGAAACCTAAAAATCCTGTTCATTCTTAACAATTAAATACTTCTCAGGGTAAGTGACATTAATCTGGTTAAATCTTCTTATGATGAAAAAACTTCAGCACACAAATTGAAATCACACCACGCCAGAATATTTCATAACAGGGGAATTCTCCTGGTCTCAAAATAGGTGCCCATGGAAAAGTGTCTTTTCAAAGGATCAAAAATAAGGGTGGTTTTAATTAAACATGCAACTCCACAGGTATTTCATTCCCAGTGGAATTCAATTTGTATTCCAGTAATCTATAACTGCTTGATAATGCCTACATTGGGTTAGCTACTTCAGAGGATGACTTCCTGCTTTTTCCCAGCATTTACTTAAAAATGCTAATTGCAGTATCCAAAATTTTTAATTGCCATACTGTAACAAAACATCAGGATGAAAAAAATCTTGTATGTGTATAATATACAGATTTATTTCACAAAACGTGATGTTTAAAAGTAAATGCAGATCTGCTTTTATTTAGCTATTGCCTTTGGCTGTATACAAAGCATCAGATTTGGATTTTAATTTTCTTAGTGAGGCGAATTATTCCTTTCAGAATCATAAATGCCTGTTTGTGACCTAAGTGCTTCCATAGTAATAAATCAAAATATTGCAGGGAATACAAGCCCCACTCAATGAGCATACTCTTCATACAGAGACTACAAGTAACAAAAAGGAAGGAGAAACTAACCTAAAATATAAGCAGCCTTGTCTAAATAGAACAGTCATCATTTCCATGAACTGCTAGCAGGCTTTCAACAGACTACTAATTCATATTTCCCCAGCTAGAAAATTAGTGCAATGTTCTATGATTGGAGACTGTGCATCACCAACACGTGGAATATCTTCATACAAAATTCCCAAGTGAGGAGAGTACATCCATAACCTTGCCAGGTATAAACTGCTCTTAGGAGACACATTTGTGAGTTTGTCCCTCTTGAATCAGTGTAAAAGTATTTCCACTGATGTCAGAAACAGTTTGAGTAGACAAACTGAATTTAATTTTAATTATTTCTAAGGAGAAAATCTAGTGTTATTTCATAGTTGCAAACACATAGATGAAGGGTATTTTAATGAATTAGGATAGCTGTGTAATAATTGCCATGAGTGTTCTCAGATGTTTTTGTACATAAGTATCATTTATAACTAATACTAAAGCAGTGGGTTCAGCATTTCACTTCATAATTTTCAAATGAAAATGAAACAAAATAATAAGGAGAATTGCAAAATATTTATTTTCATGGTTCTTTGTTTTTCAATACTATACCTGCTGTGGATCAATAAATTGTACTATGGAGAAGGTACTAGAGCTTAGTGCAAAGCTTGAGCTGATGGCAAAAATTCATAGTCATAATTTTTTCTCCTGTGAATGTATAACAGAAAACACTCTTTCCATTCTTATATGATTTTCTTCTCTGACTTGTTCAAATACCACCTGGGCCACAGTTACCTGTTAGGATTCTCATGAGGACACGTCATATTTTTCACATAACACAGAATCTTTATTTATTTTCAGGAAACTCCACTTGCAATTGTCCAGGCTGTTGGTTTGCCTTGCATTATTGCAAAGGTTTTTTCTTCTGAATGCAGTTTTTCTTAAAACTCTCTCAGATGCACTTTTTGTAGTTATGCTCTTAGCCATAAGAATAGTAAATCAAGGATTAGAAATATTTTACGGCTGAATTCAGACCTTGAAGTGGAATAGGAAGATTTTGTGTCTAGCTCCACAGGTCATTTCACTTTGAGCACACAGGGTTCCTTTTCATGAAAATGTTTTCATGAAAATGTTTTGCCTGGATGCAAAACCTGAGGGCTCCCCCTTTCACTGGTTTTGCATATCCATCTGCTGTTCAAGAGCCACAAACAATAGTCACCAAGACCCTGCCACTGCCTACAGTGGATATTTTTAATAGTATCTGTAAGCTCAACGAGGGTGAAGTTCTAGTTCTAAACATGACATCTCTAAAATGGAAAACTTTTATTTTATTTTATGCTGTCAGTCCACTTTTCTTGAGAGTCATTCTTTGATGGTGTGAGTAGGCAGATAATATATTTTTCTACAAATTCCTTATGTTTGTGAAAAAAAGTGCACATGAAAAAGACATGAAAAGTCCTTAGTGAAGGCTCTTTTGTTAGCTTTTACTATTTTACATGCTGAAAATAGAGAAAAGCAGGATTATAAACCACCACAGAACACACTGAAAAAGAATATGGTTTGAACAAATTGAAGTTAACAGTTTCTTCCTGACTTTATGTTATAGATTATCTGACTAAAATAGCTGGGAACTTCAAGCAATAAGCTTGGTTTTGTTATGCATGTACAGAGTGATATTATTATATACAGTCCAGTGAAAGCTGTTTTCTATTGTGAGGAATATCACATAATAAGAAAAAAGTCACCTAATAAAAAAAAGAAGCAAAAGTATGCTTACTAATCAACTAACTTCATTTGGTACAAACAGACTATACACAGGTTGTCTTCTGTTTATCCACCTGCATCACTTTGTAAAGGTACAAACATTTGTAAGTGTGTTGCCTCTTTTAGCTATTGTAAATAAATGTTTGTAGGTGTATTTAGACTTTAACCTGATTTGGATAAAGTACCATTTTTCAAGTTAGAAAATATAGTTTGTTCTTCATCCAAGGCTGTGGAGGATCTTTAAATCAGGCCTGTGGCACAAGCAGTCTCCACGCCATCCAACAGCACACCCTGTGTGAGCCAGACAAAGCCATAGCAGGGCTCCACAAGGGACAAGGCAATTGAAAGAGTCTTCTGGTGGCTCTTAGTGGCACTAAAACCTCCCTCACATTCATCAGAGTGACCTTAGTGTCACAAGGAGAGTGTCCCAGGGACTCCAAGCTGGGTCCCAGTGCACCTAAATTCAGTTATTAGAATTTGCTGGCAATATAAATTTGAATTAATTTATGTCTGATTTATTCTATCATAGTAAAAATATAAATTCTCTAGAGGTAAATACTTCCTAACTTCTACATACCCTAAGTAGATGATATATAGCTTAGACACACAACTTTCAGACTACTGAGATCAGCAGAACTCCCATCTCAAAATGGTCATAATTATGGAACTAGAAAAAACAAGTTTCAGTGGTTTTGCTGTTCATCTGTTGAACCTTTAAGTTATACTTTAAAGCTTAATACTGGTCATGAAGTCTAGGAATTGATATCTGAAACTTTCCTGTTATTGTTGAAAATGCATTTTAAACAAGAAAGACACAACTAAAAAGGTTTGGTAAATAATAGAAAACAAACAGAAAAACATAAGCAGAACTCAACAGTCCACATATTTCCCCCCACTTATGAATTAAGGCATTTGCCATGGCACAATTCACTAATTAAAGGCCTATGTACAGTTCCGATATTTTGTCCTTTCTAAATAGATCTGAAATTCACCTTTCATGTACAACATCCTCGTCAAATAATAATGTGAACAAAATACATATCAACCTGCCACCTGCTGAGATACAGATTTATTGTGTTTACACAATATAGATAGTCTTATTTCATCCTCATTCATTAAGCATGTTTCTCTGTAATTACTGAAAGATACTTTATCATCATGGAGCAGTTAGAAATGCTTTAAAATTGAAGCACTTGAAGTGTGTTAAAAGAACTTTTGGAGAATGAAGTAGGATGTTTCCACATTTCTAATAGAAGATTATAGCAAGTGATGATAAAATGATGTTATATTTTATCCAGAGCAGGTGCACATTAATCATCAGTAATTTATAGCCTGCATGACTAATACAATCAGCCACAAGAAAGTAACATTTTATATATTCTTCCATTCGGCATTCATTTGCAACTTTATTTATAATTATCAACTACTTTAACCAGAAATAAGCTACCTATAGAAAATTTCAGATTCCACAAAATAGATATTTCTGTTTCATATTGTGAACATTATTTACTGATTAGGATTTTTAACCATTATGTATGATATAAAAGGGCTATCAAACAATCTGTGGGCTGTAACAGTTTCATTTCATGTCAGGTTGGAAATATAATTCTCCTAGTTTTCAGCCCATGATGGGATGAGGGTGGAATCTGGAGCCCTGTGGGCATGTCTAGGTTGTTAGCACTCACTTCATCACTGGCAGGGATGGAACTCAGGGATTCTCACTTCTGTGGAAAAGGGACTGTGGCTTTGGCTGGAAGAAAAAGTTCATGGTTCAGCAGTAACAAAACACAACTGCTGCTGTCATGACCTTGACAGAGTTCAATTTCTAAGTTCATAAGGATTTGGAAGCCAGTAGATGGCCTGAGAGCTCTGGTTTATGGTGTAGAGATGGTCAGTTTTAGCTTCTAAAATGACCTATTATTAATTCCTTAGGGTAAATTTGAAGAAAATAATTCATTCAAGAGGATAAAATTCAGTAATAGAACACAAAATAGTTGAAACATTTACATTAAATTTTATTGTGATTCCTTATATAAAATACTGGTATTAAGATACAGTTTTCTTGCTTGCAATGTAAGTCAGATATATACATAGTTAAAGGCTTTGACTTTATATATGTTCATATCATCTTTCTCCCTTATACATTATAATAATGAACAGTAAAAGCACAAGACCTTACTGAAGAGGAATAGCATTCTTCATGAAAACTTTGAGAAGCAGAAAAATTGAAATCATCAACTTCCTTGAGAAGCTCAGTAAAAATTTGGAAGTGTCTGAGCTATACAATCATCCAGTTATAAAGCCTTCCTCTTCTATCTTGAGCTTCTTTTCACTCCAAGTTTGTTTATGTGCTGTGGTCAAATAGAGGCAGAAGTAAACAGAATTTAGTTTATAATAAAGCAGTTTTGCTGTTCAGAGAGAAAAAATAACTGTGGAGCAATAAAACAAATACAATGTCATAAAAAGTCTACATTTTCACATTAAAAAAATTAGCTTGGCAACAGGAGAGTTTCTGAACTGCACAATTCTCCATGAGGGTACAATGTTTCCACAGATTAATTTCTCTGTAACTTGTTACGAAGGAAAACACTGGATAAATGTGATCAGGTTCCTTTTATGATTTGGTTTGGTTTGGTTTAGTATGTATGGATTTTTCTGAATAAAACTACCGATTAAGATAAATGCTGAATCAGTGCCACTAGTTAAACACAGACAAGTGCCTTGCCTGACACATTCATCCTGATCAAAACCCAGGTACTGAGCACAATTCCTTGAAGCTGGCAAAGCACCTAGGGTTGCCACTGCAAATGTGGGTGGGAAGCTGAACTGAGTAGCTTGTGAAAACATTTTAATTCCTAAAATCAACTCACAAACTAATTGTAGGGTCTGTAAATGGTCTGTCATTTCCCTTGATTCTGACCAGCCGTTTTGTGGCTTGACTTTCAAAAGCCGGTCTGCCTCCCCTTCAAAATCTCTGCCTACTCCTTAGAAATCTACTGGAGATTTAGGTACATCATGTATTTAAAATTAAGAAGGCTGGGATAGAAAATGTGAGATCCTATTTGTTGTTACCAGAGCTGATAGGAAGCCAAGGAAGCCCTCTCCACAAAGCTTCTCCCTTAACGTTGCCTGCCCTGACCAGGAGTCACAGGTGAGTCTCCAAGTGTGATCACAGCAGTGATAAAAGGGAAAACATGAATTTTGGAAAGGCTAAACCACATATGAGGTTACAGCACATCTGTCCCTGGATCCCCTGGGTGCCCGTAGGTACAAGGCTTCACTGGCCTGAGGAGAAAACCCTCTTTCCACTAAATAAATCCCAACTGAGTGATGCCACTAGAGGGAGAGCTGACCATATTTATCCACAGTATCAAACTACTGCGTGCCTCTCGGTGGTACCAGTGCATTGTTGAGCTAGGTAGGGGCAAAAAAAACAAACCCCTTCTATTCCAGACAAAGACTACCCCAATTTCAAAATTCTACAGTTGCATGGGTAGGCTGCACTATGTCAATCTTTTACGAGAATGATGGACACAAAAGTGGAGGGACTTTAAAGAGCATTTCCACCCAATGCAAGCAAGACCAGTTCCATTCATTGCACTCCAGGCAAGTATCTGTTGATCTAAGAAGCTCAGTAATGATGACTGGAGTTTCTGGATAAAACATTGCTGGTTTGATGATCAAACAAGACTATTTCTTAGTTTAATATTCTTCTGAGATGGAATGGTGTTTTCTTCCTGCTAACCTACACATTCCTCAGAGAACTTTAAAGTCAAGACCTCTCTTCACCTCACAGTGGCTGTGGAGAAGATTTTGTTTCTCTCTCTTGGTTAGCAACTTTTAAAGTTTCTAAGGGTATCATCAGATATCCCTCCCCTCAGTCTTCTCGTGTGTAAATTATTCTAATTTCTATAACTGGTCCTTACACATGACCATTTTCAGGCTCTGATTATTCTCACTGCTCCTCAATTCAACATTGTCTCAATGATGCACACCTTTCTTGAATTGCCTGCCTCTAAATGCAGCCAGAGCCCTTTATATGCACCACTGATAACTGTTACTAGAGTGTGACTCCATACATTTTTCTAGTTAGACTTGCAGCTTGAATAAAATAATCAAAAATTCACTCCAGAAACAGTTACTCAAATGTTACTTTAATCTTAATGGGAGTTTGATTTTCTAATGCAATTATAACTGTATGTTGGGTAATTACTTCCAATTCCATCTCCAGGCCAAAACTAGAAAGTATGGACCAAAAGAGATTCTTCCAAAGTCAAATCCAGTGGGTATTTTTAAAAGCACATGCTTCCCTCTCAATTTATGCACTTGTGTAAGAGATGTCAGGTTTTATTTACACCAGGTTTCCAGTGCTTATGACAGTGTATTCAGCAACTGTGCCAAAAGGCTTTTCACAGTTTAGTATTGCTTTAATTGCTTCTCCTTTATGCAAAAGGCCTCTTGGTTTTGGAAGAAAGGTACATTAGTGTAATCTAGCTAGCTCCTGACAAGTTCATTGTTTTATTTCCTAGGTGCCCAAAAATGCTTTATTCCAACGTTCTTCTTCTAGGAATTGACACCAAGTTGAGCATTGCTCATATTTTTAGCACTGATTTTTTGAAAATACAATGATCTCATCACATTAAGTGATCATTAATTAGATGGAACCATTATTCTTTAATTATCTTCCTATATCCACCTGTGTTTTTACCACTGTTTTTCAATATCTGTTGTCTGCCTCATTAGAGCAAAAGATCCTTGGCAGGCAAATGTTTTTTGCATTTCCTTTGGGTATGTGCCTGAGGAATATCTCTTGCTATTACTATTTTGCAGGTCAAAAGCTAAAAGGGAACAGTCCCACCCTGACAATGGAAACTATAGCAATCAGCAACTGATTGTTGATCTTAGGGAACAGTTGAAACTTGAGTGCCATGGGAAGCAAGAATTTGCTTGGATTGGAACAACTGAGTGAAGGAAAAATTATTGATGCTGGTGGAAATTCATCAGGAGAGGGAAAAAACCTACAGTTCCTAATGAAGAAAGAATGATTAAATAGCCACTGACTCCTTAAAGCCACTGAGAATTAACACTGAGATTTCCAGGAAGATGCCCAATGACTGAGAAAGGAGCGATGAGAAGTTGTGGAGTTTTTGACACCTAGATTTAAAATCATACTTCCTTCCTAACCAGCACTCCCACCTTATACACTTTAAAAGTATTTTTGATCATGGTGGATGAAAAACATAAACAAATACTCAATCAAAACCAGACAAATAAGCTATGCCAGAGTCAAATTCCTCCTGAAGCCCCAACAAGCCAACTGTTATTTCTGCTATTCTGAATGGCAGAAGTTTGTGAATTCTCTAGAACTTATTCTAAGAAAAAAAATCAACTTTTTTCATTGGCACATTTTTCATGCTTTTCAATTTTTTTTTAACTATTTTAAGAATAACAGGGTATGTCAGTCATCATTCATTCTCTGTAAGCTACTTTTAACTTCAAGAGTCATATTTTAATAAAGTATTCTGAAAAGCTTTCCTGGAAAGACACCAATTTAATATTTAGGCATGTTTCCTTTCTCTGATTTTTACATTTACAGAAATCATTATTGTGGAATTCCTCTCTTTATATTGGTTGAAATCAATTATAAAATCATAAAAATGCATTTTGTTTTGAACCTGATTCCCCAGGAATGATGACATTTAAGAATTTTGGAGGGTAAGTAATAATCTCTTTTTCATTTTGGCTTTGCAAGATTGCCAAAATCTCCTGAAAAGAACTCAGAATATTTTTGTCTCAGCCAAAGCCAAATCAGAATCTTGTCTGATTTACCCTGAAACTGGCAGAAATGTTAACCTAGAGCTTATCCAAAGCAAAATGGATATTTGCATCTTTTTCCTATTAAAACCCAAGACCACTCAGAACAATTCTCATGTTACTGTTGTTTCAGGGGATTTTGATCATGCCTTCTGTAATCTTATTCCACAAAAGCAAGAGTTGATAGTCTTTATATGCCTTTGAAATTTCATGGTTTATTTATGTTATCTGTGCATTATACTTCTGGACTACTGTGATATCAACCCTTGGGAAAATTAAACTCTTTTGCTGAATGGACTCCAAAACAGGTTTGGAAAGCACTACCACAATCCTTGTTTACTAAAATACCACCCTTATTTACTTTCTTTCACTTATTAGTAGGACCAGTGATAGATTTGGCTGCATATAGAGCAGGGTTTAAATTTCTAATTTAAAGAATGATAAACAAGGGAAAGATAAACAGCTCTGCAGGAGTACAAGGTAACATGTTTTTGCCATTTTTGACATTAGTTTCACCATTGCCAATATGGTGAACAGAGGGGGTCAGACAATAGTCAGCAAGGAACAGATGGAGGAAGCAGCAGCACAATATTTAAAGCAGTTTAGAACATTTTTACAAAAGTCAAAGGCTCTGCAGTGCAGTATTGGGGAGTGGGGGAAAAGACATGGAGAGGGAACTAACTGGCTCTTTAAATTGCTCACCAGGTGGTTAACATTACCTGCACATGTGATGTGAGAGTTATTGCACTTGAGGAAAAACTGATGCATGCCTGGCAAGAGCTGCTGGCAACAGGAACATTGCACAGGCTTTTCTGACCCACCCATGTTCCAGCAAAAAGTTTTCAGTCATGCCTCTCTGCAGAGCTTTGTGCCAGTGAGCACACAGGAGGTGACACTTTCTTGGAGGTACCCAAAATGCAAGATTGTGGCTGACAGCTCCACTTATAAAAGGGGCTCCCTTGCACTGAAAGTAGCACGTGTGGATGCTTTATCCCCTTGGGATTTAAACACTTGCAGGAGAGAACCACTTACAAACGTGGTCATGTTCAACTACTGTTTTTCAGTTCCGTATGATGTCATTTTAGACCCAAAGAAAGTGACAACAACCTTGGTTTAAACACACAAACTAGATTGGTCTTCTCAGTCAATGACTCCAAGACACAATATACAGAATTACAAAAGAATAAATATTATAGAAACTAGGATGTTAGTCCAGCAATTCTTATAAAAAGAACATTTTTATAATAAAAAATACACCATTGCCTGCACTTCCATGGTATTTATTTTATGGCACCCTTTCCAGCATTTTGGAAGAGGATTATCTGCTCCAAAATTTTGATTGGAATTTTATTCCCATTTCTACCCCCCATAAGAATTCCACGGCTTATAGGCCCATCTTCTTATCATTGCAAATTCTGTGAAGAAATCAAAAGTAACATGAAATCCCCTTTATTTTTAAAATGGGAGGTTCCTTTAAGCTCTCTGTGGTTTTCTTATATTCCCCATCACACTTCTAGAGATGGAGAGTTTTCTTCAAAAGCCTTCCTTCCAACAGCCTTAGATTTAGGACTCCTCTATAAATACTGAATTTCTGGCTCATTTGCTATTTTTGAGAAAAATAAAATTGGCAGAGGCTAATTCTTCCAATTAACCATCATTCAGAGACAGGTATTAAACAATAAAATAATTAAGGAGAAGGAACGACACACAGGAATGAAATATTCCAGAGGGTTTTTTACACCTGTGGGCAGGTTAAAGTAATTATTTCTTTCTGTTTCTGGTCCATAAAAAAATAGTCACTACGTTGTACTTTGGCAATAAAACAAATAACTGTTGAATAGATTGGGGGAAAATCGCTCAAGGCTGTCTCACCACCAGATAGGACACCACAGTTGTTGAGTCAGGAAACATAAAATAATACTTTGCTTGCTAACAGCACTGATTTCATTAATGAATAATTTATCATTTTACTGTCAATTGTTCTGAGCAAGTCTTTAAACTGCAAACATAAAATGTTGTCAAATAAACATTATTTAAAGATCTCTTCCTATATTCATGATGCAAAGAACCTGGCCTTGACATTTTCCATCACAATAATGACATGCTGTGTGGTGTATATAAATTACAGTTTGGAAGGTTTCTGTGTTGTTAAAAGGGATTGTAAAAGGCAGACTTAATATCCAACATGTTTTAAAAATTAAGGTGAGTAATGGAAAATACATTGTCTTACTTACCCAGTATCAAAGAAGATTAGGTAATTTTCCTGTACAGTACCTTTCTTTCAGAAAAAAAATTTGTTGATAGTAATTTTTTAAATATTACATATGACATGATAACAAACAAATTATTCATAATGTGATTTTACACAAGACAAAAGAAATAGAATCTCCTCCTTTTCATGTGTTCCAGTATTGAATTAATTGCATCAACAGCCTTTGAAATCTCAAAGACATTTGAGATCATATGTGAGTGATAAAACAGTGCAGAATACAAATGCAGAAAAGGCCTGTTAAATTATCTAGTTGCATTTGAAGTATGCATCAGTCTGAGGAGGCCAACTCAGTTAAAATAAATTCACCACTTCCTCAAAGGTCTCTTTCACAGATTCTAAGCATATTTGGGATAGAGACTATGACAAAATTTACGAAGTCAAAATAATTAATGGGATAAACAAGTTCAACTTAATTTAAAGCTCTAAAGATTTCTTGTATTTGTTTGCTTTATGTGGTTTTGTTTGGCTTAGGGGGTTTCTTTTGTAATTTTTTGAAAGAAACCAAGGGCAAACTTTTCATTCTTTTTTTCTGAGGAGCAGGACCCTTTTCCACCTCAGCCTGCAGCTTTCTGATAAAGACCCCCACAGAACAAAGCAGCACAGAGTTTTGCATCTGCAAACTAAGCCATGGGAAATCCTGCTAATTAGACAGGACAACTGAATTCTTTCAGGTGCTGCTACTAACTCTGTCTCAGGTTTTATTAAACCTTTACAAAAATATCCGTATAGAACTCCAAAGAATACTCCATGGAATAGCCCTAACAGCAGGAATTAATGGAGGATCTTAAGTGATTCTTCAGATTCTCACCTGAGAGGCAATAAATTGGAATTTAAATCAAGCACATTCATCATTCAGGCCAAGCATCTGAACCATGACCTCACACAAGGATAATACTATTCATAAGTAAAAATGTCAATCAAGCTAAAATATCTTTCAGCCAAGCAGGTAAGAAAGTTGAGTTTAAGACTTCTGACTTTTGAGTTTAAAATTTCTGCCAGTAAATTTTGAAATATTTTTAAAGTGACCAGGTCACCCAATTAACATCTCTGCTATTTTAGAGGTGTTCTGTCTGACTAAGTGTGCAGGATGTCAAAGAATTTATTTCTTGCAGGCTGACAAGTCCTTGGATACATATATGGAACCTGGAAGTCTGAAAGGCAAAAAAAAAATCTTGGGAATTTATATATGCCAGTATATATATATGCCAGTATTTATATATACAAAATGAATTGTAGGCCTTGTTCTCATAATTCTGGTTATTGTACATGTACAAATTATGAATCACATCTTTTATTTCCTTGTGACTTGGAAGAATGCCATTTTTCCATTGAAGTCAGTTTTTTCACAGTGCCTACTTTGGCTATTTGGATATAAAGAAATCTTGCTGCAATTTATGTTTTGTTTAGTGTTCTGCACAGGAAACTTCTTGCAGAGTCTGAAATACTGAAAAACTCTAAACTAAGTACTTAAAAGTATTAGTTTGGAAAAGCTTGAGCATGTGTGCATAATGCAAAGAATGCTGAACAGTGTGTCTACCTTTGTTAAAACCACTGGTCTGAATGATCAAGGTCCCTTTGAGATTTTCTGATGAACTTGATGCTTATTCCCTGTAACCATATTACTCGCCAAGTCCTATTCTTACAAACACTGTATCTCTCTGATTTTTATTAGAAAATAGTTTTGGACCTCACTGCAGTGATAACCCTATAGTGTTGTCTAGTTTTCAGGCTAAAGTAATTCTGATGAATTTTCATGCACGTCTTTCTGTGCCTTTTGCACCTTCTTCCACAAATGTATTTTTAGAGAGTGTTAAGAAAAATTAAATTTGATAAGGATACAGAGAAACAAGAAAATTCAGATGTCTTTTCTGCTTCATACTAATTCCCCTTTTTCACATTTATCCCAAGCCAGATTCATCTTTCCTGAATGTCACTGGCCATAATCTTGCAAAACAATTCAGAAGAACTCATGTCCTTTCTACAATGATCAGCGTGTGCCTACCTCTGCTGAGGTAAATAAGAATTAAATTTATCATCTTCTGGCACTATGAATGACTCATGTTCACAAGATAACTGAATCACTGCTTCATGTCCTTCTCTCCAGCTGTTGAAAGCCAAAATGTGCCTACTTTACATCTGTTCTTAGTAACTTTTCAGCTTAAATATTACATTTTATACTAATCCCTTTTATTCCAATCCTATTCCTTGAGGCTTCAAGATGATCTAGGTATCTTTGAGATTTCAAATGTCTTTTATATTGATTACACCTTCTAGCCCAGCATCTTCAGCAAATTCCCTGGCACATTCATTAACTGAAGATAGCAGAGTCAAACTCCTTGAGGATTCTGTTTAATAATACTTTTATTTGCAAACAATACTTTCAGTGCTGCTAGCTTTCCCCACCTTATTAGCTGGCTCCAAGACCATGTTACTATCAAGAATCTAATAATCTCTGTCCTAACGAGTCATTGCTCATCTCAGACTGAACTTTTGGCCATAGCAGCATAAAAATGTAATGAGACAAAGCTTTAAGGAATGTTAATATTTCTTACCCAGTCAGCTCAACTGAGCATGGGCATAAGGAGAAACACACAAAAATTGCAACACACAGGGAGATCAAAAAAGCTCCTTTTCTTATTACTCAAAGAACAGGGTTCAGTATCCCAAAATTCACCAAATAAACAGTGTGTTTAATAGAACTCCTCTACCTTTTTCCTAGACTACCAATGGTTGAAAAAAATCTACAGCTAAAAACTTAAGTGAAGCTGAGGTCCATGGTAAGCCCATTAGAGTTCATGACTAAGTCACTCCAATAGAGCCTGGCTGAAACTCTTGCCCCACTGAATATGAACACCCTCTTACAGCAATGCTTCAGGTCCCAGTTTGGAAAAAATGTGTTAGTGGCCTTGAAAATCATCCATAACTTGGTAAAAATTCTGAAGAATGATATGGAATCCTTCAGTCTGGATTGGGGAAAGATAAGTATTATTTTAATAATATATATTGATATTACAAATATTTTGGGATTTTTTTTTTAAAAACAATGTTACAATGATTACATAATTAGAATAACTGCAGTTAACTATGCCTGATTTTTTTCCTAGGGAATGCCAAAACCCAGTAGATGTTTTCACAGCTCTGTTCCAGCCTGTTGCCAAACTGACTGGTGATTCTTGCACTCTTAACAAAGATGGTGTAGTTGCTAGTTTCATCTACAGAAGGAAATTTTCAGTGAAAGTTTTTTTCAGTAGAAAGGAGGAGAATGAAGTTATGCTGGTTTGCTTAGAGTTTTTTGGGGTTGTTTTTGGTATCTAGTTTTGTTCAAACTCAACTACATTTAATATTTCTCAGTGAAGAAAAAAGAAAATATTTTTTCTTAATAAGCCTTTAAAATATCTTATCTCAACAAAGCACCCAGATTTTCTTCAGTTCATCTCCTTGCACATCTGTTCACCACATTCTACATTCTAAACCTTAAGAAATTACTGAATGGAACCCCAAGAATCAACAGAATATTTCAAATCATTCAAAGTTTGCAAATGGTCTTAAGATATGTTAGCTTACATCCAAGCATCAAAATATGCATCACAAAAGTTTTTTTTTTCTTCATTTGACATGAATCTATAGCTACAATTTACTAAAGTTTTCACCAAAACTGGTATGTATGGACTCCAAGATACTGCCATTTTCTTCTTGTGAGTTTTTGATCCTTTTAACAAGTCCATTTAGACTTGCAATTTGATCAATATAAAATGTTTCTTTTGACACTTCTCTGAAGAGTGTTCATAATTCGACTTTAACATTTTCCTTGTATCTTCAGGAATCTTGGAGAAAGAGTGATTCCACACACTATTTCTATTCTGAATGTAAAGATATCTTATTTCAAATGAGAAACAAAACTTATAAATTAGTTTAAACCTATAAATGTATGAAAAGCAGAAAAACACAATACAGTACACAAACAAAGCTAAAGAAAAAACATGATCTTTTTAAAGATAAAGCTAGTTAATTTTGTTCTGAAGAGTAAACT
This sequence comes from Dicaeum eximium, assembly GCA_013396995.1. Lineage (NCBI taxonomy): Eukaryota > Metazoa > Chordata > Aves > Passeriformes > Dicaeidae > Dicaeum > Dicaeum eximium. Next base: position 1,010,237 of record VWZP01001133.1, read on the forward strand.
GTGCAGTAAAGTAAGTGACTTTTTTATTTAAAAGAACAGCAACTTATAGATGTATTCAAAGACGTATTCATTGCATAAAGTCAGAGGTTTGAGAGTAGCTATAAACTTTGGCAAATTTATGATGCATTCCTGCTAACCATGCTGTGGACTCAAAACAGAACACAGGACCAAGGTTCTACTTGGACAACATGGTAAATTTCCTTTTCCCTCCAATGATTGTGCAAGTTGTGTAGAACTACGAGTTAGAGCTTGAGGGTGCATTTCTTTTTCTCATGTTCTTTTGATAATTTAGAGATGAAACCAAGGTTCACATCAGTGCTTGGCAGAAGATTACAGTAGATCTCAGAACATTCTTGCTCAGGGGTGGCCTTCTGCTTGTCTGAACCCCTTAAGCTGAGGCTACCTAAGCAGACTGATCTGTTTCTGGAAGGTTAGTGTTGCAGCACTTTCCAGGTACAAGAAATTACCATTTTTGTCATAGTATGACATCTTGTGGACTGCTGGTAGTACTACCAAAGGACTCGCTGTTCTTAGCCTAAATATTACTGCCAGCAAGTAAACGAGTACATCGAGTGCCTGCTTCTTTTAAAGCTGACTGGGTCATATACACAGCTGTCATCTATTTATGGATGGAAAACATCACAGATGATAAGCTTGTGAGAAAGAGGATACATAGGCAAAACCGATTTAATGTACAGGCACTGAGCCCTGCGATGGCAAAGTGCAGGGCTCAGGACAGGGGAGCGCCTTCGGTCCCTCAGCACACTCCTGGCAGGGGAAAGCTTCCAAAACTGGCACATTCCCATCTTCAGCCTAGTTCTTTTTTCCTTAACCCAGGTTCTGGCAAGCAGTCAGAAAAAAGGATAAGGATCCCTTGACATGTAGTCTGGCAGGCAGGTGGCAGGTCTCTCTTTCCAAACCTCCGAGGAATGAAGAATGGAATGGAGTGACAGTATTGAAAAGGTTGAGGGTTTTTTCATCCTCATGCCTAAAAATGGAGAGTACTCAGGATTATTTTAAGATTTAGGGCATGACTAGACCTTGCTTACAAGGCATGTGAGCTTGCCTGGCTGTGTCACTGGCCCACATCAGTACCTCCTGATTAAGAGTAATGGAAAAAATCTGTCTGATCATTAAGCTCCTGACTACATTTGAATACATCCCCACATATACTTCATTTAATTCTTTCCTGAGTGACATATTCAAGGAAAACCTGCTGCTTTATTTCAAATAACAAGACAGAACAGAGTTATGAGCTGACAGAAGAGTTGAACTGTATGAAATTTATACAATCTTTTTATATTTTTTCAACCCACAGGACCTGAGGCCAATAGTTTTAGCTAAAATGATTTTTTGCTTTTATATCCCTTTGTTGCTTTTTGGTTTTGCACACAGGGTCTCCAACCAAATCTACTCCCTCTGTTTCAGGTCACCTGTTAGCTCCTCATGTGGAAGGATGTATCATACACCGTCCCAAGGAGCAAAAGATTTTAGACAAGGGAAAGAGGCTGTACTTTACAGAAGTAAACAGAAGAACAAAACCAACAAAAACAACCACTACCATGATTTAGATGACGCTGGTACATTCCACTGAAATTCTGAAACATATCCCTATTCATGAAGGTGTGTGCTGAGATACGGGTTTTAGACTTTTCCTCTGTAGCTGAACTTATCTTTAGAGTTTTGATCAAGCAGGGAAATGCAAAAATGCTCTGTTGACATGGCAGGAGTTTCCTATTCTAACTGTATGTGTGTCAGGGAGGTGGAAGTTTTGTCTGGGTATATAACCTCTGTATCCCTAATGTAAATGAAGGGAAATTCCTAAACCTTCTCTTCATCAGTTTAATATTTTTTTTCCTAGAGAAATGATCCATCAGCTTAAGAATTACTTTCAAGTTGAAGCCTCATCAAGTGCAGAGAAAACCCTTCAAAATGAGGTAATATCAGGGGTAGGATTCAGTCCAAGATTAAGACCTCCTTGATAGTGACTATATCTCTACAGCACTGGAAGCCCAGAGAGTTATCATGCATTAGAAAGCTAAATTCAGCTGTCAGCCTCAAGCTGATTCCCATGCTGTACTGAACACAGACAAAAGATGTTGTGTAACCTGCTAAGTAGCTGTCCATGCTGTACCATTTTTACAGACAAATAGATTTAAAAAAATAAAAAAATCATCAGACTAATGAAGCACAGTATCGCAGTTACATACCATTATGAAAGGAAAAAAAAAGCTTTTTTTTCCAAGGACATGCTACCAAAGTAACTGTACTCAGCTGAATTTGACCCACATTGCATATTAAGCCTGGCACAAATAAGTATGAACATAAGGAGAGCTAGGAGTGATGACGTAAATCTAACACTAAATCTAGCCTTCAGTGGAATCTACCAGCCTCACAGGGTCAAAAGCTGAGCTTTGAAGACTAGGGGGAGAACTAGCCTTCTTCAAATATTTGCAAAACTAGAATGTTATAAAATCCCTTTGATCCCTCCCCTGCCCTAGCCATGCTTTCTAATTCTCACATGATTGCTTAAGAAAAGAAGAAAAAAAATCATGTCCTAAAGCTTATACCTATTTATTACCAGTGGGCAGCTGAAGGCTAAATACTTATATCTATATAAAAAACCACAATGGTAATTACTTAGGCATCAGTAAAATGAATAAAGCCAGAATATTAAGTAAGAAGATCATCAGAATTAATTTTAAAAAATAACATTATGCATTTCAGTCTCCATTTTTCTTCCTTTCCTTCTTTTTCTATGATATATATTTTTTCTGCTAATCATTAATCCCTCCTGTCCCTGTTCCCAACTACTGGCTGCAGTTTGCACTGACCATTGGATTTGATCAGGCGAGTCTGCCGGTTGTGAGGTGTAAAGAACATGATGTAATTTTTGCTGTAATTTTGTTGCTACACTTAGTGTTCTACTATGTCTATTCTTTGCTTGTGTGGATCTGAACCTGTATTACCATTTCAGAAATAGACTTACAAAAGAACTTGAAAGGGCTGTGTCTAGGATGTTTGTAAATGAGCAGTATGCAGTCTGTAGCTGAGTTGTTTGCAAAAGCAACAGCAAGATATTGATACAGAGAAGTGCAGGAGTTATGATGTAGAGAATGCTTAGGGGAGAGAGAGAGAGATGAGTGATACCATTTTTTCAATCCAAAGTGTATCTCCTAGATAAAAACTGTTATCATCTGTTACAAGGAGCTATCCATAAGCTGTCACCAAAAGGAGAGCACAGGCATTTCCAATACTTGACTTTTCCAGCCACCACAATGGAACAGCACACAACATTGCAGCAGCACAACCAAGCCAAAGCAGCTTCTTGCTCCCAAACAGTTGTAATTCACAGGACCAACTGCTTCAGTGGGCAGCATGTTTCAATGTCTGAGAACTCTTCATGATTAAATTTTTCCTAATATCCAATTTAAATCTTCCCTGGCACAACTTCAGGCCATTTCCTCTCACACTGTCTTTTGCTACGTGAGAGAAGAGGTCAGCCACCACCTCACCACAATCTCTTCCCAGGTAGCAGTAGAGAGCAATAAGGTCTCCCTCAAGCCTCCTTTTCTCCAGGCTAAACTACCTCAGTTCCCTCAGACACTCCTCATAAGGCTTCTTTTCTAGGCACAAGCTGCCTTAAGTCATTATTTTATTCTTCTGAACAGATATCAAATGCCAGATCAAGTTCTTAACTTGCTTTTCATTTATATCAGGTCAAAGGCAAAGTTTAACTTTGCGTGACTGTGAAGTCTATGGTTTTCTTGCAAATTTCTAACTGAGAAATGTTTTTAGATGTTTATAATAGAACTTTAATTTCATATTTTTAAAAGCAGTGCTTTTCTTTTGCATTGCTTTCTAGACCTACAGTGAATGTAATTGCTACAGCAGCTGGACAATGACTGCTTCTATCTCCAGTTAAGCAGCAGATTCTAAGTATAGAAGTAGATCAGGAGTACCACATTAATCATTTTTCACCAAAAAAAGAGTCCAAGAAATAAAATTGTGTAGACATTTTCTGTTTGAAGGGGATATTCAGATATGACAGCAAAAATGTCAGGATTTTTCCTAAATTAGCCTAATCATTCCCATATGTTACCAACCATACCTTTTTGTGTGTCTTAGTCAACAAAACTGTATCAGCATTGTACTAGGCCGAATAAGGAAGAGATAGCTCCCACACAAACATGTTTTACACCTGAGTCACTTGATGATCAAACCATTCAGCCTTAATTCTTTTAAAACCAGGTCTTAACTACTTTAGGAGGCATGTGATACTGTTAGTGGACACAGACCAGACTTGAGTCATTACAAAAGATGTAAACAAATTGGATAGAGTCCAAAAAAAGAGTAATAAAAGTTATAAGAGGTGCAGAGACTGACCTATGAAGAAAGGTTGAAATAATGGAGCTTGTTTAGTCTAGAAGAGCAAAGACTGAACTGGGATATGATAACAATCTGCAAGTATGTATAATGCCCTTTCTATGGAGGAAAATGATCAACTTTTGTCTATGTTCACCAAGGACAGTGCAAGCAGTAATTTATAAAATTTGCAACAAAGGAGATTAAAGTTTGGTATTAAGGACAGATCTCCAAAGAGAGCCAGCTAAATAACAGGATTCCTGGTTTGGAAAATGTTCAAACAGATTTTCAAGAGTAAATTGAAGTTTTGGACTGATTCAGAATACTAAAAACAGTACTGCAAAAATTCATAACAATAAGGCAAATGACAATCCGTCAAGAAGGATTAAACGTGATACAATTTATTTTAGAAAGAACATTCTCAGTTGCATTAAAATTCAATTAAACAATTAAAAACAGTTTTAAATGCTCAGAGAACCTGGAGAGGCTCTGAATGCCCTGGAGAAGTCTTTTTAATCTTTACTATTCTTATATGTGATGGAATTTCTCCATATGTGGCATATTTCATGTCTTATTCACATAAATAAAGGGTATACAGTTACTGACACAGCAGAGTTTTTAAAATACACTTAGAAGTAGAGCCCTTTATAACTAAAGGACAGCCTTTATTCTTTAACACTATATAACGAAACTGCAGGAAATATCTGTATAGTTTGATTATCTTATAAACTAAGCAACTATAGATATAAAGTGACCTTCTTTAAGAAAAAATAAAATGGTGCTGGAAGTCTAATTCCATCCACTCATTATCAAGACCTGTGTGTATAAATCATGAATAGCCTCTGAAAAGCTTATTTAAACAAAAGTCAGTTTTGCAGTTTATTCCAGAGCACACTGAACTTAACTGGCTTCTCTCCTCTATAAGTAGCTGGGATAGATAATGTATACATATGCAACTTAAAAAGCCATGCACAAACATTTCCAATAAATACCAAAATAGCAGGTGATATGTCTTACATGAACATTTCCTGTCTTTTCCCAAGAAACAATTTATATTCATTTCAGTTGAAGGGGAAAAAAGTTTACTTGATGGAATTTTAATGATTAGCTACAGCCCTATATAGACACTTCATAAATCTTTTATTACTTTTAAAATATTGTCTAAAAAAACATATTTTCAACACAATTGTACCATGTAAAATTCATAACTATTAACCAATTCAAACATCTTTTCATCCTGTCAAGGATGGGCAAAAAAAATTTTAGCATCCAACTTAAGTGCTGATAATAAATTTCTTTTACTTAATATGGATATTATGCTTGGAAAGAGAGTAGCACCTGAAAGATGTTAAAACACAGAACGAGGCTGTTTGGATGAAAGTTATGGAAATTAATGGCATGTGGGGATGTGCCAGACCAACAGTCCTGTACACTAATTGTCATTACAGTTGGCTGCCCTCAGAAGGAATAAGTTTCATATTTGGAATTCAAAAACTTCCATTTTGATAACAAATGCAGAATCTACAGTTAGGATTAGTCATTTATGATAAATACTGGAAGTGTAAGTAGCATAATCCAATCCAATTGTCCCAAGTAAGGAAACATTCAATATGTGAGAAAATCTCCATAAACCCATCTGAAACACAGCAGAACTTGGACTTGTTTCCACACTCTAGGTTAAAGTTGGGAAATCTGCTTGCTAGAAGAAGGAGTTGCTTTCAAGATATTCTGTTGGGACGTGCAGCCACAGCAGACATCAGACAGTGAAACTAAGGAATTTCCTCAGGCAGAGCCACAAGGTGTTCTACCCCACATCCAGTCTGTTAGGGGAGGCTACCTGTGTTCTCCTTGCTCTGGTTGCTTAGGGAGCACACGGGAAAGGAGGGACTGTTCCACTGCTAGAGATCCACACCCACAAATACATGTCAGCTGTAATTCTCCTACAGAGCTTTGCAGCTCTGTGGACAGCAGAGTTTGTAACATTCTGGAGGCTGCTGTGGAGCTGCTTCTACTTTTGCAATCTCTGCTCCCTTACACCATGTGGCTTCACTTTGCTAAGATGTAGGAAGTCCTGTAACACCCCAAAGCCATAGAGATACCCAAAATCTGGAGAAGAAATGAAGGGGTGAAAGGATCTTTACAAACACTAATGATCAGCACATGTTCAAACATATATGTAATATTGTTTATGTATTAGACAAGCATTTCAGAAAAAGGAACAGAAAGCATGATCACCTAATCTAAGAGAAATACAAGTACTACATTTGACAAAAATTTCAGAAGAGCACAGTGTGCAACTGTATCTTTTGTTTGGATGCTTAAGTATTCTAGTTTTAGCTCGCTGTGTTCTTTTCAGGAGCCTTAGTGCCAAACATGAAACAGCAACTGTATCTGTGGAATAAGAAATATACTTCAGCCACAAAAGTCTATAGAAATGTAGTTCTATAGCCAGGCCAATTTTATCAATAAAATAAGAAGGTACATTAATTCAAAGATTTTCCTGAACTTGTAGCTTTCTTATATGCTGAAGATTTGAAAATTGGTCATTCAATAAACTATATTCCATTTGATAAGTATCAGTTAAAAAAATAATGCACATTTTTACATATATCCATAAGAAAGTATTATCATAGATATTGACCTGCATTACTTTTATTTTCTTTCTTTCTAAGAATTTTAACCTTATACCACTGAAGTAAATTGATAAAGGATCTGATTCATAAAGCCAGATTACTAGAGATTATGAGTTTGTCACAGAACTGGGAAAAAGAAATTAAAAATAAAGCCTAGTACAATACTTCTTTACCCCTCCAAAATAGACTTTACACCTGCCAGTTTAGATTTAATTATTAAGACATGTAACTACTACAGAGATATACTTGGAAGAATCACAAGCAGTTCTATAGAAACATTAGTCCAGTTCTCAAAACAGGAAAAAGAAAGTATTGTGAGTCAGAAACTGGACACTATTGATGACAATATGAAGGGCTGGATGGATGTGTGTGGCAGCTGAATCTTCAAATCATTTACACAAATTTTGGTTAGCTTTCTAGAATTGTTTTATTATTACTCTTTGTTGCTATGTACATATAAAAACTCTGAACCTCTGCTTTGCACTACACTCCAAAAATCCCCAGAGGTATCTTGTCCCCAAGGATATCCACACAACGCACCCAGAGCTCTTCCAGCTCTTTTGTACTTAGTCAGGCTGAGTATTGATGATCTCTGACAGATCAGGAGTTTAAGAAACCTATGTTAGAATTAATTCTACAATGGATTGTCTAAAAAGAAGACATGATATTGTGACTAAAGGGTATTTGAGAATGTAATTACCAGGCAAATTAGGTAGATCTGTTTTCCAACTTGAGGAGAGTGACAGACCTGCAACTGTGCCTCCCTGCTCAAAGAGAAAACTGTTTCATATCTTCCACTTGTTCAAAGAATTGAAATAGAGATATTTAAGTTGTTAAAGAGCCACTTATATTAGGAGCAAAAGAAAATGACAAAGATAACATGTCTACAGAATAAATCTGTGACATGAATAAAAGGAAAGCATTTAACTGAACATTAGAGACAATTTGAAGCCTGAATGACCTGTGGTGTCTTCTGAAGGTTGGAACATGGTTATACAGGAAAGCCAATAAAGATAACTTCTAATGTCATTGGCAGCAGGCAATTGGAATAACAGCTACTATCTGGAAGCTCAGTTCTATTTAGGACTAGGATTCTGGAAAGTAACTAAATTGCAAACAGATGAGAGAAGTTGTCTCTTCAGTTCTGTTATCCATTAGATATGTCTGCATGCAAAGCCCATAAAGGTGGCAAATACCAGAGAAGCTTTAGTCAGTGCCTAAAAAAATGTGAAATGTGTCTTAGCAGCCTAACTAGTAATGTGTAGGTAGTTACTGATTCATTTCACAGGATTTTGGGACAATATCTGCCTGTAAATACTGGAGGAAATGTCAATTTGATTAAAAATTAAATGTGCCAAACTACCACTCTTTTGGAAGATAATTCACAATGAACAGCACAAGATATTTTAATCATCATTATAATTATCATGTGTAATCAAATTAATTCTTAGAGAACCACCAAATTCTTAGAGATGGCTAAACAGTAAATCACTGGCTTTGGGAAAGCCTATGTTGCAAGGTTCCTTGCAGGTTAGTCTTCAGCTGGACTGGATTAAACTCTCCAAATTGCTGTTCTGCTCAGTTCTTAGAACTGGTTGGCCTGTGGTCTTCCACAACTTCCCTACTACTTATATTAGTCTATGTCCTAGAAATCTTCTAACTTCCTTATGAAATTATATCCTGCATGACCACCTCTACAGCTGCAGGAGCAGTTTCCACTGAATACTTACGAGGCCAGTTTGATGAGCAGGAATCACCTGGGCTGCCACAATGAAACACATTTAAGAATAAAGGAAGGCCTGTCAGAGGCTTATCAATACAGACTCAAATCACCACACAATTTCAACACTTTACATCTGAAATTGGAAAAAATGTCTTTATCATTTTCTGGGGGCACAAACTTTATTTTTTCTTCCTACTCCTTGATAAGCAGATGTCAATATCTTAATAAATGGTGGGGACCATCTCACTGAAAGGTACTGTTGTGAATATTCACTTATGCTGGTTTAAATGTGAAAGAGGCTGCCCATTACACTGACAAACATTATCACCTGGAATTTCCCATCTGTGCTGAGTAGGTAAGGCATACTCTTGCATTTTATACTAACACTCAGATGACTTTGGGAGCCCAGTGATCTGGCTAAGTTATTGTAGTGTGAGTGCACACCAGCATAACTCTAAGGTACAAGGTAAGAAATGGTGTTACAAGATGTTAACATAGCATGAATGTTAGTTTGTGCTACTTCCTTCCCTTATGTCCCACATGTCCCATGCCTGTATGATCTATCCTGTTTCTGCATCTGTTACAGCCTTCAACAGAAAACTTTTACTTGCAGACAGCCATGATTTCTACCAAGACTAGATTTAAGTGTGACTGCTTAACTATTACACAGTGTTGACTACCAGGTTCTTTATCTTCACTCCATGAGAGATGCCAACAACAAATATCACAAGTCTTTTTTCTTCTACAAATGTGATTCTGCTGACAGACATGAAGAATTTGCATATCTTTACCATTCAAATTTGCAAGAACTTTTTCTCCAGTACTTAATCTTAAACAACTGTTAAATCTGCAAAAATATTTGCAGAAATATCTCCCTAACATTTACCCAAAATTGTTTTACATTTTCTGGTGAATATATGACACAGAATTCTGAGCTACGTTCCTGTACAAAAGTTCAACACATTTAAACTAAAATAGGCAACTGTGATAAACTACCACTAGATATATAAAAATATTTATACATTACAAAAGCAGGAAACTTTAACTTTAGAAGAAGATAAGACTGCACCTGTATCCTGTTTCTGTGTCATATACCAATAAAGCAATATACCATATACCATATCACATACCAATAAAGCAATCTGTGCTCCTACATATTTCTTGCCACACACAGAGAATCCTCCTGCAACTTTTTAGAGATAGAATAATGGTTGTGAAAGTAAAAGTTTATGTACCCAATTCCAATGACATACAATAAAATACTATGCCTAAAAAATCAGGTCTTTAGCATGCTTCTAGAGTATACAGCTCTAACTAGATTCAGAAATTAAGAAAGCTGTTGATGTCAGGTTTTTAACCAGGGTCTGATTTCTTTATAAAATCAGGCAGGCTTCTATCTCACATGGTTTGTGGGGTAACATTTTACCAGTTCCTGGTTTTGTCTCATCCATCCACTCTGATTAGACTACAGCTGCCAACACACAGAGACTGCAGGTGGCCAGCCAGCCATCAAAGAGCCTGACATACTTTGATATCTTCAGCCCTAGATTCCAGTCTGAAAGTAGAGAGTAGGAAGCAAGGGGCTGAAAGGTATTTGCAGTGAACCCAGCATTAGTCAGAGTTGATCAATAAAAATCTTGGGTCTCCACTGCATTTAAAGCAGATAGATAAATGGAAGATGGACAAATCTTTTCAGGTATGACTTTTTTTCTTTTTGTTTTCTATTTGTTTAATTATTCTTTACTTTTAATGATTTTCTAAGTGATCAAGTTTCAGCTAGAAAACAAATTCAAAAATGCCTTTTTCAGCCAGTGACTTCAGTGGAATCTGATTTTTCCCTTTGAGCATTAAGGAATTCACATTTCCTGCCTGTTGGAGCCATACACTCTTTGGAAGGGTTGTAAAATCTCTTTGTGGACAGAAGGAAAACATTCTAAATGTGCTTTCCTTGAGGAGCTGATTAAAACACATGAAACCAAAGGTGTGGGGAAGAAGTTGAATCTCTGTAATGCTGTGCTACTGCATCAGAGGCCATTCAGAGGAAAAAAAAAAGTCAAGGTTATATTTTTCTCTTCCCTACTTATAAAGACTTCAAGACAAACATGCTAGTATGCTTTGATGGAAAAGACTAAAGTAGCCAATTTCTCAACAGGAAGCAGCAAGAGCTTTTAAGAATATAAAACCAGAGTTCAATACGGAGACTTAAAGTCAATTTAAAAATAGAATAATTTTCATTCTTTTGCCGAATTCAGCCAAACATTCTTACCATTGACAAATAGCTTGTCTTCTTGACACATAATTTGAAGAGGGCACAAAAACCCATTTAACTGATGATATTTAATATGCTGTTTCACTCCCACATCCAGTTGTCCCACAAAGCTTTCTGCCTTCTAAAATAAGATTACTGACTTGATGAGTGAGGAGAAAGCAGAGGTTGTTGCTTATTTCAATTTTAGTAAGGCATTCAACACCATTTCTCTCAGCTTCCTTACAGACAAACAAACTGAGGAAGTAGAGACTGGATCAGCAGACAGTGAGCTAGACTGAAAACTAACAGGCTCAAATCTAGCTAGAGACCAAGCAATTGTGGGGTCCCAGAGATGCTGAAATTGGATTCAAAACAGTTTAATATCTCATTGATGACATGAGTGATAGGACAGAGTGCATCCCCAGCAAGACTGCAGATGTTGCAAACTGGGAAAAGTGATTGACAAACCAGATGGATGTGCTGCTCTTCAGAGGGATCTCAACCAGCTGGAGAAATGGGCTGACAGGTGTATTGGGAAGTTCAGCACAAGGAGCTGCAAAGTCCTGCACCCCCGGGGGACTGGACTCCAGACCCCCCCCCTCAGCCAGACTGGGGGCTGAGGAGGAGTCAAGCAGCTTTCTGGAAAAGGACCTCCACATTCTGGTGGACAAGAAATTGAACATGAGACAACAGTATGTCCTTGCAGAAAATAAGGCAACAACATCTTGGCCTGCATTAGGGAAAGTGTTGTCAGCTCATCCAGAGCATTACCAGAAGTGATTATTGTCCTCTGTAAATGGAGATACACCTGAAGTGCTGTGTCCAATTCTGAACTCCCCTGGATGAGAGAGAAATGAACATTCTGGAACAAGTTCAGCAAAGGAGCATGAAGATAATGAAGGGATTAGAGCATCTGTTATAACAAGAAAAGACTGAGAGCTGGCATTGTTTATCCTGGACAACAGAAGGCTAAGGGGGGATCTTACAAATGTGAATAAATAAATACTTCATGGAAGGGGATACAGAAAATGAAGCTGGAGGTAAGAGGAAAAGAAGCAAAAGGAACAAATTTACATACAATAAATGCTATTTAAAGTTTAGAAAATATTCTTTCTCATTATAGTGGTCAAACACTGGAACAGGTTGCCCACGGAAGTTTTAAATCCTCTATCATTGGAGACATTCAAGACCAAACTGAACTCAGACTTGGGACACCTTCTGTAGCTGACTCTGTTTTGGGCAGATGTGACTGTCTCCAGGAGTTCCCTCCAATCCTCAATTGATCTCTGATTCTGGTTTCTTCTACAGGTTCTTCTGACATAGGAAAACTGATCATTTTATGTCTAGACTGTAAAATATGACTCAGTATAGGCTGTAGCAGCATGAAAATACGACACTAGTAAAGCAAGTAGAGAGAAGAACTGGGGAGAATTGTATCTCACACATAACATGCAGTGGAAACTGTATCTAATCAAACTCAAGATCTTTATACCCAACTGAACTGTAACAAAAAGACTTCAAGAAAGATGCCCTATGGTTATCAGATGCTGAAGGACTTCCTGGCTACCTGTCTTGTAAAATTGTTCATCTGTGTCAACCAAAAGATACAACACTCACCAATACAGATATTTAAGTTATGAGGTATTGGTTTCTCAGGTAGCAGCATATTGAAAACATGTAATGAACAAGGCTTTATAAATATGGTAATTCTTGGAGAAAAAAAATATTAACTAGGGTTGAGTTTAGGCCTCTGGCTGCTTCTTGCACCATCAAAAAATAAACCCATCAAACGAACCACAAAAGAAGATTGTTTTTAAGTGAAAGCTTTTTCGGAAATCAATGTCATCATCTTAAGTGTGCCATTCTGAAAAACTTGGCTGCATCACTTGAAAGTAAATGTTTTAATTAGTTAGTTCCAGAACTTAAAACTTTTTTAGGAATATGTGCTGTAGCTAACTTGAGCACCCAGTGATGACATTAATTAACACAAGTTTTCCTGAGAAAAACATGCATCACAAAAACAAACCTGGTTAGTAATACATTGTATTAATCAAGAATATGATTTATTTATATATCTATTTATGACTATCACCATGTATGGATTCTGTTTCTAAAATGAAACCTTTAGGAACTGTTGAGAGTGAGGAAAGAAGAAATAAGAATGAAAAGAACTATACTCGTACCATTTGTATGACTGCAAGCAACAGTAACAGGTTGGGGGTTAATACCTTTCAGTGAGTTCACACACAGAACAGAAGTGCTTGAAAACAAGATTCTCATCCCAGCCTGACAGGCAGGTAAGATTTTCAAGTTGTGGAAAGCCAGTGCTACAGTACAAAATTCAACAACCATCAAGAGCAGCTGTGCCATGCACAAGGCATCAAGTATGGGAGTTGCTGACACATTTTTCCCAAAAAGGCAGACTCTTTGACTTGAGTTCTTGACTAGATAATCATTGAACTAGATATCATCAATCATGAACATTGCAAAGGAAAAGAAAAAAATCAGGTTATTTACACCATAATTCTACATAGCCTAAAGAAGTTAAGAGCTATAAACAAGCCTCCTGAACTGCTTGCATCATCTCTAGATTGCATTGAAAGTAATCACTGTTGCCCCATTACAACACAATTTTAAAGTTTGTATGGGAAAAGGAAAAAAAAAGACAATTCTCTACTCCTCACCATTCAAAAAGGGAGAATTTTCTTTTTCTTTTCTATTAATGTAGCAGTCAAAGACAGAGAACATTGACACTGCCATCTGGAAAGCTTTTTTAGATTTCTTTAGTGTACTGACTTTCTACCTTTTCAGTTACCTTAGTCTGATGGGCCACGAAGTCCAATAATTCATGATAGAAATATCAGTAGGTGAGACAAAGCATGTTACTACCACTGTAAAGTTTAAGTCACATGGTATCATGGTGCCAGAAGAAGCAATGGTATAGCTCCAGATTCTAGGTCAAAACCACTTTATCCATCCCTTCCTAAAACTAGTCCTGATCTTACGTATGCAAGGCCAGATTTTGAATGCTTATTTGCTAGATCAAGATGATTTATCAGGTCTCCTTGCCTTATTATTTACTATACTTTTTTTTGTGGTGATTGAGATAGTGGATAAATAACAATTTTAAAGCCCCAAATGACAAAACAGAAGCAAAGGTAGGACAATATTTCAAATGTAAATTCGACAGGATAAAAAGTCCAGTGGTTCTAATGAAGGAGTCTGATGTGTGTGGTTTGTCAGAATCAAGGCAGTAGTTAAGATTGATTTTGGTGGAGACAGGAGAATGCAGAGACTGGACCAATTTGCATGCCAGTTATACGCTACACAATATTTTTTTTTAAGTTTATAAAGGAAAGGTGAAGTGGTAGCATGACCTGAACGGGGACAACTTGTTAATACAAGAACATCAGAGATGTTAGAAATGCTTTTATTTGGGGACAAAGAGGGAGAAAGGAACAGGAGAGATAATGATCATGGGAGAGATCAGGTGGAGGGATATAATCAGTGAGGCCTGAGATTGGATTACTGGATAACAGATTAGCATCTGTGATGAGGGGAGGGAAGGCAAGACAAAGGGAAGAGGAAAGTTGCTTAACATTTTATGCATTTTCTCTTAGATGATGTTCAGGTCTTCTTCAAAGAGGAAATTACATTCATTTTTCAAATCTTTCTCTTGTCCTGCCTCTATGTCATGAAAGAGGAGTGTCATGAGGATAAATAGGGATTCAAGTTTGAAATTTGCCAATACGTTTAAGAATAGACAAAGCAAGATCACCCAGTCTGAGGTGGGGGGAGGGGGGGGGTGAGTTTTCAACAAATTTAAGAAAAACAAGGACAGAAGATAGTTAGAAGAGGTGAATTTATAGCTACTTTGGCCAGATGACTTATAATAAATAGGGAGTTAAGTATTTGCACTAATTAACTCTAACAAAAAATTAGTGTTTTAAGTACTGATGGAGACTATGGAAACTGGGCTGTCAAAGGAGGTCAGAGTAACAAAAGGGCTCTGATAGTGGTGAGCTAGTGGTGGTAGGAGGTCAATAAAAGGATTGGAAGAGATTTCATGAATAAATGGAGATAAAATTGCTAGGTGACAAAAAGTTTAGTAAAATGTACTTTTAGTACACAGGAGAAATAATTCTCAACTAAAAATAAAGAGGGTAAATTGAGGAAACAGGACAGGTCAGACCTCATTGGTCATCTACTTGGAAACTAAAAATTACTAAGCGGTGAACACAGGAGATGATGAAGAAAAGAAAAGACCAGTATTAAAAATTAAATATTTTTAAAGCCTGTTATTCTACTAAGTTTTAAAATAGTTTCAAGTTGCTGTTATATAGTTTCAAAAACCTAGAGAGTAAAGAGAGATTAGGTGAGATCACAGTGACAGATGGAGATGTGAACTCAGATGATATAATGCCTTAATGTCACTAAATGAACAGCAAGCCTTGATTGAATGAAACTTTGAGCAGATGGTGCCTTTATCTTTGCAGACAATCCAAAGTGTTGCTATATTACAATTTATAATTTTTATTGATCAGTGGAAAATTTAGTAGTCTATTTCTATAAATGTTATTTTCTTTCCTGGTGATATCTCTAAATTTCTAGTATCTTTTGCAATATTTATAACCGCTGCCTCACTGAGAAACCTTTATCTTCAGTTTACAGAATTTATTGGAAGCACAAGAGATCTTTATTTGACTGCCTTAGATTATGAACTGAATATAAAAGGATGGAGTGAAAAACTGACATAAGATAACAAGGTATCATGTTATCATATCCGCAAAGCTTTGGATATTTATTTCCTGGGCTCTTTTATGCTGGGAGCACAAGCTTCCTCTACAGATCCAGCCTTTTTGCCTTGGAAGCCTAATCCTTGTTGGAGCTCATTTAGGGAGGTATTCACAAGGACAAGCTGTGATTTAACTGACTTTTTTTTTGTTGATCTTCACTCTGGTGAGCAGAGAAAGTGAAAATCATTCACAACCTTGTTCAAAAGATGTACTAAACTGCACGAGTTCAGGGTTGTTTGACTAGCTGAGGTGCAAGCCAAAATGTTCTGAAAAGAGGATGTAAGGTTTGGTCTCACTGCTGACTTTCTCTGGTTCAGTGCTATAAACTCTTGGAATAGCTCACAAGGTTAGTTTGACCTTCTGTTCCTAAGCATCCAAGGAAAACACTAATAACACACTGTTCTACCTAGCTTACTGAAGTTAAAGAGGAACTAAAGAACAAGTGTAAAACCTACTGTATGTTTCATTCAATTTTCTGTTCCACAGAAGCAGTTATATTCAGAGATGTGTGAGATTTTTTATTTGCTTGTTTTAAATGTGATGTTTCAGGAATGTAGCTTAGTTTCTTGAAAATAAATTATGGGGTTTTGGATTGTCCCAATTTTTTATTACTCTTACTGATTTATAGGTGCTTTTTAGCTCACACCTCTCAATGTCATATTCTGTAGCTGATCATGTCACTTTCCAAACTGAGAGGTCAATCTCTTTAGAAAAGGAAAGAATTAACAGCAAGTAAACCTGTTTATCAACAATTGTCTTGGCTCATGCATTAATATAAAGAGCCATTTTTTAAAAATTTTAACAAAATCCTATTCACCCCGGTTTTGCAAGGCAGTCTGTTGTTAAAAAGTAGGAATTAAAGAAACAGGAATTCTGACCTACCATCTCGTGCATGAGACTTCCCAAAAAATGACAGAAATGTCAGGATAACTTATATGGAAACAGAGCACCAAGTGCTCTGTGAGGGATATTTCCACAGCTCTAGGCTATTCCATGTGGTTGTACCCTGGGCTATTTGAAAAAGCAGGGCACCACTAGTTGCACAGGAGTCCTTTCCTAGTGCAGTACTTCACTTCACCAAGTACTTGCTTCTAGGAAGGAACACAAAACAAACAAACAGAAGATATGAAGATCTTCATTCTTATCTGATATTGTTCAAATATAAGTTATCACATCCCAAGGAAACTCTCAATCCTGAATAAATATTTGCTTCAGCAAATAATTTTGCAGATTTTTTTCCAGTATCAGGAACTTTAGCTAGAACATGCACATAAGAATTTCAAGCATACATATCCAAGAGTTACAGTGTAGTTTGTATCTTAAAGTTGTTGTCTATGACAATTCTGGAAAGAATACACTGCTGAAAGAGGCTAGGATCAGGTCTCCCTAACTCTTCTACAGTTCATTCATTTATTAGTGATGTTACTACCTCATGAAAACCCATTCTTTTCTCATCTGAACCAGCAGCAAACATCCTAACATTGGCTTACTTTGATACTTTAACTTTGCCAGAAGAGAGAAAAAAAAATAATGGTTAGTAAACTTTACCTTCTTAATTGATAAAAAAAAGAAATGCCAGTACACACACTGCAGTGACCAGGAATAACCA
>VWZP01001133.1:1027803-1063705 GCA_013396995.1 Dicaeum eximium
ATATATATATATATATATATATATACAAAATATCTATAATATTATATACAATAATAAAATATCAAGTAATAATAAACTATCAGCGATCTGCTCTGGCTCCATGTGGAAGTTTCTGTCAGCTTCAAACTGGGTGCTGAACCCTTGATGGGAGGTTATGTGGCTTATGGGGAGGAACAGAGAGGNTGCAGATTTTTTTCCAGTATCAGGAACTTTAGCTAGAACATGCACATAAGAATTTCAAGCATACATATCCAAGAGTTACAGTGTAGTTTGTATCTTAAAGTTGTTGTCTATGACAATTCTGGAAAGAATACACTGCTGAAAGAGGCTAGGATCAGGTCTCCCTAACTCTTCTACAGTTCATTCATTTATTAGTGATGTTACTACCTCATGAAAACCCATTCTTTTCTCATCTGAACCAGCAGCAAACATCCTAACATTGGCTTACTTTGATACTTTAACTTTGCCAGAAGAGAGAAAAAAAAATAATGGTTAGTAAACTTTACCTTCTTAATTGATAAAAAAAAGAAATGCCAGTACACACACTGCAGTGACCAGGAATAACCAGTCATATTTATGAAGCCCTGCCATACTCTTGCTGAAGGTTACTAATTATAATGTTACTTTGTAAGGTAATCATGTAAGTTTGGAGTTATTTACTCTGGTTCAAATTAATAATAACAAGAGCTTTTTTCAGAAATTTTAGGCCAAGATCAAAAAAGCATAAAGAATTAATGGATCAAATTACCTCAAATGGATCAATTTACCCTAGATATTAACTAAACTGATATGTTTAAAATGCAGACAGAAGACTTCTGTACTGAACCTAAAAAATTCTTATCTTCTTCACAGATTCGATCAGTTATGGCTTTTATCAAGTAATAATAAAATATCTATCTATATTGTATATAGATTATATATATAGATATATAAAATATANTCAGTGAGCTCAGCTGAGTCCTGCTAGGAGGATGCAGCCCAGCCCTGGGGCTGAAGGGAGGGCTGAGTCCTTCCCACAGAGGTGGGCATTTGTCCTGGGGTGACTTTATAGTACTTGTATCCTCAAATCATCTGTTCTCTTTATGCTGGATGTTGTATTCTGTGCCTTGAAGACTGTCAGAGAGCAAGGGCGGGCAGGAGAAGCAGCACAAGTTTGTTATCAGACTGGTCTCGCCCCCGCACACGCGGCCTTGTGTGTGCTGTGCTGCCTGGGCACGGACGGGAAGCTGGACGGGGTGCTCCTGCTTGTTAGCTAGTGTAGTTAGCTGAGACAAAGGAGTTTTCCCTGGACTGCTTTTCCATCCGTTTTCTCAGAGCTGTTCGAACCTGCTCTGCCCTGAGGAAGCCTGAGGAAGCATCGAAACCTGCACCCTGTGGCCCACCGGGGCCCATCCTGGGCAGCCATTACAAGCACCGGAGGGATTGATAACAGCAACCATCCACAGGAGAGACTGTCCTGAATTTGTCATCTCTTCAGAGCGCAGTTTTTGTCACCGGGTATTGTTCATTTTGTTTTGTGCTGGGCAGTGCTTTGCCTGTGAAATAAACAGGGTCTTTTCCACTACTCTCCGCGGAAATCTTTTCCCGAACCGGTTGGCGGGAGTGGCCGTGTGGATTTGCTTTCTGGGAGGGGGGCTCTTTGGAGGTCTTCTCCCAAATTTGCCCTAAACCACGACAGCATTGCACTCTGGATCATCAGCTGGAAAATCTGCCCAGGCTGGCAGACAGGGACAGATGAGCAGGGTTCACAGAGGAAGCAAACAGTGAGTTTAAGAAGTGAACGTTAGTTCTGTGTTTTAGAAGAGAAACTGCTGTATAAAAACAGTAAAGGGCAAGTTGAAGAATTAGGTTCATTGCAGGTAAAAAAATTATTATCTGGGATAATGATGAGTGAAATCCAAGGAGAAAGCTAAAATGAGATGGCAATGTGTAGAGCAAGAGTAGAATAAATAATTAGAGTATCTGCAGGGATTTTCTGATAGAATATATTGCTGATACTTACTTATTACTAAAATTAATCACTATACTTCCTTCTAGTAATTATTGGAATGGTAATTTGGTTGGGAACCTTTTACAAATGAGAACATGCACAATGTTCTCATAAATACACACTTTCCAAAAAGCCCCCCAAAAATGAAAAAAATACAATTAAATTCAGCAATTCTATTATCTAGTTAATTTTGCAATTTAGTTATTGCTGTGTGTTATTTTTGATAAAGTTTCAAATGGAAGAACATCCAAAGTTTATCTGAATTTTTTTTTTATTTTAAAACTGCCATATTTGCTAATCCAATGATAAAATCAAAAGGAATTTTCAATTACAGATCATTTATATATTATCCATGTATGCATTCAAATGTGAGCTTTGGAAACACTTTTGCTTTGAACAAGAAATAACTGCAAAAATGTTTTCTTCTTGTAAGGTTTCACACTACCTACAATCTGAATTTTCTGTTCCTTAGCCATTTACATCTTCTTCAACAGGATGTGTTGCTCTTACACATTATCTGCCAAACAATTTGGCATATTTCTAGTCACAGGGAGACCCAAAATCTGCTAGTTAATTTTTGTGGAGTTGGCACCTATGCATGTTTGCCTGTAAAAATATGATTGCTTCCTTCCTTCATTTATTTATTTCCTGATTTTAATGGCTTTGGTCAAAACATTAGTGCAAGTGCCAGAGAAGTTATTGCTTGAAATGAAAACTCTGTTATTCAAAAAGTCAAGAGGGCATATATTTTATATGATTGAAAAGAAATCCTTCCTTAGCTTTAAATATATGTATTCCTATCCTGATAGTTTACAAAATAATTTGTATTTTTGGAAAATAAAATCCAATGTGCTGGCAAGATTACAGTATAAAAGGCATCTGCACCAACTAAAATAAAATTGTTGTCTCACAGAAAACAGATGAACAAAGTTTGCCTTCTTTCAGTACTGTGAATTCATAGTCAGAGTGTGGCAGAATATTGCAAAGTTCCTGAAGACCCATACTCAGAGGATCAGCTGCAGACATGGGTGGAGTAGGTGCTGCCTGGGTAGAGGGGCATTTACTTTGCCAGGTGGTACCAAGAAGAAGACTCTTGGGATGGTTCTGCAGTCTAGCTCCTGCCTGTGAATGTGGAGGTGAAGGAAGGGCAGGATCTGACTGGTCAGGTAATCTGAGCCCAATTCTGCCCTTTCTCAGCAAGGGTAAGCCCAGAGCATGTCCTATGCCCCTCTACCCCTGTAGCTGCAACCTGGAAGAGTTTGTGGGGCCAGCTGAGTAAGAGCAAATGTCAGGGGCAGTGGTTAAAAGTGAAGCCCACAGTTAGAGAAGGTGAGAGAGCTTGAAGTGTTTTGGGCAAGAAAAAATATAAATTCTCTCAGTTGAATTCCTCTGCCTGTAAATGGAATTTTGTCTTCTTTTTTTTATTCATTCAATGCTTGATGAAGTCAAGAACAGTTCTTAATCTATTGCTAGCAAATAAACAGCCGTATCACTTTGTATTTATTCAATGATCACCTCAGTTTCCAAACTGAAAATATCCATGGTACAAAAATTGTAGCT
The DNA here is from genome assembly GCA_013396995.1 of Dicaeum eximium. Classification (NCBI taxonomy): domain Eukaryota; kingdom Metazoa; phylum Chordata; class Aves; order Passeriformes; family Dicaeidae; genus Dicaeum; species Dicaeum eximium. The sequence goes on from VWZP01001133.1 coordinate 1,031,354, forward strand.
GACATCTCAAATCAAAGGAGTAATACTTCTCTTAAAATCATGATGTTTACAACATGCCAGAATATTTAAACTACTGTTCTGCCTGTATCTGCCATTTCTTTACAAGTTTCATGTTGTTCTGATGTTACAGTATTTTGAATAAGAGATGCCAGTGTACATAATTTCATCTCTTAAACAAGTAATTAATTAGTTACTAGTAAATTCTGTCTGACATAGGCAATCTCACAGATGTATGATATAGGTCTCTTTTTCATTTGGGTTACAAGAACCAGGCCTCTATTTGATACTGAAATGCACATATTCCCTGGTCTATGGGAGCCTTTTATTCACATTTTCCATTATTCACCAAATGTGCTGTTATATCTGCACCTTCTTTTTACAGGATCAAGATTTTAGACCTCACTCCATGCAATGCCTTTTTTTTCTTTTTGCCTCACTTCCATAAGTTCCAACTCTTAAGGAGTACATGCATGAAAAGAAACTGACTTCCTCATAGGTCATGACCTTTCACGCATAATATAAATTCACATATTATGATTATAGTGTAGCTATAGCCATTCAGAAGTACTGCAGAGAGCTATTTGACATTATTGTATATAGAGTGAGGGCAGAGGGAGTTGAGCTACAAAGAGAACCAACTGTTTTTATTAATGCACAATTTCATAACTAATCGTTTTGTGGAGGCATAACATACATCTTGGGAAGTGATGTATTTGTGTTAGACATTTGTAAATCTAACTAAGCATAAACACTTGGCTTCAAAGCATTCCTGAAAGGGAATGATTGTGTTTTAACAATATGCCCAAAAAGGCTTGTCTTGTTGTTCAAAATAGTTACACCTGAGGGAAGAAATGTATTCTGAGGTATACTCCTGAATATTAGTCTATATGAACATACCTCGCTTTGGCTAGCTAAAAATCATGAGATTAGGTAAACACAGTCTAGGGATGAATACTTTGGGGATCTGATTTTTGTCATTAAGCAGCACTAGAAACTTGTTTTGCACATAAAACAGGAAAATATCCCAAAGTTTCAGCTTTTGCAGTCTCACTGGATACTTAAATTGACAACAGCAACTTCAAGACCAAGATGCATCATTTTGTGCATTGTCCAAGGCCACAGTAAATGATGCATACACATATAGGCCATGGGGAAAGGAGAAAGTCATTAGCTTGGATGCTCTCGTCCTGCACTGAAGGGGGCAAATGTTACCAACTCATTTTGGTGAAGCATGCACACTGGGTTAGTTAGTATGGCTCAACTGACAGGCAGAAATTTAACAATCCTCAGATTTACTAGAGGTGCTAAACTGGGCTGTCAGATATACTCCATATCATGTAGCATTCTTGTTTGGAAGGTAGCCTTACAATCCCATCAATTTCAGTAAGCATTTGCTAATAATGCTAATCATCTGCCTTGGAGGATGTGCTGGATGTGTGGAACTACAGGAAGAATGGCTGTTGGCATCTCTACCACAGCTGGACTCAGAAGTTTGACTAAAGCTGTGTTGATGTGCCCCATTTTTGTTATGACCCTGGTGTGGAAGAAGGATCAGACTTGTGCAATTGCTTTGCACACTGAGGTGTGACCAGTTTGCTCTGAAATTTACCATGTTACATTGGTCTGTAGGAATACTGGCAAATGCCTTAAAATTGATTGATTTATGAATTTCTGCTTCAAATTTCTATACCATGTGATGATCTGGAGTTTATCACATAGATATGTTTCAAAGTGACGAAAGAGAGTGATATAAAGTCATTTTGTGAATACTTGGTAGAAACTGGAGAACAGGACAGGAGGAGAAAGCCATGCAGGAAGAGAAAGCCATTAGTGATACTGGAAAACAGTCCACTACTTAGAAGTGCAAATCAAAGGACTGTCATTTGAATACTTCACCATGTGGGAAACAAATCCTTTCCAAAGGCAATTGACACTATCAAGGGCTGTGTGACCTCACCACTCAGATGCTCTCTCCATCCTGGTTTTTTTCAGTCATGTCCAACCACAGGACTTCTAAAGCTACAGGTTGAATGTAAGTGCAGGATCTTGCTCTCCTGTTCCCAGTCCATGACAAACCATCCATATCTGTAGTATTAATAATATCCAGAAAACTGATTAAAGGTATTGTAATTTCTGTTGTATAAAGCCTAAATGTCAAACATTAAATATAAAAATACCCTGTACAATAATCACAATGTTACTAGAATAAATTAAAACATGGCATTTACAATATGGAGAACAATTAAAGCCAAAGGTAACAGTAATCTCTGCTGAGGAAATGTTACTTCAGAGGTATGTTCTGCTGAATTTGCAGTGTTCTTGGCAAGGATATTTATGGTCTGAAAATAAAAATCTGCTTATTCTTAATTCCAGTCTTTTCTCATTCTTGTTACCCTCATCACTGCTGTTCACTGCGACAGATCCAATGTTTTTATTGCTATCAACTTTAACACAAACCTAAATCAATTTATCCCTGTTATTTTTAACTGTATGAGCTGTACTGATTCTACCTTTCAATTACTAACAGATATGCTGTAGGCCAGCAAGTACCAAATACTACTTTTACATCAGGTTTTACTGGGAAGTGCCAAACACCTTCAGAATTTTTCAAAAATTTCTCAGTATTACGGAATGTAAGGCCTACAGGTGTTAGAATGCATGCACAAGTTTGATACTATTCTTAGGGTTTATTCATACAAATATCTCAAAAAACTCAGAATTAGTATCAACAAATAAACCTTCATATAACTGATTATTTCTCATTTCAGTGATTACTTTGTTTGGAGAATGAGTCCTTACTGGTCTTTACTGATGGCTGCAGAGAGTCCAAATTTTGATTTCCACCTCTTTTCATCAGTGATTAGATTCTAATTCTCTTTTGAGGAGACCAGCTGTGGTTGGAAATTCCATTTCATGAAGGGGATGTGCTGGAAACAGGCCCACCAAGTGAACATTATGGGACCCCTTGTGACACATGGCTTCGTTTTCAGACAGAACACAAAATGAACATGTAAAAATCTCTCACTGGGAAATACATAGAGTTTCACCAGTCACTGGATTTTGCAGCTTGAATGAGAGTACAGTCGTTGCTTCACAAACTAAATTAGGAATGACCTGATTTTATTTTAAAAAGAAGAAGAGTCATGGAGTGGTCTTCAGAACTTAACTGCAGCCCCTGTAACATCTGCAAAAACATGGAAGCAAATCCACAACCCTTTTAGGTGTTCCACGTAAATCAGCTGCTGGCCATCAGGGTTTGAGGTGGTCCATTTAGGCTGCCTTTATCTGCCTAATCTATCCATTGTACAGTCAAGCTAACAAAAACATATCTGGTCAGCAAGTGGTCAGCATGGAGAGGCAGCAAGTGGCACTCAACCGTGGCTTAGGTCTGACCCCCTCCAAGAATGTATCAAAATTCTCTAAATAAAATTCTATGAAAATATTGTGCAGTTGAAGGGTCAGTAGTTGGTGGATTAGCACTTAATACCCTGGAATAGGGATATAGGAATGAGCTCATTAACAACAATATTTATTCCTGGAACGGGGTATAGAGACAGCTCCTCTCCTGCTGCTCAGTTTTGCTTCCCTCCTGCAGTAATTCCCCAAGCCCATACATTCAATTTCCTTAGACCGTGGTGTCATCTGGCAGGAGCCGCACCTTTAGCAGCTGTTGCTGGATGTGCCACACACAGATCCAGCCAGCACACTGGAGCCTTGTGCCCTCTCTGAGCTCCAGTTGTGCTGCTGGGATAATTCATATTCCCCAGATGTTTGTTGCTTCTCTCCTCTTCATCCATCTCCCAATCCTCTGCTGCATACAGTGTATGGCTGAAAGAAATTTTGTGAGCTCTTTGTAATCTCTTCAGGTAAAGTCATCGAGGTTAATATCACTTTCCTCATCAAACTGAGCTGACCTCAATGATTTTCTCAACATTACTCCTTAAGAAGTACTTCAAAGAAATGGGAGCACAATGTATTCCACCTAGCAAACAGATTAGAAAAATGAACATCTTTAAGACTAAAATTTATGTTCAAATTATTTTATTATTTTATATTCTCTTTAAATTAACAATTGAAAATGAGCTAAAAATTGATTATATGGTCAAAAGTTAAATTTCAGACTGACAAACATTTTTATCTCAGAAACCTAAATAATTCCTCAACATTGGAAAAAGTCTATTAACTTCCAGTATTATCATTTCTTCCACTGGATGTTCAGAATTTTGTCTTTATTTCATTGTAAGATCAATTATGAGACAATTTATTTTCTGATGATAACAAAATATAATTCACCAATTTTTAATTTAAGAACCCCTAGCATTAATTTTTTTCAAATGAAAACTGCATTTCAGTACTTGATCCAAAATGAAAACCTTTTATTCTTTGAGCAGCTACATTTTTTTTCTGTAAATTGTTCTGAAAATTTGGCAAATAGAGGCTAGGAGGGGCATTCCCACCAAGAGTTCACATCATCACGAAACCTTATGACCAATTGTCTTTGGGTGTCATTTGTAGTCTCAATATGTCATCTTCTTACACACGAGCACCATTTATAAACCAAAGTTCTGCATCCTCTCCCTTGAAAAATCAATACTTTTTTCAGTTACAGCTTCATAAATGTGAGAGAATAAAAGGAGATTATTCCGCAGTGATTTTTCGTGTATCAATTTAGGCTCTTCCCTCTCTGCTGATACAGACCAGTTATACAATGAAGAAAAAGTTCCCAAGCCTAATTCTCCTTGGCTTTGTGTGTGGATGAGGAAAATTACCTGTTGAGAAGAGTGGCTTTCACTTCTCAGAAGTCACATGGAGGCAGCTGATTGCAATATGTTTCAGGTATGTAGCTTAAAGACCTTGTTTGATATATAACTTGATATTCACTACCAGGTGGAAAGGTTGAATAACTAAGATTTGAACTCTGGGAAACACTGAATTCAACTCAGTGGAGTTCAAAATGTAGGTAAAATGTAGCTCTGGTTTTAAAATATCAGTGACCCTAAAATCAGAGAACTATATGGCCTATATAAGAAAAGAATTGTGACTTCAATGAAAAATTAGGTTAGAGAAAAGAAATCTCTCCCATTTGGAAATTACACATATTTTAATAGTAAAAAATTGTATGTGTTTAGAAAATACGTCAAGATACAAAATTCAAGAGCTATTAAAACCTTAAAAAGAACATAAGATCCGATTGAGAATGTAATATCAGTGGAATTTACAGTATTGGGTACAGAGTTAGATATGATTGAGAAACAAAAATACTTGCCCAGTAGATCTGATGAGCCTGATTATCTGAACCAAGGATATAGAAATAAATACAGGAAATTTCATACGCTAACAGCCAAAATTAAAGCAGTCATCTTTGTAATACAATTAAAATATAGAAAATCTCTAAACAACACAATATATCATAGTACATCAGAAAACTTTGCAAATACCAGGAATGATTGCCCAGCTTCAAGAAAATGGGACAATAAAATGATTCTTTTGGACATGCTCCTCACAGGAACAGGAAAAAGATTTCTTCTCCCATCCTAACCTTCAAAAAATAATTTTGCTTTCCTCTAAATTAACAGTCCATTTGACTAAGGGAGATTCTTCCCTATACAACACTGGCACAGTCAGTTCAAGAGCTGAAAGGCACAAGTTGGACTGTGTGACCCCAAAGGTCCCTTCCAACTTCAGATACCCTAAAAAATCAATAAATTTCACACTTTGGGGAAAAAAGTGCTTATAGTCATTTTATGAAATTCAAAAATATGGAAAAATGACATAGCTCACAAGTAATTGTATTACTTCTGTAACACAGAAGTAGTTGAAACTATAATTCTGAATATGACAAGTCTGGTAACATTTTGTTTGAATGGTACCGTACCCACCAAGGGCTGGCTGATTTCATTCATGCATACACAGATTGTCCAGAATTTCACCTATATCTCCTCTCCAGTTTATTTGCCCAAAGAAACAGAAATTCAAAGGTGGATCGTAACTGGATCAAACCAGCTTACTCTTCCATCCCTACAAAAATGTAACTAAACATTTCCTTTTTAGATGGAATTTGCAACCAAGCTACATTTGACCCTTTGACAAAAATTTTTCACAGTATGAAGCATGGTGCTCTTTTCCTCATATAGCATAGTAGTCTTATCTTTTCTGTGTAACAATTGTGCAGCCAAACTGTAGGCTTATAATAAAAGGTTGTCCAGAACTACATGCAGCTTCATGCTTTGAGAAAATAACAGAAAAAAAATTTTCTACTCTATAGTAAATATTCTGGACTTTTTCCTGTCATTAAAAATGCATTTATTAACTGTCTATTCTTTCCAAATCTGAACATCCATCTAAATTTTTATTTCATAGTATGACTGTACTCTCTGGGACTTCTAAACCCATTTCACCTGTATGCACACCCATTTTCCCTGAGCCACATCCTCAACTTCTTCTAAGAGTCAGTTATAAGCTGCAGCACTGAAATATGGGGTGCTCATATCCCAGGTCAAGTATACACAGCTCAAGCCCATATAAATAAACATGAAGTCTTTATTTCTATGGGTGACTCAGTGCCAGTTGTGTTACTGAGGGCTGCAGATATCAAGCTTGAATCTCTGCCATCAAGTTGCCAGACAGAGTTTATTACAGCTCTTGCCTTACAAGAAACTTAAAATGTTTTGGGGCTTCCAGGAATTAAAAAGTTTTTAAAAAAACATGTTATAGGAATGCGTTGGCTGGATCTATGATCCTTCAAGAGTAGACAGCCACCAGGCACTACAAAAGAAAAGAAAAACTCACTTTCTTCTAACCAGGATTCCTCAAGTTCTTACAGATATGCTGCTTTAACAGATTATTAACTCCCAATACATTGTATAAACTTTGTAAGGTGGTTTTGCAGTCATGTCTGCTTAGCATAAATAGATGACTGTCTCACATTTTAAAAGGTGTAAATGCAAGTCACAGGGGAAAAGGACTGCATGGATTTTATGACAGTGACAAAATAATTGTGAGTCAAGCAGTTTTAAAGGAAACGATATAAATTTTTGTTTTAATAACATTTCCCTTTCCTTCAGATGTTAAGTGTGTCTCTAGAGAGAGATAAATAATTTTCCCTGAGATACTACATCACTTTGCAATAGTACCTTAGGTCTGTGACCAAATAGCACTTGAGAGCATTTTTGCATGTAAAACTCCAGTTCAATTTTTTTCTTTTTCAACACTAAAAAAACCCAGATATATTTCTTTTCCTCCAACTACCTTCAATGTTCACTGTTCTATTTAGGTCCAATCTGCTGTGTGTTTCAAAGCTGCATTTGAAGCTTGTGAATTAGCCACACTACCATGTGAAGGACAGTTTCCTGATGGTGGGAAAGAGTTTAAAAGAATGACAGCTCCCAAGATTTAAGTGGTGCTGCAGGGTGTTTGTTAAGCTCCTGAGGAGATTTTGAACATGTCAGAAGTGTCAGGTACTTTATATTCATGGACAATTTCACAAAGGAGTTGATGGTGCTGTCTTTACATTATTAAAGGCAAAAGGAATGACATGGTTACCAAGTTTAATGACTTCAAAGAACTGGGCTTGTCACATGGGCTGCTACAGAGCTATTTGTATTGAACTATTTTAAGGCAAATATTCTTGTCAGTATTTGCTATTAAATTGTTTAAGAAAGGCCACATTGAGCTTTTAGTCAAGCCCGGTAATGTTCTCAAAATACTGAAAATTTGCATGAAAGCCCTGGGGCAATGGGCTAAGTTGATATAAGTTAAAACATCTGTTGCAGGATTTATCCCTGGGTAATTAACTAGACTTGGCATAACGGAAAGGAACAGATTTACCACTCAGCTATAGAAACCTGTTGCAGGAAAATAACTGCTAAACTTCTCTTCTTCCTAATCCTTTTCCTAATATCATAGACTATTCTTTTGTTTCATTAAAATGAAAAGAATGCTGGGTATCCTGTATATCAACACAGAAAGTTATAAGTGTGTTTCTAGCATCTTTATTTTTTTAATTCCTGTTTGCAACTCTGCCAAATCATATGGAGAAATATACAGTCTATTAAAACCACAAGGTGTTCCAGGGCTTGGAGCTTATTCATAATCTCTAAATGAAGCTCTCCCACTTGATGTGAAACACCTAACACCCCCACCAGCAACCCTGGGTGTTACATCACTGAATGAGCTTGGTTTTTCTTTGTGCAATCAGTCCACCTCTAAATGGACCTGGTTCAAGCAAAAGAGCTGGGAATCCCTGTCCACATTACAACTTTGCCCTCTAATTTGGCAACGAGGAGTATGAATTTGGCAATGACTATGAAACATCCCAAGAAATTGAAGGATTTCAGACTGGACATTAGAGTAATCAGGACTGACCTAACAGGCTGTATTTTTCTCCCCTGCTGTGCTTTATTGGGGGATTGCATTATATGCTTATCTAACAGAATACCTCTCTTCTCCATGGGGTCCAGAGAAACATAAATCTACCCAACACATTTCCCAAAGACATCTGAGAGTTCCTCTGCCAGCATTCTGAGCTCACAGACACAGGCCAGCTGCGGCCTGGAAGCTATAGATCCAATTTAGCATGGCTTTGTGCCCAAACTAAAACATCTTGCCTCAGCAGAGCTGTGCTAATGCCTAGAGGACTTCTGGACTGCAAGGGGCGAGCATGGCTCGTTGCAGGATGGGCAGGACAAGAGCACTTGCCTGTGTGAAATCTACCTCTGCTTGCAAGTCCCTTGGCTGTTCAGGTTAATGGAGCTCACCAGTTTCATCAAGAGTGCTTTACATGCCAAGAAAAGGCACCCCTAGGAATTTCTGCTGCAAACTCTTAACACCTTGAGAAATTTAGTCTTCCCCAGGCAAAGGTAAAGGATTTGGGTGCCAGGTAAGTGCTTAGGGACAAGAAGATATTTGTCCATCCCTTCCATATTCTTGTGAAGCAGCTGAATAACCTTAGATTAAAGGCATATTAATGCATTATAATCTTGAATAGGCTTAATAACCTTGATATAACCTTGATTTAGGCTAAATATTCTATTTCTACAGTGTATAAGCTAGCTTATACTAGCTTATACTAGCTTGACTGTTCTGCTCAGTCTAATTAGGATATTAATGATGCAAATTTAGAGAACATGTCAAATTTTTAGACAAAGCAAAGTCTATTTTATTTCGACCCAATATGTACAATTGCTGCATATACTTCCAAGACTGTATATGTTAGAAATTATTTTGGTTTCCAGAATCATCCCAGGAAAGACAAACTGAGATTTCCTGCACTCTCTAAATAATTCTGAGTACAATGTCAGTTGTAGGAGGGTGGGGGGTGAGTTTTATTGGCCTTTTGATTTTAAAAATATCATGAAGCCGAAACACTCACATGGCCACAAGAAATAAATGGGTTTTTTTGGTTTTTGTTTTTTTTTTTTCCTGGTACAATTCTACCGACTATTTGGGATTCTAGTTACAAATTTCAGGTTCAAATTTGTCAGTGACCAGATCAAGCAGTAATTTAGGTCACAGTTTAGGTGGATGAACAAAAATGAAGAACAAGGACTATAGAAATTTGAATGATGATGTAATTGCTCAGTACCATAGAGACATAGAATATGCTGAGTCAGAAGGGATCCATCAGGACCATTAAGCCCAACTTCTGGCCCTGCACAGGACACCTCAAGATTCACACCATAAGCATTTCATATAGGCTTTAGATTTCTGCCAGAATCTTGTTTGCCTATATGGAGGTGTTCCACCCCGACGTATATTTTATGAATGGGATCAAAAACCCTCACTTGTTAAATTATATTAAACAGATAGGAATGAAATCAATTACAACATTTTATTATTTCATTAGGGGCAACACAGTAGTTTGATTAAAATTTGCAGGGGTTTCACAAAATCTCATGTCTGAGTAGACTTAGTAGAAGTCTACTAGAAGACGGTAGAATTAGTTTTCTAAACTATGCACATGCCCTTCTAAATGCTGTGCTTGAGGAAAAAAGAAAAAGATTAATTGCTAATACACCATGATTGAAATATTAGCTATTGCTGTCATTATCAACACTATTTTGCTATTTTTGCTATTTTTAATAACCTTTAAGGGTGCAAAGAACTGCAAAGATTCAGACATTTGATAATTCATATCAGTGTATTCCAATTTCTAATGTTCCAGTTGGGTTTGTAAGAAGAATCATGCTTACATACAACTATAGAAACCTCTATATCTCAAAATTTAAGAGATTTCTCCAAATACATCAATAACATTGCTGAAATAAATATTGAAAAGTTAGTTAGAACTTGCCATTTTCTTTTAAGTTACAACTGTAAGTTTGGTAAAATATAATTTTAAAAACAAGATCCATAGGAATTCTTCTATGCATCAGTAAAAAAAAACAAATCATGTAATCCATCTGAAAGATCTTTTTCAACATTGCTGCTTTGTTTTTTCCTCATACAGGGAAGTACATGAACATTTTGCTACTCCAATCATAGGCTTGGAAACACTCGAAAGTCAGGAAACTTTAGAGTGTGTAATTAGTTTAACTAAAGTTTTATCATGGATTTTGTTTGAGTCTCTGCCACAATCTCAACTGAGGTATTCATTTCTATTTGATTTTAATAATCCTTAGCTATAGGTGTGCTGAAGTGATACAAACACATTATTCTGTGACTTTGCTACCAGCCTTCTAACCAACTGGTGGCCTTCCAGCAGTATATATACAAACACAGTGTAATACCTTCATTTTCATTGGCATTTTGCCACGGCTACACTACTGTCATATTTCTCTCATCCTAGTGGTTAAATGCTTGGAGCACAGGTTGTTTTATTCTAGCCAGTAAGCTTAATAAAATATAAATATTTATGGATGCAAATACAATTCCAACATCTTTTCAAGCTGGCCAAAATCTACTCACATATCTGGTTCCAGGGATTTGACTACTGAACTTGGCAACAGGAAAATGATTGAGTTGATCAGCATTCTAAGAAGGTAAATATGCCAGTGAGTTTGCAGGAGATCAGTAGTAGTGACCTGCAAGTGAAAATCCACTGCTGCTCAGATTCAGTAACATAACCCTACACAAGGTTAGAGAACAAAAGAGATTACTGAGAAATTAATATCTTACAGAACACTTTCCTACTCAACCACAGAAAGCATGGCTCTTACTTTTCCATATATTTTCACGTTATCATGAGCTTAAAAGGATGCATATTATAAGATACAAGTATAGAGATATTTTAAGTGTTCGTTCTACTACTGACCACCATAGAGATGAGGGTTGCGTGCCTAAAACAAAAGCAGTGACTACAACTCTGGGCAAAGACTGGGCTATATCACAGAATAAAAACTAAACATATTATTCCAAGGAGTGAAGCAAAATTGTGGAGCACCAACAGGAGTTTCTTCTTCATGGGTTTACATTTCAGGCAGGGAAGAAAACATGGCCAGGAAATCTTAGGAAAGCCCTGTGATCCCATCATCCTGCCCTTAGGCAAGGGAATGCAAGTGCAATCACTCTTTAGCTCAAATTTCTGATGTAGATGGGGAAAAGGAACTGGGGGGACTGGGTTAGGAAGAGAACTTGGGCCAGGGAAGAGAGCAGGGCATTTATCTCCAGGCCTCTGTGGAGACACCTGAGGAATCTGTCCAGTAGGTGGAAAAGCTTAAGCTTATCTGTCTTCTACATTTCTTTTGTAATCAGAGAGCTCTGCCATAGCATGTGCAGTCTTAAATGTCTTATTAACCAAAGTAAAGTGAGACATTGCTTGCCAACTGTGTTTTTCTAATGTCCCTTGGCTCAGCTGTGCACCATCTGTCTTTAAATCATAAATATACCAATAACATTTACCCTTTAAGCCCTAATCACCTAGGCTTGAATAACCCTCAGATCACAGGCTCATATTCTGCTCAAGTCCACTACCCAGACCAGGTGCAGCAGAGATAAGCTCTGCAAGATTTTGTTGATGAGAGTAGATTTTTCTGAGAGCAGAATCTAATTCAGATGGACTGGCTTTTAAGACATGGCATACATTTTTTGATAGCAGGAGTGTTCCCTCCAATATATTGTTCCTAAATATTTGTTCCATTAGCATTTAAACATTCAAGAAATAAAGCTTCCATTGTATTAATTGGGAAATAATTCTACAAGAAATTGCTACAAAATGAAAACAAATAAAGTTGGATCATGATGTTCCTTTAGTTTTTATGTTTTACCTCATTTGCCATTTTGAGAAAAAAGATGCTCATACAAATGTTAAAAGTTTAGGAGGCAGCTGGATAACTCAATGGTTTTAATAATATTTTCTTTTTACAGAACTTCACCATCTACTGTAGTTCTAAGACATCCTCTGAAGAAAGCAGTAAAGAAAGAAAAATATGAGGTTGAAAAATGTCAAACAGAGAAAACCTCCTTGGTTTTTTTATACCTCCCTGTCAATAATTTAGGGCCAGTTTTAGCACAACTCGGCATCTGGCATGGCAACATTTCCTGTGCAATACATCTGTAGGGATATATACATCTGCATAAGAGAGGAGAAACAAAGTAAATATCTTAAAGAAAGGATACAGAACAAGTAGAAAATCAGGAAAGCTGAAAAAAAACTGAATAAAAGGTCAGAAGAAATATTTGCCTTAGCAGAATATACTCAAATATTTATATTCACTCCCTTTGGAAAAACTTGTTGCATCCTATTTATTGACATGAAGCAAGTGTGTCTTTTTCAGCATATGTGCCCACATATCATCTCTGTGATAGTGTAACCAAAAAGACATAAAAACAGGAAAAGAGAAGCAAACTCAGGACAATTGTCTCCCAACTTTTTAAGCAATACTCCTTTTACCTGGTACAGTTGCAATTTCAGCTGTCTTTTACTGTCCCTAACTTTGCTTTTAGTAGCAAACAGAACTTATTCTGCAAAGAGCACTACCAAAGCTGCTGAACTGTATTATTTTACTGTTCTTAACTGTTAGGATTTCAAAGACAACAGATGAAGAAAATGACTGATGGATAAACATTCATAGAAGAGATGGAAAATTAAAATAGACCATTGTCTTGTACATCTGATGGTTTGTTCAGATTTACTGTATTCATTTTGAATGATATTTTATGCCCTCAGGGTGAGAACTTCTGTTTATAGTATGAATTAATTTCTTAAAATTCCTTACCATTTTAAAAGTAGACTCTAATCTTTCCACCTCTGCAAAGATACAGCAGAAAAGTACTCTGAACTCTCCAGATACATCCAGATTACTTTGAAACACACTGACAACAGAATTTCATTTGGAAATAGCAGTTAGCATATTTAGCATTGCCTAGTCACACCAAAAGGAAGAAAATAAGGGAGAATAACTGCAAGCCCAAAGCTTCAATTAAGGTATTACATATTCTTTCTAGCAGGTCACTGGCATTTCATTGATCTGTTCTGAGGAAGTTAAGAATTTGCATGTCATGAACCGTGAGCAGCAAAAAGCCAGTGACATGAGATTGTCACTGTGCAATGTGCTCAGAGAGTTCTGCTTAATAGTAGCACACAACTATACACGAGTAGAGCAGAGAAACAGAAGTTCCACACATTACCAAAAGAGGTGTGTGGAATTATTCATATATTGCCCATTAGGTTGCTTAATGATGCGCTAAGAGCCACCCTATGCTTTTGTTTTTTGACTGTTTACCTGCTCTTGCAGTGTTCTTACATTGTCTTCATAAGACAATGCAGTAAACCCTGATGATCCAGACCCCTGAAGTAATTTGTGTAACTCAAGTAATTTGTCTTCAAACCACATCTGTGCTGCAGAGTAAAACATTTTCCTAAGTGAGGACCTATATAATCATCCATAAGATCAAAGGGTCACAATACATGTGCTGCCACCTCAGAGCAGGTCTGTCTGAACACCTGGGCAAGTGCTGCTGAGTGCCAGAAGGCATAAACGTAACGCTAATGTGATGTTCTTGTCCTGCACCGAGCCGGAGCGCCGCGTTCTTTGAAGACACACGCCACTGATGTGAATTAGTGCAAATCTGCCCCCTGCAGTCACTAGCCTCTTGCAAACATGGCCTTCATGTCTTTCCTCATGTTTTATATCAGCTGATCCTTGTCATCATTCAGATATACAAAGGACATATGGTGCGGATCTCTGGCATGCAGGGACTCAGGTTTGGCCAAATGGGAAGCAAGCCATGAAGGACACAGAGAGAATGTTACTTTCATCACAAGCCAAGACTGTGGGAACTGTTCTAGACATTAGCAGACCTTTATGTAGAGGTTTTTCAGCATGGAAGAAGATTCATAGCCTATTTCATGACAGCCAAAGTAAATAGTGCTAGCAGGACTCCCTTATTTTTCTATTCTTGCGCTAGACATCAGAAACATTTGCCAATGTGATGGTGACTGATATGAACTCAGTGCACAAAATACCATCTTCATTGCTATTCATTGGCAACATTATGATGCTGCTGCTGACCCTCTTCTGTAGTGACCAGTCAGGCCAAAGACTGTTGTGCTTTCTGTTTTTAGGTAAATCACATGAGGGGAAGTGAGGCCAATAAAAAGCAAATACCAGAAAACTCTTTTTAAATACTAAGCATCTTTATTTCTTACTAAAATTATTGAATAGGAATTTTTAGTCATAGCCTGGTTTTCATCCCCAGATAATTTAATGTCACAGTACAGCAAGAATTCCTGTGTGGTTTGCAGTTTGTATCACTGTAGAGAGACGTCTTTTCCATTTCTCCGTCCAGCAGTTATCCAGGACTCACATAACTACTCACAGTTAGTGAGTACATTAGAGTGATCTTGGGAAAGCATGCAAGTGTTTTAAATATTTTTATATAAAAAAGAAACATTTGCTGTGTTCTGTCAATTTCAGAAAAAGTTAAATTACAAAAAACAGTTCTCTCTATCTGATCTCCCGTCACATACACAGCCACTAAGAGGGAAAGCCAAAACTATGAGATGTCTCATTACCTGTTAACTCAGCCATATCACAGGGATATTTGGCTTGTTCATGACTTTCTGTGTACAGAAAAAAAGCTGTCAAAAAGAAAATTTTATTTTAACAGTTTAGAGAATAAGGGAGGAGAACTGTCATTCAAAATAGTTTTTGTAGTTTATCCCGGAACTACAAAAGAGTTTCTGACAGACATACCTTGACATCTGAAATTTCAGATACAGCAAGGTTATCTCTATGCTATCAGTACAGCATCAAAAAATCTTAATTTTCTTGCAGGAAAGGGTAGGCCTAAATGTTTTGCAGGACTTCCTAGTTATAAAGTATAGCCATTGCCAGTCTCCTGAAGTCTTATTTAGAAAGAAACAGGCAGAGTAAAAAGCATGGGCTTTAAGGCCAGAAAGGATCATTAGATTATCCAAAGTTTTATGTGTTTCAGGCCAGCACATCTTAATATGTTTAGCTACTTACTAAGCCTAATAATTTATGAATTATCCTAGTACATTTTTTTGAGAACCATCCATTTTTAATTCTTTCCTAATGCTCCCAGAGAATCGAACATACCTCAGTAGATTAACTTTTTTTCACAGCTCATTAGTGATTTAGGGCCATTCTAAATTTAAATCTGCATGACACCAGCTTCCAGCTTTTAGTCTTTATTGTACCTCTCCATACAAATTTATGAAGTCCCTTTGTGCCTTACTCTTGGGAAAGTAATTAAACATGGAAACCTATTCATTACTTGGTAGCCTTTAAAAATCGAATAGGCAGACTAAGCCCTTTAATTCTGTCGTTCTAACATATACTTTCCAGCTCCCAGACATTTGTATTCTCTCCCTGCTCTCTCTCCACTTATGCAATAAATCTACATATCTTGAAGCTGTACAGATAACAGCTCTACAGATATAGAGGCAAAAAGATAAGTTATACACTGTGATGCAACATGCCACAAAGTTAGAACCACTTTTTTCTCTCAGTGAAAACTTGTTAGCACACCTAATATGAGCCTAGAACTCTTCCCAGGGTTTTCAGGAAGTAATTCTTCATTCTGTATTTATGGTCTGTATTCCATATTTCTACATGTGTAGCCTTAGTTTTTCTAATATTGATGCAATATTAAAGCAGGCCTGTTTTATAAATCAATCTGGACATCAAATAATCCATACGATTATATTTTGTGGTTACTTAACATGACTGTTACCAGCAATAACTTCATAGTTCCAAATCATAAATCAAAAATATTTAATTAGCTTTAAAAGCAGTCATTGGTAGTTCATTTCAGATCAGCCTGTCAGCTGTTTGCAGTCTGTCTACAAAGACAAAATGCAGATTATATAGAGCACAGAAAGCAAAATAAAAGTGAGATTGAGGAAATTATAAAGTTTATTAAAATGAGAAAAGAGCTCAACTAAAGCACATAAAACTCAGATGGGTGAACGAGTCTACAGTTTGGGGGAAAAACTTTGAATGGTCTTTATTTCACATTGGGCTCCTAATATAGTCATTGTCAGTTAGGATCTCATAGACTGCGAGGCAGTGAAGTGAATAGACATGCTCTCCTCCCACTTCTAATCTGTTTCACCAGACTCTCAGCCTGTTGAAACAAACTGCACTTCTCTGCTTATTTACATACTCAAGTTTGCTCTGGGAGGTGGTAAAAAGGTAGAGACTATATAATTCTTAGCAAACGCTACAGCCACAGAAGCACTGTGGTGCTTAAAACCAGAATACACTTTCTAAGGCATATGGGATCACAATATCTTAATTAAAACCTGTGCTGTTGCTGGTTTTGCTTTGCCTAGGCAAGTCTCAACATTTTCTTCCCATTCTCCAGTTCCTTTCTTCCATATGATTAGATAGATACAAAATATAAAACAAATTAACCTAACTTTCATGAGTGACGAGGAGTGCTAAATCTTATAGAGAGTGAATCAAGTCTCAATGTCACCTCCAAGACTTTATCTTACCATTGCATTACTTTAGTTAACAAGTGGCAGGAATTCTATTTAGAAATGACAGATTTACTGTACAGACAGCTTCTTCTAGTGGAGGTTTTCACTAGATTTCATCTTCTTTGAGATGTTTTGCAAATATCATGTTGCCAGTTATTATTAGACCTCATGTTAATTTAAAAATAAAAATTCCACTTGACAAAAATATTGTAGTACATGTGCCTCCTTTGGTTCAAAGCTATCAATTATCATGATGAAGTAGATATGAGTTATGAGATTTCCATGGAGGAAAGAGTACTGGACCAGTGAGAGAATGTTATGACCCAGCTGTAGCAATAATTCCAAGCAGCTTTTAGGCAGTGAAGTCTTAATAAACTTAAACACTTGTTTAAGCCAGATTTATTGAAGCAGCTTCACATAATATGGTTCTGGTTTAGGGTTTTCTATTCTGGGCAGAGCACCAACTGGAAAGAAGCCTTGGAATATGCACTCCCT
The DNA here is from genome assembly GCA_013396995.1 of Dicaeum eximium. Taxonomy (NCBI): domain Eukaryota; kingdom Metazoa; phylum Chordata; class Aves; order Passeriformes; family Dicaeidae; genus Dicaeum; species Dicaeum eximium. The sequence continues at coordinate 1,048,737 of VWZP01001133.1, forward strand.
AGTCCACTAGAGAGTCCTCTGAAAACATCATATACCTTTTTCTCTGCTCTTCCTTGTCCTCCCATCACATGTATTAATAATGTTAAACAATAACATAGTACACTACTTTATGATGAAAAAGTAAAATTAAAGCAAACCAAAAGGATTGTGTTTTATTCACCAAAAGAGGATGCGTGTTACTAAGGCTACACCTGAGACAGCAGGTTTTTGACAGTTCCCATGTGGAAATTTGCCATTGCCTTGGATATCTCTGAAAGCTCTTAATGTTGCTTTTTTTGCTTTGATGCTTTTTTTTTCCCTTTTAATAAGGGAAAATAAGTACACTCTAAGTTTTTTTATTTTAATACTTCATGATATATTGTGTCACTTATTCATGTTATCTTCAACTCCCTTTTTTTTTTAAGTATAATTTGCCCTATATTTCTCCCTCCAGAATGGCTTCTATTTAGATTTCATATTTTAGTCATTTTCAGGAGCTATTGTCATTTCCATGACCACTTTTTCATAGGTTTCTTTTCTCCTCTCTGACTTACTCAGAGGAGTTTTTCCATTGGTATCTATTTCATTTCTGTTTACAAATTTAAAGGCATATAATATAATTTTGGGAGTTCTAACAATCATTCCTTCCTTTCAAACATAACCCAGTCTGGAATCTGTCTCTATTCTTTCCAATAATAATTTATATACATGAAAAAAAAGATTACTTCTCTTGAAAAGCACATTAGTCTTCACCATGCTGTGGGGTCTCCAGGATCTCTTTGAGTCTAACAAGATTCTAGTTCAGTTCTAGTCTAATAAACTAAAAGCAGTGCCTGAAATATTCTGCTTTGTATTGTGCTACTGAGTTTCCAAATTTTTTCTGCTTCTCCAAAAATACAATGTGGATGAAAACTAAAACTGGAAAAAGAATTCTCTCAAACTGTCTCTATTACTGATGCCATCAAGTCTTAATGAAAAATGACTAGAAAAAAGTCTCAATCCAAAGCCTTCTCTAAGCAAAGCAGTGACAATGACTCTGACAGTCTCCATTGGATTTGCATTGAGCTCGATTTCCATCCTGGCCTGAGGATATCAGACAGTGGAAAACAAGGCAGTTTCCTCAGAACTCTGACACTCAGTTTGGTGCCAGCCTTCAGCCATGAGACTGTATGGATTAACTGCAAGAATTCAAGCAGTATCATGGATACACTTATTTCATTTGGGAAAATGCAATATGACTCCATAAACTGACAAAATCCAGTCTCACCAAGAGCAACTCAGCCCCAGAACAACTTAAAAACACATTCCTGTTTTTCAAGTGAGAACAAAAGATAAGCTGGTGGTTTATGTGCTGTTCAGCCTGCTGTGTACCCTGAGTCTCTTTGTGACTGGGCATGTTCAAACCTCTGGGGTTCAGAAGCAGCCTTTTTATACTTTTTGTCTGGTTATCCCCTGTAAATAAACCATGAGCCTGATTAAGGTGCCCTGAAAGCTGTACAATTCATGTAAGAGAGGTACAAGTTATTCTCAGGGTATGGGAAACATGAACTGGGAACTCTTCAGGAGCAGGTGACATTTAAGACCCTTTTACCCTATCTTGAAAACTTCAGTTTTTGATGCTATCAGTGTTATTTATTGCTTTTCTTTGGGGTATATGAATGGGAGAGACCTCTCAAAATGCACAATTAACCTATTAGACGAAGGCATCTTTTAATTAACATAATTTAATAAACATAATTTAGTGTCCTAATTAAAAATGTTAAAAACTGCCATTATAAGACTCTCTCAGAATCTGACAGTGAAACTATTCACGGGTTTTATGCTTTCAAAACATCATCCTGACCTTTGTCCATAGCCAATTCGTATAGAGTACATCTTCATATAGACTTTTCAGACAGAGAATTACACCCAGGAGTTAGTGATTGATGTTGTATGGGTAAGGCAGAAATCACATGAGGAGAAATTATTCCCACTGCAAGCCCTAAATAGCTCAAGTTCACAGAAGTTTAGAGACACGGAAACTTTAAGCAGCATTTCCGTTCAGCACTGCCTAGGCACTCAAAGGCATTCAGGAATGTGGGAGTTATACAGACCCTCACATCTTCTAGTTGAAGCAGGGAGGACGTGGTAAGGCAGGGGCATGTTTAGAAGGAGTGGGGTTCAAAATGGAAAATAAAGGAAAGGCTGCAGTTGGTTTGCTTTCTTAGTCCTCTCTTATGACCAAATGCAAAATACTGTGGTCTCTAATGAAGCACAACTAAAAATGAATCAATTTTAAGTATTTTGTTGATGATAAGAAGTCACTTCTGGGTACCAAAGACAAAAGCTGACCTGTAAAATATTCCTACCTGACCTTAAGATACCGAATGACAGGGAAACAATGAAAACAATAAATTTGACCTGGACATTCATTGACATGAAGCAATACATATGAGGAAAGTAATTACATTTCATGTACAGATATAATGATGGGCTTCAAGCTAACATTTTCTGAGATATGGAAGTGAAATATTTCCATGAAAACATTGTTCAGCTCTAACTAAAGTGAATGTTGCTAGAAAAGAAATATCAGTTACACAAATTTGGAATATTTAATTTATATATTATTTAGACAATGAGTTCTAAGGGAGGCAAATGGCATCAATGGAGTTCATATTGCAGGGAACAGAAGACTACTGCAAAATGTGCCTCATAAGCAGAAGTGCATAACCACCAGTGAATATTTCAAATAAAGATAACAGCTTTGTAGTAAATGAGTAAGTAATTTTTCCTTGAACTTGTTGCTTCATACATAAAATGCAAAAATAACCATATTCAATGCAAAAATGGACTGCAATCCCAATGACAGGACTATTATTTTTAGAAGAAATATCTTTAACAGGAGGGCAGAAACATTTTCTGATACTGCAAGTAAGCAAATTAATCAACTACTAAAGCAAGGGGCAGAATTACTGCACTTCCATAGAATTACAGGAGTGATAAGGACACATGAGCACCAAAGCTAAAGTAATTACACTCATTACATTGTGCAGTGTAATTACATTAATAACACTCTACATGGGTAGTAAAGTGATGCTGGTATGGTTGAAAAAAATACTCATCCTTGGGTCTAAAAGCAAAAAACATGCTATCAAATGGTATAAATTTGTCTGTCAAAATATTTAAGAATTATCATCTTACAGTGAAGCTACATGAAAGATTCACATGTTATTTGCATCATGTTCTTTCTTTGGTGGACTTTTAATGCTAATTTTTGATTTTGTTTTTTTTAATACCTGTCTGTGAGCAGAGGATAAGACTTTCATATTCATAGAGAGAGTGAGGAAGTAAGACTGGGTGGAAAGTTCAGCTATTGTATGGTTAATGGAGGAGAAAAGAAATTAAATGTAGACCAGCAGCAAATATTAGCTTAGGGAATTCAAACCTATATTCCAGTGTATTAAGTGCTGCCTACTCTCACTCCTTTCATTTGTACCTCTCCTTTGCTTCTCCATAGCTATCTTTCCCAGCTCAGGTAATGGGATGGTGAGAGCAGTGGGACATTTTTCAGGCAGATAATTTCTTTCCCGGCATGGCAGCTATTCATCCTGGTTTTCTGCACCGACCAGTCATCGCAGCTCAGAGTCTCTCATGCCAAACAACCTCGTGCTGGGTAATTCTCACAGCATCTCTATTGCTGCTCACCAGGGCAAGCTACTGACCCAGGTGAATTAGAGATCCCATGGTGGACAAGGAGGATCAGGTGGGATGAAAAGAAGGTCTGTGAGGTGCTGCTTTCTTTGGCCATGTTGAAATAATTAGGGTTTCTCCCATGCCTAGTGTACTTATCTATCTAATGGCTCAACTTTACCCATTTCCTCCTGCAGCTGAAACATAGCCATTAATAAAATCTTTTATATATGATCTGAACATATATTCATTTTGTTGTTTTACATCTCAGTTACTCTCCCAATACTTTTGCTGGTCTTCACAATAGGTGACCAGTGCATGTGTCCAAGGTGAATCTGACAGTTAATCTTTTCCACATTTTTGCTTATTCCCATTTCTGGTGTCTTCTATGGTATAATTTTCTTTTTAAAACTGATGTCTTGTTCCATGTAAAATTTTCAGTTTCTGACACGAGGTGTTCATACCCTCACTTATTTCCTATCTGGGAAATGTTTGGTTCTTATCCATGTGTAGCATTTGTTCTTCTATTTTTTTTTTTTTTTTAGAAAAACCCCTCTACAAAGAGAGCCCTCATCACAGGAAAAGCTCCTTGTAAAACTCTGCTTGGCTGTCTTGCTCTCTGCTGTCAAATCTCCAAGCGGTGCATTTAGACAGCTGACAATGGAGTAATTTTCCACCTCACCGATCAACAAAAGTTCATTGTTTTCATGCAAACTTTCCTCACACTGTTTTACTCTGCGGCTTTAACCTCTCTGAGATGAGAATAGGATCTCTTGCTGCATTTGAATAGCACTCAAAGAACAGACTGGAAAAACTTTTACAGTGTTGTGATAAAAAATTAAGATGGTCTCAGCAATAAAGACAGAAAATTGAACTTTGGGTTGTAGTATCCATTCACACAGATCCAGGTTAAATTTCTGTTGGCCTTATGCTGTTGGCTTTCTCTCTGCAATATGCCAGACCAACAACAGTATTTGTTAACTCGTTTTCTTTAGTATTTCAGAAGTCTGGAGCAATGAAGTTGTTTGAAAAAGGTGAATGGTTTAGCAGAGTGAAAAACTGGGATGAGGCACTACTGTAGATGCTGGCTCTGTCCAATATTCTCCACCAGGACAGAAATTAGACAAAAATTTTGAGCATGCAAGGACAACACAGTAATGGGAAAAGCCATAATCAGAAATATTTCTGAAGCTAAAATATTTTTTGATTCAATTTCATGAGAAAAAAATGAAAGAAAATCTGGAAAGAAAACAATCATGAGAAAATGTGATAAAAATGTGATTTACATGAGTGTATCATCTCCTCTCAGCTTCTATGGCATTTGGTTCTTTACGGTGTTTCCAAAAACCATCCTCTAGACTTGATTCCTAAAATGTAGGACCAGTAACAGATCTTACAACTTATGTTTCAAGTGAAATAGGAAAGTGACTGTTATGCTACTTTGTGATTTTTCTGCTACTAACTTTAGTATCCCTGCATCTAAAAACTATGGTGGAGTATTGTGACAAACAAATGTACAGAGGGGTGGTTCAAAAATTGGTTGTATTTCCAACTACTTAGAACACACTGAGCATCAAAAAGGGGCCAAACAGAAAGAAGGGATCCATGCCACAAATGTCTCAAAGAATAATTTGTTTCCAGAAAAAAAGAAAAAAAAGAAATCTAAAGCATTTGACTTCTGGGAAAGAGCTATGGGGTTTATCCTTTTAATCATTTAATGATTTTTTTTCCTTCATAAATATTTTAACTTGTCGTATCAATCTCTGCTATACATCTTTGTAACATCAGTGGATCTTCTCTAAGATAGGTACTTGATCACCTTTCTACTCAATAGAAAGAAGATTTCTCTATTTTTTCAAAGGTGAAGCTCTTGATTTAGCACATTAGATTTGAGCTCAAAAATTTTATTAAATAACCCAGTTTAGGTCGTCTCATTGGAATTTAGATATCACAAAAGTAATTTTCAGGGAAAAAAAAAAAACACAAATACTTGAATTCTTTTCAGTCCCTTGAGGAAAGAAAGGAGAAACTTTTTTTTTTTTTTTTGACCAAGAAGCTAGCAAACCAGAGTGGAAATATCAAAGTGGGACTAAAGACAAATGCTTTTGTTGGAGCCTGATTTCCTGTTCTGAGCCTCATCCTTTCTCCTCTGCTGAAGTGTTTTGGCCAATAATCCTTCTATGAAGTGTATTACTTACAGAGATACAAAGGTATCCTTTTCACCATTCAAACCACTGGGATTTTCTACTGAATATTGCTTTCAACATGGATCAGAAGGAGACTTGAAAACTTTGCACTTACCAAATAACCAGGATTGCAGAAAGATTGAAAACTGATCCAGTCAACCAAATACAAATACAAAGAGCACAGAACCACTGTCTAGGTGGGACTATAGATGGAGTAAGTACTTTTAAAAGTTGTGGGCTGGAATGCTTAGAGCATCAGAGGACACTGCACAGTTTTGGTGTGGTAATACACTGAACATATCTAAGGAAGGAAGAAAACCTGTTTGGATAAAAAGGCAGATCTTTGCTATTTGATGAGGAATCCCGTGGCAAAGTTTTCCTGCTGTCCTGCAGAGGGAAAAGTGCTGGAGATAGAAGCTAAGGGGCTCATGAAGCCTGTGGTGAGGGAAAGGGTAGAGATAATATTTAATCTGAAGGGATTATTTTGAATGGTCAATCTCAAGAATTGTGATTTGAGCACAGTAATCAATGTGTGCTGTCAGTTACTCTGGGTCTGACTGTAAAGCCCCCACTGGATACCAGGTTCTTTGTCAAGCAATCACATGAGCTTGCAGTAAAAGAGATGAGATAGCAAATGTGAGCAATACAATTTGATTTTTAAATAAAAAATATATAGCAGTTGTGCCTTGGAATCTTCCCAAATATTTAAGACTAATGTATCACCAGCCAGATTCATTCATTATACCCCTTGGATTTATGGTATTATACTTCAAAGCATTTTTTCTCCTGTTAGACTTTTTTATTACCCTCTTTGCATACTTGCAGATGTTTTCTGTTGTTCACACAAGGTACATGATGCATTTTTGTTTGCACCTTATTCAGATGAAGAATAAATGGCTGAAAAATATTTACCTCATGAAAATGAAATGCTGTAAAATACTAAACCCACAAGTTTGAAGTTCTCAGTGGAAGTTCACTAGTTAATTAAATATATATATATTAAATCAGTGACCTCTGAATATACTTAAATAACTCCTCCTGTAAAATAGTTTATTCTTATGTTCTTTATTCCACCAAAACTGCATTGCAGTTTTCCAGTCTTTATATTTACATTATTTGCAACTCTTTCCATAAGTGCCGGTACAAATGTAACTGATGAAAATCCAGAATAGTCATACAAATGTTCCTGAAAGCAAGGTGCATTTCTGAGCAAATTTTTTCTGATGCACAATAATATATATGTATATATTAACAAAGCTTCATAATATAAAATATCTTCCATGGCAAGTAAAACTTCCCCACTTACAGCTTATTCAGATTTCAGTTACACAGACTTCTGCATTTCAAGTTAGTGCAAATAATGAGAGTAAGAGCCTGAGCAGAACGATGTAAATACAACGGAACAAGAGAAACAGCAAAATTTTACCAACTCCCTGCATACGGTTATAACATTTAATCAGTATATCATTAGTATTCTTCATATACAATGTATTTAAATAATTGGCTTGTCTGAACTATAGGCAACAAATTTACAAAATAAAATAATGTTTCACACAAATATGGAATGTCGGACAAATATATGAAAATAAAATGCATCTAGTAACAAAATGTTGTAAATCAAAAAGATAAAAGATGTCTTCTCCATTTTTGAAGATTTCAAGGCACTTTCTTGGCAAATCAGAATTCTCTCCTTGGTAGAAAGTCTGCAAGAGAAAAGAACATGCCATTTTATAACTAGTTTCAAACCAGAGAAGCAGACCGCTTAGTAAAATTCTGTTCATAAACCTCAGTTTCCTGCCGATTGCATAAATCATGAGATTAACTTCAAATGCGGGTGAGTCTTGCTCTCCTGTGAGCACTAAAGAGTTTTGCCGTGGCAAATCCTCAGCACCAATGCCAGGAGGTTTAACACACCCTGGTCTGCGCCTTGCAGGGAAGCTCCCCATGCGCACAGTCACAGTGCATGTACAGTCCCACATTCTGGACTTCATCAAATGCTTTGCTTCCATTTGCAGGGATCTGACCCGGGAAATGGAAACAAGCCCACCCAAAGCTCTAAGAGCTCTAAGGGCAGCATGTGCCCGGTGTCCCGGCCCCGGAGTCACCCCAGCGGCTGCCCGGGGTGCGGCGCCTCTCCATGGTGCTGAAACATCCCACCGCGGCTTGCGTGACCAGATCCCGCCGGCAGGTGACTGGCTTTGCCCAAGCAAAAGCTCGTTTCAAAGAGGAAAAGACCACCTCTTCTTTGTGTACACGAATATTTACAGAAGAGGAAGGAAAGTATTTGCATACTAGCACTGCAGCTCTTTTTTTAATGATGAAAAGTCAGCCTATTTTAGTACTGGCAGGAAAAGGCTTAAAAATAGCTGTCAGTTCTTCAAGGGAGAGAGCCTCCTTCTTCAAGGCAACCAAGAATCTCCAAGACGCTGTCAGATGTTAAAGTGAAGGCAAATCTTCTTACAGGCGACAGGATCTGTCTATGTCCTCTCTATGCTAGTGTGAGGGTGGTGAGGAAAACAGATCTCTTGTGCCAAAAGATGAAATAGAAGCAATCAGAGAATCATGTTAGAAGTGCAATGTTATTGAGGGATGAATGTATGTAACTCCTTTGTTGCACTCCCTACTAACAGGGAAGAGAGAGCAACTCTTGCCACTCTTCACCCTTCTCAAGAAAATATTTCCATTCCAAGAATCAGTGGGTATGACTAATCATGAAGATCTGAGGATGTCTTATTTATAATGGAAACTATCCACTGTACTTAGTGGAGGAATGGGGTGAGGGAGCACAGAGACAGCTGGGAAACACTCAGATCATGGCTCTACTTTTCCCTATACTCTGTTTTCTCTGTTTTTAACAAAGTAGAGAGAAAGCCAGCCTAGATACAACTTTAAGTGAATGCAGTGCACACAACCTGCTAGCAATGCTTACCATTTAAAACCTTTCTTCCCTATTTTTCATGTCTTTGAATGTATTTTTGGCAGGCAAATTAAAACACCTGGCTTTGCAAATCATAGCAACTTTTGATCCTTTTGTGTTTTAAAGATGGAAATAGGATGAGATAGATGCTTCTGTACTGTGGATATGTAGGCAGATCTTTGACTCATTTGCTTGAAAGAAAAAGAAAAGAATATTTGGAGCACCAGAAATCTCTGTGAAAGCCCTGATACATGAATCCAGAGATGTAAATGGGTACAGATAAAGGAAAAACAGAGACTAAAAAGGTAAAGCTGCAGAAAGTAAGAGAGTGGTGGGATGTTTGAGAAAGCTGAGGTTTGAAAGAGAATACTAAAAAAACAAACAGGAATTTAAGTACTCCCCTCCCCTTTTTTTTTTTTTTAATAGGGCATTCAGAAAAGGATTCCTGCCTTGAGTCATGAAAAGGAAATACAGGCAAAGTAATGAGATGCCTAGTCAGTCTCTGGTTTATTGTCCTCGGTATATTCAAAACCATCTGCACCACCTGAAAATCGAGAGGCCAAAGAGACTGAAAATTGTTAAGAAGAGAGGAAGAGAAAGAAATTATGTCATTTCTTCTCAGAACTGAAATATCGCCATATTCTTTAAAGCACAGCCACCAAAATGAATCCCACCTCCACTGAGAAATCAAATCAGCTAACACTGACTCATATCCTACTCTTCTTTTCTTATTCTTGATTAGTATGAATTGAAGTCTTGATGCAGGAAGAAGTGACATACACAACTCCCCCAAGCCCCAAGCTTGCAGTATTTGTCAGGAGGAGGTGGTGAAAGGAAACCTTCTTTAAAGAAATTTAAATAAAAGCCACTGGATTTATACATTTTAGTGGCTAATAATAACAACCAGTGTGTGTATTTACAAATTAACCTTTGAAAGTAAAACCATCTTATTAATACTCAAACAACAGGAGCAAACTTCACTTGGAGATGCTGCTTTGATCAGTAACAGTGCTGTGTAATTAACACATATGACATGCTATTCATAAACAAGAATGGACTGGTTTTTCCTCAGACTACTTAGTGAAACCTTTAGCTTTCCACATCTTGATGTTCAGTTTCCTTCCATCACCATGAAGTAGTTACTAACTTTTCAGAAATTCTCAGGAGACAATATGGGAATGAAAAGGGGTCCCAGAAATAATTAAGTGGCAGGTTATCTATGAAGATTGCATTGGTAGACCTGAGACCAAGACATTCTGTTTCTTCCGTGGATTAACAACAAAGTCCTCTACAGAATGGGCTGAAATAAATGTGCTGATGATGTCCTTGAGCATTTTTTCTTTCACCAAGCAGACTCCTTCTTGAAATTTTGAACAGTAAGAGGCCAATCAGTGCATAAGTATGAACTGCAGTGCCACAAGTGACTTGTAGGAAATTACAGTGGGGCTTGTCAGAGGTATTTGTGCTTCTACATATTTCCAGGAGGAGCCAGTTGGTTCTGCAATGCCAAAGCTACATGTTGATAGGCTCTGATAATACCACATTTTTGTATGCACACCTGATAACAAGGTATAAGTGTGAAGTAAACCACTAGACCATTCAACAAATAAGAAAATGAATGGGGAAAATGATACTTACATAGCAAACATCCTAGGACTGTGTACACAAAGGGCTCATTGCTAATCTTGTTAGCAATCTTGCACACCTTTTGTAATCTATAAAACAAAATTACCCACAGTAATAATGAATTTCAGTTGCCAGATACCCTTAAAAAACTACATAAAATTAAATGTAAAGTTTGTACTTGAATTTCAGACACTCTACACAGTGAAACTGTCATCTGATGGAAATCAATGAAATTATGTGTGCAAGATGCAATATTAGATTGTACCTTAGCATAATCAGTGCTCTAGAGGAAAAGTACAAGTAATGGCAGGAATTAAATTTCTACCAGGTAGTTTGCTATCGGGATGTGGAAGATGAGGAATTTAACTCATTAACTGGGAGGCTATTCTAGCTATCACTATAGCATAGTCAGAAGTCATGCTGTTTCAAACACTTTATTGTTCCATTTAGTATTAATATTGATTTAATTCCATATTTTTCACGTTTAAGTACATCTCCTAATAATCAGACTAAAGACACTAACCTCCCACTTCCAATCCCTCTGTCATGTGTCCTTGGCTCAAATGACCACTTGGTTCAAGTGGACCCTGAGTCACGGCCATCCTTTCCAATATTTGCTAACAAGAAATACATAGGTGCTAATTCCTTCTCTTGCTCGATAAGTATTTTAATAAAACTTAATATAAATAGCGCCAAACAGCAAGAAAGTGATTGCTATCTGGGTTTCACATCCTCAGGAAATATTTCTGTAGTGTATAACCATGTCAGAGGAAGAGGAAATAACTCATCCTCAGACATCCCGTGATGACTAAGGTGTCTCTGAAAGAAAAATATCAAACCCCTCTAAAGACACAGGTAAAGATCTTGGCTATGATCAGCCTGAGTGATGGATAAGGTAGAGACAAATCTGAAGATTTAGCTCTCCTTTTTAGAACAGAACATTTCAGGTGAATGTAACCCATTGTCTACTTTGGGTTTGCTTGATGCAAGGGGGAACAAAAACTCTGCTGTGGTTTAAATCACCCTTTTAATTTTACAATTTGCTTTGATAGTTGAACTAAAAAATAAGTTCTTCACACCATTCAAAATCACTGTCTTGTTTTTAACTTTAAGAAAAGCTATTTAATTAGAAGAAAAAAAATTATTACTGTGTTTCTTCAGAAATACAGTGAAACACTTGGGCAATACATATGAGTCCAAATAATATTCACATGCTCTGAATCCATGTATCAAGGCATACAACATGCAACATGGTATTTTTGTTGCACAGCATGTAATAAAATATGCCTTGCCTACTCCTCTGTCTACTTAGAAAGCTGTATGTATATCTTTAGAGGATTAGCCATGGATTCCTACATTCCAGCCTCTGATAAGCATAAAGGCAAATGGAGAGGAGGGCTGCTCCATCCCCTTTCAAACACCAACCCTGTGATGTGCTGAGCTATGGTGAGAGAGCATCTCAGCTGCTCACAAACAGTGCTTCTAAACAATGCAGTCAGAAAGTTCACATTAAATCCTGAAAAGCTTCCAAAGCACCAAACTTTGCCCACAGTTTGTGCTTACTCATCCCTAATGAGATGATTCACCTTCTCTAATTAAAACACACTACTTATTTTCCACTGACTTTAATGCAATTGTCCATTGCACTAGAGAATGCTGAAGTAACTTGTGTTTAAGGAATTTCCATTTTGGTCTGGGGTTTTTGCTTGCTTTTTTATCCATTTTATCCAAGAATACCTCTATTTTTCAGTGTCTCTGACAAAACCATATTCAGGTTGTGTTAAAGCAAAGCTTCTGCAGTCTCAGAGAGGAAGGTTGTTTGATGAGAACTGAAAGTTTCAGTAACAGAATGATGAATCAAATAATTTTGTGTTATTTAACAATGGACATATAATAGAAAATTATACTTGCCAGATGAAATATACTAAATCCAAAAGATATAACCCTACTATTAAGTATTAATAGAAGGCAAAGGATGGTTCCGATTTTATCTTGCACGAGTAAGACAGCAAGAAGGAGAATATGCTTTTATGTCTGCCCTCTGCATAAGCATGCCCGACTGATTTTTTTTCAGTGTAGTTTTCATTTCATTTATTTCAGCATCACTTTGAATGAACTCCATGATGTTCAGCTGACAGCAAGTGCTTTAAGGGAAAATCTTTATATATTAGAAGACTTTGGGTATGTTTTTTTAATGTAGTGCTAAAGAGCAACTGTTAAAAAAAGAACCAGGACATCAAACACTTAATAGAAAAAGTGCATTGCTTTCAAGCAAGTATCACAGCTAGCATTAAAAGGTACTTTGCTACTTACAGGTTGGCGTTGAGCAGTCCCTTGTGTTGTGATACAGTCGATGAAAATGCTTGCTACACTCTGAGGAAAATGTGACTGGCCCTGTTGGAAAGTAAGGAGGAGTTAACAACAGGCTCTCAGTGTCACTGCTCTGCAGCTTCAATGAATAGCAACACACAGCATTAAGTTCAATTTGCCTTGGCTAAAATTGCACTCGGTCTTTTACTATACCTTAAACAACTATGATGCCACACAAGTATAATAATGCTGGTGAAATAACAGAAAGAAATTCTGTTGCTGTGCCTTTATGCTCATGATATGAAAAGCAGAAAAATGACATGTGAAAATGATGAGCTGGTTTAGCCTTGAAATTCCAGTAATTCAAAATTAGCAGTAAAATTTATTATATGGTGAAAAATAGAATTTAGTTTGTTCCACAGTTGTCTATAGTCTAATGTAGAAGGAATAATGCACCTGGATTGAAGATACTATTTGTACAGATAAATAAAAGCAATATTTTAAGCAAATATGAGTTTCTAATCCCTGGAAAGATGAAGCACTTTCATGTACTTATGCTTTTAATTTGCACATAGATGATTTATAAAATTCTTAATATACAGTGTGGGTGTTGAGGGAAAAAAATGACAGCTGAATAACATCTAGGAACCTGATCTCCTGTTAAAATTATCCTAGTAAAAAGGATTGCAGATGTGCAGAATGCAGGATGTGTTTCATCTTTGGCAAGGCAAATCCTTGCATGTCCAGGGTATAGTGTGCTGCTCTCTTCTCTGGACATACAGTGCCATCTGTTTACATTAATATTTGATAAAAAAGATGTCCCTGCTTATGGCCAGGGGGTTGGAACTAGATGACCTTTAAGGTTTCTTACAACCCAAACCATTCTATGGTTCTATTTTTCTATAAAAACATGGCTCAAATGTAACAAGTTGCTAAAGACTCCTTCCAAAATTGCTGTTGGCCCCAGGAAAGTATTACTGGTGACGTTCAAGTTGAAAAGGAGAGCAAAAATGCAATATTTTCATCATGTAACCTGCTTAGCAAGATTGTCACTGACAGCTGGGGATGACTATGCTGTGGTTTGGACAGAAAACATTGACATAAACTGAAGTTAAGTGAATAAGACTAAATATAAATCTAAATTTAGTACACGTAGGAACCCTGAATAAGAATAGCTTGTTTCAAGCAGTGCTACAAAATGATTCACATGAAGCAGACTTTGTTGGCCAACTTTCCTTTCAGACCAAGATAGGAAGCATTTCTGGGGAAAAAAATATACTTGTTTCATAACTTGAAAGATGGTTTATGAGCCTGGTGAAATATATCAAGCTAATTCTCTCTGGATAGTGAAGCCAAACTGCTGTGAGCTCCAGAGAAGATTCCTCTCTATGACAGTGAACATACTTGAAGGTTAGATATATTTTACAGTAGTACATGGACTTCAGTAGATTTTTTCAGCCACAAATAAACTTTTCAACAAACTAGAAGAGCAGCCTTTGCAAGTCTGAACTGGAATATTGTTGCTAATTTTTTTTATCTGAGTGAGTAATTAGGCTCAAGGAAAAATATGTAATTTGAAATTATCCAGCATATATGGAGACAACACTGGCTTTTGTCACTAAATAAATTCCAAGTTCCTTCAGATAATATATGGTTTTCTAGCTCTCTTCCCTGTCATCAAAAAATAGGCTGTTAATTTTATTTGTGCCTTACAAAACACTCTGTGTCAGCTGGCTTTCCAAGCTAAATTGATAGATTACTTTATGACTCACAAGATTATTTGTGATTTTTCCTATAGTCAAGGACTGTTACATATGGTTCTTATTTGGCTTTAAAACGTGTCTATTATTTCTGGCATATGAGAAGTGTGCAATAACTTTCTTAACCCTGAAACTGTAAAGATAATGTACTATAAAGATAATGTTGATTTCAGCTTCTCTCTTTTTTTTTCCACAACTTCATTGGTCTAGGATGTCCTAATTCTTGAACTAGTAAGGACTGTAATCAAAAGTTCAATTAATGAAGGCTGCTAGAAGATTACGATTGGAACAGAATAACAAAACCCAAAGTTCCACTGTATTTTAAGAAAATGCCTATGGATTACAGGATCTACTGAAGCTATGAAAAATAAAATAAAATTATTAAACATTAGGCAGAAAACTCCATAATTGAAGATCTTAAGATTTATAGAAAAAAAAGAGCTCAAGAAAGAGAGGAAGAGAAAGAGAAAAATAGATAGATAGATAGATAGATAGATAGATAGATAGATAGATAGATAGATA